>JADLSH010000022.1:0-375868 GCA_016169945.1 Trachythela sp. YZ-2020
GAAATGACTTCAACTCGGTTGCGTTTTCAGGAACTGGCATTTCACGAATGGCTTGAACTTTACGAGGCGAAGGATGGATTCCCTGTCGATCCACCACGAATGCAAAATATTCCACTGAAGTTCGCATAAAGACACACTTGGATTTCTTCAGCTGGAAGTCGATTCAGAGTTCTGTCCAGATTTCGCAAATGTTCCTCGTCCGTTTTGCCCGTAATAATTAGATAATCCAACCCTTGAGACCATTGCGCAACATCCATTGTCTTTTGCCAGAAAAATGGCTGGGCTGGCTGCTACTCCAAAAGGCAATCTCGTATACCGATATAACCCCAAGTGAGTGTTAATCGTAACGTGCTGCTTTGACTCGTCGTCCAGAAGAACTTGTTGGTACGCTGAGGACAGATCCATCTTCGAAAATTTCTCGCCCCCATTTAGCTGTGTAAATCGTTCCTCTGCAGTAGGCATTGGATACTCTGGCACGTCCAGACACGGGTTGATAGTCACTTTATAATACCCGCAGATCCGTACACTGCCATCTGGTTTCAAGACTGGTACGATTGGAGTCGCCCAATCGGAAAACGTGACCTTTTCTAGCACCCCGAATTTCTCTAACCGATTAAGTTCCTCACCGATTTTATCTTTCAGAGCAAACGGAACAGGTCTGGGTTTGTAAAACGTTGGCGCAGAATTCGGCTTCATCTTCAGATGTGCCTTTACTCCTTTGATCGTGCCCAACGTATCATCAAACAGCGACGAATACTGCGTCGTTAGTCGCTCGACTTCTTTGACCGGCTTCGTTGAAACGTTCTTGATGAGCTCCAATTCAACTTTAACACAGACAACCAGTTGCGCCCCAACAAAACAGGTCCTTCGTTGTTGGTCGCTATAACGGGTAGACGGGCCTCTTGATTACCATACACCACGTCGACATCCACTTCACCTATCACCGGAACTTCGTGCCATTGCGCTTCGCAAGTTGACGTTGGCTCGTACTGGTTTTGTTGACAACACGTTTCTCCAAACATTTCCACTTCACCCATCACTGAACTTCGTGCCATTGTGTCGCGTTGACGTTGGCCTTCGTACTGGCTTTGCTGACAACACGTTTCTCCAACATTTTCTTGGCATAATTGACACCGCAGTTCCTGTGTCCACTTCATATTTACTGGATTTCCATCCATCGACACGAGTACTTTCAGCTCTTTACATTTCCCTCCCGAATCAGTCACCATAAACAGTGGCCATGTTGTTTTCATAACGTCTTCGTGGCTTTCGCAGTCACTTTCGACGTCGCTGTCTGCCGTTACGTTACAAATTCCGCTTGGTTTCTTCTTTTTTTTCTTGTCGTCTCTACAATTAAGTCATATGTACAATTAAGTTAGAAATATTAATAGTATTAAAAATGTAGAGTTACAAATTGATTAGACAAAGTTAAACAGGCATCTATTTATAGAAGCACTTTTAAAACGTTCTGTCCTAATGCGAGGAAGTTCGAATTCGTGTCCCCTTGGCCTTAGCTGTCTTTTTAATTTATCTGGTAGAAGCTCCTGTAATGCATTATCCTTGTTAAGTAATATTTTATCCCAGAGTTTCTTGTCACGTTTGCTACATATACCTTTAATATTCCGTCTTTCCAATATATAACCATTTCTGTGTGCCCGATTTATAAATTTATCAATTTGAGTAATTATTTATTAAAATATGCGCCTCCCCAAAGTTTTATCCCGTAAGTAATTATTGGCATAATTAGACTATTAAACAGCATGTCTAATTGTTCGATTGGGAGACCATAGTATTTACACACACGCATTATGTACATTCTCGTGCTGGCTTTTGTCAACATTTCTTCAAATTGCATGTCCCACTTGCCAGGAATATCTTCAAGTGTAATTCCTAAAATCTTTAGCCATGTCTTTCTTTCAGTGAGTGGGAAGGGAACAGGTAACGACATAGGAGCATTTCCTCGAACAATCATTTCATACGTAACAGATTCTTGCTCATTTAGCTTTGAAGATCGATAAATTTTTCTTTGTTTATTTTTTCAGCCATGCATTTTGTCCTTAAAAGTGTACTTGCCGGCCGCCGGCCAAATAGACGGCCGGCCAGAGTTATAAAAGTTAGACTCCGATGGCATTTTTTGTTACAAGTTGCCAACAGGCATTTTCTTAAAGCTTATGCATTGGCGAACAAGACTATATATGTTGCCACCTCTGATTTTGAATTTACCGCCAAAAATTTGAGAATTTTAGAGTTTTGCCTATTGAATTACTATAATAGCAAAAAATGCAGAATTTCAAGTTCACTTTTAACAAAAATAAACTATGCCAATAGAACGTTCACCAAAAAGTATACATAAGACAATTAAATGGCTAATGCGATTTTTCAAGCTCGTTTTGAGTTAAAGAAGGTTAAAGTTGGCAAATAGTAACTGAATAGCATTAATAATTAGTGCATTTTCTGCATATTTGAGCGTCAACAACTCAAAATACGGTATGAAAAACGTACAACTCGTTTAAATGTCTTATATATACTTTTTTGTGAACTTTCTGGTGATATAGTTTATTTTTGTAAAACGTCAATATGAAATTTTGAATTTTTTGCTGTTATAGTAATTCAATAGGAAAAATTTTTAAATTCTCAAATGTTTGGCTGTAAGTTCAAAATCAGAGATGGCAACATATATAGTCTTGTTCGTCAATGCCTGAGCTTTAAGAAAATGCCTGTTGGCAGCTTGTAACAAACAATGCCATCAAACACTTTTTCTGGGCACATTTTTAAGAGTTGGCCGGCTGTCTAAAAGACGTAAACAATGGTTTTCTGTCGCTCCACTCGCTCATTATAATTCAGCGGGCTAAAATATAGGTTCTCAGTCCATGTTCATTCCTTATTCTATGTCCATGTTACGCACACAATAGGGTTAGGGTTAGGGATTGGGTCGGGATTAGGGTCAAGATCAAAGAGAAATATTCGTGACTCGTAACATGGCGTTATAACCAAAATATATTTTAGCCCGCTGCTTTGTTCATTTTAGCCCGCAAAGTACGCAATGCCCGCTAAAATTATAATAATGGTGAATATTCTAAATTTTGGGCATCTCGCTCGATAGAAGTGAACGTTAATGTGCCGTGGTTTTCTACTTCCGCGGGCAAAGATGCAGCTATGACTTATAAGTGTAGCAATGTTGTATACGTCAATTGATTCAAATTTTACTCATTTCTTTCAGCTGAATTCCTTGCACAACGTAGTTGGAAAGGTTTAGAACCCAGAAGAGGAGAGACAGAGGCGACGAAGGCGGTCGTAGGAAGAACTGGAATAGCTAGTGGTTATACACATGAACCTGTGCATGACGACAATAAATAGTGTTAAATTAAATCTTAAAATTTTCTTGTTGGAACTTCAAGTTTTATGCAATTATCAGGCAACTGTATCTATTTAACAATTAGATTATGAGCTCAAGATTTCTATGAGGTGATAGTTGATGAGGGCGAAGCCCGAATGAACTATCATGTCATAGAAATCGAGAGCGAATAATCTAATTGTTTTAGTAGAAACAAGAAAACAGTATTTCAAAACGTTTTTCATAATTTATTGAAATAAATTCGTTAAAAATCGCGCCGAGGAGATGGCTGTTTCGCTACTCGCTATCTATCGACAATTAGATAGCGAGTAGCGTAGCCAATCAAATTACAGCATTTGCAATAGTGTACTAGTATGATTCTACTAAAAGAAGATATCTAGAAGATACAATTGCCTGATGATTGCACAATTGCATGAAACTTGAAGTTGCAACTTGCAACAAGAAAACATTTTAACATTCAAGACCATTCTAGACCATTGTGGTGAACAGGTGAGAACAAAATTTGTTATAATCTTGTAATAAAATTTTTTTTTTGCCAGTGTTGGTGGTAACCAAGGACACCAAGGTGATATAGTAGGGAAAAGCCTTTTGACCACTGGACCAAAATATTCAGTACACTTCCAAAATATATTAAAAACCTCAAGTGAAAGGCACTCCGATCCATTGAGAAATATCTGGATAGTTGTTGCGATACTGTTTAAGACCTCTATTCCAAATACCATATGATTGATTACATTTTGGGGGAAGAGTGCCCGAAGTATGGCATAAAATGAAACTGTGTGTCCTGCAGGCTGGACGGAATTGGAAGCCCCACACGTCGTCATAGCTAATAAATTAGTTATCAAACTATTATTATTATTTAGAATTTTGTCACATCAATTTAGGGACAGAGCTGGAATAAAAATGTAATTAACTAATTACCTGAATGCTAATGTCATCTTTAAGACGTTAAAGAAAAGGTGCTGTTTGAAATACCTGGAACATGGTGCATCAGATAGCTGACCATATACCAACCTCGTTCCCAGGCTTTTTCTCCCCTAGAGGAGATAGCCTGTGAAAGAGGTTGACCATATACTATAAAATACCATGGATTGACAGTGTGAATGGGTATAACTCTCAGACCAGTTATAATACATATAGCTCAAAGAATTTTCATCGCAATTATCTGTGAATATTGTGTTTAAAAAGTATATATATTGTAAGTAATATAATTAAAAATTACTAATTATTAATGTGTGATGTCATTTCTGATGTCAAGGATTGGTGTGGTGTTGTCATGGGAACAGTGTTCTGAAGTTCATGTTATGCTTTTTATTGTTTGGAGTAATTACAATGGGAAATGCTTTTAAAAACAGCCATTAGAAAATACTGAGTCTAACTAACCTATTATGGTGGTCCCTTGATTATTATGTTACCATGGCAACAGTGGGGCTTTCATTATTTTTAGAAATAGTGCATTTTTACGGGCTTTTCATTGATATTTTGAAAATGTGGCTGGTGTGACCCACAATTTTCTTTCGCAATTCTTAGTTTATTTCTGATTCTGGAACTTTTTGAAAAAAATGAAAAAATCTGTAGAGCAGTTTGTGTTGTATTAAAAAATGTTGTTTTCTATTTTTTCGCTCTACAGAATTTTTTAAAATTTGTTCAACAGGGTCTCTGTATCTTATTCTTTATGTCCGCAAACTTTCAGGGTAGGTCACGAGGCATTTTAGCGCGCACTGTTACAATTATCCTGCGCGACCAAAACATTTTGAAGACCTCGCAAGATCAGTGGTTTGTCATGCGCGTACACAATTTCGCAGGCGCAGTTCCAGATAAACACGCACATCCCACGCAATGGATTAAAGTTGTTTAATACTGTAATAAAGTGTTTTGCTAGAAATGCAAATTTTTTACGATTTATATATAATGGGAAACTCCAAGAAAACGGACAGAACTATCTCAAACCATCGCTTTATTGCATTGTTTGGCATAAGATATGAAATGCAATTTTCGACGGGTATTTGTAAAACTCGGAACCCACCCGGAATACCCAGAACCCTGCCCGGAACACCCCAGAAATCTATCCGGAACTTCCGGAACCCTGCTAAAAATTATTCCACAAAGCAATAAACAATTGCACGTGTTTTTTCTTAACTTTGACGTGTGCTGAGACTGGTCTGGATGATCACGAAAGCATTCAGACGACCTATTCTGATGTTGTGAGGTATGGAAGTAGTAGTTCTTAGGTATGTCCTTGCTTCTATACTATTCATATTGTTATATAGTTTTATCATTACTTTTTGTAAAGTGTAAACAATAAAGCTTTTCCGTTTTTCCTATGTTCATAATATAACGGTTTCGCTTGTTTGCAAAACGAGATTTTGCTCGAGGTTTTCGCCGTTTTTACGAATTCGTTCATGTCTACTTTAATTAATTATAGGTGTAACTATATATTTTTGGTATCAATACTGTATTGTGAACAATAACCAATATTCAACTGTGCTAGCTTACTAGGTAGTTTAATATTCGAATATCTTTCGATTTATTGGAACTTTGAAACATATTTTAGGGGCTGTTTTGCTAATATATGCCGTATTAAATAGTACATATTTTTATAGTAGAAATCGCTTTAAACAAGCGAAACCAATATATTATAAACATAATAACCGAAAACGTTATTGTTTACACTGCACAAAAAGTAATGATAAAACTAACAATATGGCTACAGATAGATATTCTGGTGAACAACAGTGGTATAGAGCTCAACGAGGAATGATTGTAACTCAGCACTGAAAGTGGTTCAAAAATTGTTTGAACTAAACGTAATGGGTTCAATATCCCTAACTAAAGCTGTCCCGCCGCACATGATTGAGAAAAAGGGGGGACACAATGTCTTTGTCAGCAGTGTTATGTGGAAATTTGGTAGGTTCGTTGGTCATGCATTCAAAAATTATCAATTTGTCTACGGTAAATCGTGTATTATGCCACCCTCTCAAAGAATTACCCTCTCTAATCAGCGCCCTCTTTTTATAAGAAAAGATTGTACGCCCCCTCGCTCTCCATTTAAAAGACATGACACGCTCCTCCCCGTTCACAACTTCAGAAAACGAGTCGCGTGCTTTTATGGTGTGATAATGCATGAGGGAAAGTTGGCAGAACACGAGATAAAGGTGTAAAACAGGAGACGATAGCCGAGTGCTTTATGCGCTTCTCGAATATTCTTCCAACATTTCTGATATAGCTCCATTAAAGCACGAGACGAGTTTTTCTATGATATGACAGAAATAGAAATTGGCAGAATTGCAATTAGCCAGGGTATCAGAAGAGTTCAACAAACGAAACTGGGCCACAACACATATAGTCACAAAAATGATGCTGTATATATTCGTCTTTTGTAAATGGCCGTATTTTGACAGATTTAATATAAACAATATGTAATTCGAATATTTTACATCAAAGAAACTTTCAAGCAAATTGTGTACTGCAATCGTTTACTTTTAATAATTTGGTTTGTTCAAAACAACCGCGTATATTAATATATATACCTAACAAAATATCAATATATATTTACAATTCTCAATCGATCAACAGCTCCACGTTTTCGGAATGCCTCTCCGTGTTTTATGGTATCTTGGTGATCCGGGACTAAGCCAGCTGAAGAGAAAATTAAAGTACAAATGAATTTTTATCCACGTAGATGAACTTTTATGTAGAGCATGGAAAACATGAAAAACATATTGCATAAGTCTCGGAAAGGATTGCACATCTACTACTATTTATTTAACACTGCAAATAGTTATACGTCTATATCAATTAATAAAACAGGTAAAAACAGTTTATACAACTGTGGCCTGTGCCTGCATTGTGATTGCAGGTTTGGATAGATTTACAAGTTCATATACATCCTGGACATTTTTTACATCGTCTTTAAACGAATGTCACTGTTTTTAACACGTTTTGGAAACAATTATCCAAAACCTCTTCCTGGTGTTCTACTGTTCAAGACAATAGTGTAAGGAGTATTTAAAATGACAATTAAAATCATAATTCAAAGTAACTCTAGTGTCCACCAATTTGAAATCGATCCAAAGAAATTTTCGTACTAAGCTTACTCTATGCTAAGAGTATGAAGGTGTTGACCAGGAAACATACATCGCCATACTGTATTCACAGTAATGTCAGGCAATGAAAACGTCTGCTTGTGTATTGTCGTTGTCGCTGTTGTCGTCGATGTTGTTTTCGTTGCTTTTGTCGTGGTCGTCGTCGTGGTCGTCGCCGTCTCTGTCGTCGTCGTCGTCGTCGTCGTCGTCCTTGTCGTTGTCCTTTTCGTTGTCCTTGTCGTTGTTGTCCTTGTCGTTGTTGTTGTCCTTGTCGTTGTTGTTGTTCTTGTTACTGCTGTTGATTTTCGTCGTAGTTTTGTTGTCGTCGTCGATGTTGTTGCCTCTTATTAATTAGGGAGCTTTAGCAATGACTACGAGAGAGCGAGACGAAGTATTTTCGTCATTTTTTTGCCAGACACAGTACGTTATCTTGTAGTCAATCGTGTAGTCGTCGAGTTCTATTTATCAAAATCTCGTAAAAAAAAAAAGTCAAAAGCCCAACGACTGACGACTTATGTATACAAACAACACGGCAATTGGCGCGAAAATGAAAAATGAATTCGTAGTCGTGTACTCTCGTAGTCATTGTAGTCATTGCTAAAGCTCCCTATTAGGAGTTTTAGCATGATTATGAGCGATTACGACTACAGAGCGAGGAAATTCATTTAAGAAGCAGATTGCATATTTGGTAGTCGTAGTCGTCGGGCTTTTTGAGTACGATTTATCAAAATCTCGCAGTCAGTCAAAAACGATCAGACGAACGACTGATGGTGTATACAAACAACACGGTTCAACACGGCGAATGATGAATCTCGTACTGTATAAACGAATCGAGCTTATTGCTGGGAAGTTCTAAGCCCTCTGCCAGGAGGTTAGGTTAATTCTGCTACATATAGGTTTGTTTCTGTTTGTGTTTGTCTGTAAGCACGATAACTATTTTATTACGTTACGAAAATGTGTGGAGTTAATAATCTTAGGCCAAAAACCAATCGAATTACTTTTCGTTCGTTGTTATTTTTCTGTTAAATGCTAATAGAACATTATATTATACATACTTAGGCATGACAAAGGCTATTTCAAATAGCTGATAATAGGAAAATTATTCAGAATGATAACCGTAATACATATAGAAAAAATAAAATACGTCAAATATTACATACGCCTGACGAGTAGTCTTTGAGAAAGAGTGCACCATTTTCTGCCAACGAGAAATGTATGGATATGCAACAGGATCAACTGTTGTTGTTTTAATAGTGCGGAAGACGTCCAAGTCCACCTTGCTGGGTTGAAATCTGCCAAGGAAAAACGGGGAATTAAGGGGGGCAACTTACCTTGATTTGTACGCTTGTGAAAGGTGCGGTCGTTTGAACTATGGATGATTAACAATTCAAATATGTGTCAGCATGTTATATACAGGTATCATTCTATAGCTTGTAATATTGTGTTATAATATTCGTTTTCAACATCTTATAAGAGGATATACATAATAGGAAAATTGCAAAAAATGAATTTTCTGGCGAATCATCAGTAAATTCTATCTAGTCTAAACCTTTGAATCCTTGGCATGTGGTCTTTGCTTTTCTACAATGTCTGACTTCAAGAGAAAACAATAAGGCATGATTTTCCCCCTATCTTGAAACCTAAGCTTTTCACTCAGACATTGTAGAAAAGCAAAGACCACATGCCCAGGATAGATAGGTTCAGACGAGATAGAATTTACTGATGATTCGTCAGAAGATTCATTTTTTTCAATTTTCTTATCATGTATTGTATACCTACTTGTAATTTTTAGTTATAATATTCGTTTGCAGCATCTTATAAGCCTTAAAATGATATAAACATGCTGACGCATAGTTAAATTGTTAATTATCCATCATTCACAAGCGTACAAATCAAGGTAGCTTGCCAATACGTACGGCCTATATCGGTCATCTGCTAAAGCGGTGAACTGAACTAAATTAATCGCACTTGGAGATACCGCATGATAACTCGGACAAGGGTTGTTTAATCACAAATGTGGGGTTCCAGTGAAGGAAGTGTCTTCGTTAAGGATGTCACTCCCTGAAAAATGTAGAAGAAAACTTCGTTTCGAGCGAAGGTCCTTCGGCTGGTTAGTAGCGCAACGTATTACAGTATCATCCTCGTTAAAGGGTTTGAATCCAAGTTTAAATCATTTTGTTTGTTTTTGTTCTTCCAGATTAAATATATTTACAAAAATTGTTAATTTTGTCTGACGTTTCGGTTTAAAGACTTGACGGTTTAAAACAAATGTTCATCTTGCGTCAGTATACAAAGCACGAGAAGAAAATAATTAATAATATCTAGCAAGTGTCATGAAATTTTTTAATCACTAAATAGATAGGGAAAATCGATTTTTTCACAAATGACGATTTTATAAAACCATCAAAACGATGTCGTATTTTAGCTACTTAAAATTTTACGAAAGAGGGATAGACTGGAAGTTTTGTGCAAGAAATGGGCTGATGACTCCTCTTGATAGTGGCGAAAATTAAAAGAAAACATCCCCGAGGGAGTGAGAGAAAGCCTTGAAAAAGCTTCGCTATTAAAGTTCTGGCTGTTGCATTTTGTGAGCTGAAAATCTGGTTTTATTTGCCACGGCAGCGATATTTCTTACAAATACAAGAATATACAAGAATATACAAGACCACTAGTTAATTTGAAAGTATTTAAAAAGGATGGTATATGTAGAATAAATCCGAAAAAAACGACGGCAATGTTTTGTCAGAATGAAATCGTTCCCTTGTTTTTGGCTACAAAAAAAAATCTTGACGAGAGACAAGTTTGAATATTTTCTTTAAACAGGCACAGCTCACAAGCCGTAAAACAACTTATACAGGAAAATATACTGTATAGCCTTGAAGGGACATTTTAATTATGAACAGTTTTGAAATGTCAAGCCAGAAAAATATGGTGGACTCATCACACTTTCAACAATAAATAATAGCTGTACAGAAGAACAACTGTACTTCTTAATTAGACAAGAGATCACTTATTGGTATTATTGAAAACTTTTGTCTGAAATTGACGATCAAAAGCGCCATTTCTTTTAAAAATGCATTTTTCATCATTCGAACTGTGTTTTCCCTATACCTTGCCGATTAAATTTCAGCACGACACTTGCCAGAACTTGCCCGGAAAATTTGCGTGGCGCGTGGAAATGACGTGCTGACGAAACGCGCGAGACTCAAAACAATCAGCGTTTTGACTCGAGTTTCATATCTGTATATAAATAATCTGCGACACAGCTGACGCAAGATGAACATTTAAACCGTCATTGAGTCTTTAAGAATGGTTTCCGTGGAGAAAACCGAAACGTCAGACAAAATTAATATTTTTTGTAAATATATTTAATCTGGAAGAACAAAAACAAACAAAACCGTATCGTCCTCTTAACCACCAATAGGGACCTTAAGCATGTAGGACGACAACACGACGACGACGGCGATTAATACAATAAGTCGATGAAAAGAAATGAATAATTAAACTCCCACGGGAGTTTTAGACGCGATCCTCGCTCTGTTTACAACGGCAAATCACAGATTTTCACGCCTTGTATACAACGCCTGCAATTCAAGCCGAAACAAGTGCTACTTCAAATTGGTTCAGTACAACTCTTCTCAACAATAAAGCCCATGTCTTCAACTTCTTAAACTGTATTAAATTCATACAATTGATAATACACGACAAGTTTTCTTTACTATCATTTCTTTGAAGGAGTTTGTTTTGGCCGTCGTCGTCGTGTTGACGTCCTACATTTCTTGGGGTGGACAACCGCAAATAATAATCGTACTCACCCTTCAATAAACAAGCCAATATCATTACTATCTTCCATTCCCCCAGTGTTTTCTGTTTCACGCTTATCTAGCTCTTCAGTCGGTGAACATTCAGAGACCACGTTGGCACAACTTTTTTCTACTCTAGATTTTGGGCTTTCACCGAGACTCAAAATCCGAAACTCGGGAATAAGCCCTGATAGCGAGTCTTCAGAGCAATTTGAAATGTCCAAAGATCCTTTGGGATAGTCAGGAGATAAACCATTAGTATCAGGACGTTTTTCGCTCGTTTCTTGCTTCTGGCAAATACTCATACCATGTTCTGTTTTCATATTTACGTCCTGTTCATTATCTGCTTGGCCATTGGAGTGTTTTAGCTTACTATACAAGCCTATTTCACAATTCTCCGCATTCTCGCTACTCTCCGCTGATTCTTCTAAGTTTAAGCGGTTTCGAAAGTTCTTAATATTAGGATTCCTAGTTCCTGGACATGGTGTAGCGTATATTTCGCGCGCCAGACCTGTGCCAGACCTTGGCGTACTCCCTGAGCCTTCGAAAACGTCATCGCCGCTCACAAGTCCACGAAGTGACCCCACTGAAGGGCATTTGCTAGAGACGGGTGTTTTTAGTAGCACTACATTTTCCACGTTTGATCGGTACGCCTCAGTCCTTGTCTTGAGATATTCTTCCAATTTTACTAATCCTTCGCTCGTTGAAAGGTCTGTAAAGCTATTCAAGAATTTCCAGTATTCACACCATAAAACATTCTGAGATTTTGCAACTTTTCTGCAAAAGAAAAGCAAAGTTTACCCATCATAATAGTATACTAGATACATTTATAACCAATATGATACACATTACAAAATGTGCCGCTCTGAATATACAATGCACGTAGCAAAAAAGGGACTGATTAAGCACGACAGAATATTGTATAATAATCTGTACAAACTGGATGGCAAAAGAATCGCGAAAGAATATGAACAATGCACTGCAAAACTATAAATAATTTCTAAAAATACACGAATCCTGACCACTCTAAAATACTATAACAACCTTTCCCGAAGCGAAGCTTAGGCGGAAAACATTGACCGAGGTCTGAACAAATCTTGTTATTATACATCCAAACTTTATTCTCGTTCCTGACTGGTCAAAAAGCCCCGGATAATTCTCATTATTATATAGCCTACAGAAGCTCTGGACATGAGGTAGTATGCAATCTGATTGGTTCTCTACTAGCAGGATATTAGCTCATATCCTTCTAGTCGAGAAAAGTAGAAAAATGGCTGCCAGATTTGGACAATTAAATGAAGAGGAAATTCAAGTTTTAGTTGAAAAAAGTAAATATCCCGATCCAGAGCTTGGGTATATGATAAAACAGTTATTCTACTCACTTTCGTCGTATATGACTGATAGCCAGCTCATACTACCAGCTCATATACGACTCGAGTTCGTAGAATAACTGTTAAATATCCGGTAGTTCTCACGTTATTTCCGCTGTTGACGTCATCTTCGATCTTCGATCCAAAAACACTATTATTGCACGCTGTATAGCCCAAGCTCCTGCGCGGTCGGCAGCTTGTATAAAAAGCCCGCGAAATTTTGAAAGCAAAAACAAAATGGTTTCTTGTAAATTTGCACTTGCAGCTAGGAAAAGGAATGCGGCGGGCATTTGCCCGACTATAGAGTATAGTTAAAGTCAAATACTTATAAAATAAACCTGCCCTACCCCCAACCATTAAACTAACCCTAACCGCAAATGTCTAAAAAGCAATTTTTGGGTTAAAACAAGTAAAGTTTTTGCCGGGATTTGAACCGCCGCTCTACGAACCACTGATCTGGATATAGACTGGATAACGCATCTATTGTTGAAAAGTGAAGCCGGAAGTGAATTGCCGCCACCCGACTTAGAGGTCCCAATTTACTATAGATTTGTATTACAGAATCATAGTTTTCGCGTTTTTTTTCTTCCTTTTACACGTTTCTGATCGGACCAATTTTCTTATCACATGGATAGAAGTACCAGAAAAAAATTCCGGTTGTTTTGGCTTCCTCACGTTGGAAAACGGGATTTGAAAGTTCGAAGGAGTGAACATCCACTGCTTAGCTTTGATAAACAAGGTTGTTCAGAAACAGATAACAGGACGTTCTCTTTCAAAATCCACTCAAGACATGGAGTAACTGCTACACAAATAAAGTAGTCTGGAAGTTGAGGTAAGTCTTCAAAGTACATCTTCAAATTTTCATGTTGGTTCATTGATTTCGAGATGTTCGTATGCATATAGCTTTGGTAATGTGCTGCATGGTAAACAAACAGGTGTATAAGTTCAGTCCATCTAAGTAAACTAAGTTAACCATGCACTGATGAATTGTATTGTTAATCATTAAAGATGGAAGTCAAGAGGTTTGTTAGATTTCCTTCTTAGTTTGTTGCCACAGAGGTCTTGTGTGGCTTCAGGCTTCTTTGCCCAGACAATATAGACTGACCTTGCAACAAAACTTGTCAATCCATTCATAACGAAGTTGTGAATGTGATCAACTGATATCATGGATATGATCTTCAGCCAGAACCCTGAGAGGTCTCAACAGGAGGTTCCCCATCACTGTTGCTTATTTACAATCAAAGCTTTCTGCTGGCCCAACATTTTTGAATGCAAAACATTAATTCAGCTTTAGCTCTGGTCCAAAGATTTCCAAACTTTCCAAGAAACAACGATATTATATACTGTCCCATATTATACTGGCTGGTAGATTTTGAGGCTCAGTTGTTGAGGCTCTGTGCACTCAATCCCCCACAATGTGTGTGCCAAGAACCCTAATGACTGGAATCTGAGCCCAGTGTCTGAGCCTAGTAACTTTCCTGTGTTTGTGTTTTCTGAATTTAAGAAATTGTTCACATGTCAAAATTGTTTGGCAAGACATAAATTTCTCAATTTCATGAAAAATGAGGTGACATTTAGAGTGACTTAATACATTATGATCCTGACGTGATGTCACAACGATCAAGGCCAGCCAGGCCCGGGGCAGGTTGGAGAATGTGCACCCACCCCCTCAAATTTGTGTACACAAACTTTGGTATGAATACATTCTTACCCAACTTTTCCTGGCTCCTTTTAACATCCCTCAATTTCATGAAAAATGAGGTTACATTTAGAGTGACTTAATACATTATGATCCTGAAGTGATGTCACAACGATCAAGGCCAGCCAGACTCAGGCCCAGGCCCGGGGCAGGTTGGTGAATGTGCACCCACCCCCTCAAATTTGTGTACACAAACTTTGGTATGAATACATTCTTATGCAACTTTTCCTGGCCCCTTGTAAAATAACATCCCTGGGCAGTGGCACTGGGTATTTTTCCCCCTCTGTCCCCCCTCCTCCCTTCTTTCCGACCTTGACAAGGACTGGGAATTTTTTAGATTATTTATATATTAAAATTGCTTTATTTGTTTTGTTTTATAGATAGTTTAAAAATATGAACCATTTGAAGAAAAGGGAAATGTTGAAAAAGCATAAAACTATATTAACTTAGATACTCAGTGTCTGTTTTCCTAGTCATTATAACTAAATAACTTAAATTAGAGATATTCCAGGCCATATCATAGTGTATTTTACTGTTTGTCAGTATCACTAATTCTGAATAATGTCTTAATGATAAATATATGTAAATCACTAGTAATTGAGTAACGCTGTACAGCACCATCAGTGAGTATTTTATGGAACTATCAAAGATATTTAGGATAAACCTGCTGTTGAAAAACGAAACGTTGAATTTGCACTCCATTATAGTGCATCAGTTGTATTAAAGCATTGAAATAACACCTTGTTTTAAAAAATTATTCTCATCTTTTGCTATCTTTGATGTGCTTTAATCCACCTAAACGTTTTAATTTAAGCAGTATCTGTTGCAAACCAGTGGTTGCAAACACTGTTGTTAGACTTGCAATTAGAAGCCGTGAACAAATTGTTTATCAAAGCTATAATTACAAGCAGTGGATGTTCACTCCTTCGAACCTTCAAGGTGTTTTGCTCAAAATACTTCTCGTGTACTTCTATCCATGTGATAAGAAAATTGGTCCGATCAGAAACGTGTAAAAGGAAAAAAACCCGCGAAAACTATGATTCTGTAATACAAATCTATAGTAAACTGGGACCTCTGAGTCGGGTGGCGGCAGCATGACTTCCGACTTCACTTTTCGCTACGGATTTATTATAAGATGCGTTATCCAGTCTATATCCAGATCAGTGCTACGAACCCGTAGGCAGCGCACGCCCTAAACCACTACGCCACCAGCTGTGTCGCTGGATGCAATCGCAAAAACACTATATATAATGCTAAATATACCGGCGGTCTAGTAATTTAAAGAACGATGTATATATTGACCAATGAACGCCCGCTCCATTCCTTTCCCTAGCTGCTAGTAAATTTGTCTTTTTAAACGAAGAGAAAATGTCCAAATTGTTGTCAGAAAAATACAGTAACTGCACCAAAAAGGCCACGAAACAATACAAAACCATCTTCAACAAGTATTTATTTTTATTAAATGGCTTACACGTCTGGTATTTGTATTTTGAATGTATAATAAAACAATTATCGGATTCGGCTTACGCATTATATCAAGAATTATTCAGACCTCGGTCAATGTTATCCGCGTCATGATACTATGATACTATGCTACTATGCTACTATGATACTATACGATACTATGATACTATGATACTGTGATACTATAATACTATGATTCTATGATACTATGATACTATGATACTATACGATACTATACGATACTATTATACTATGATACTATGATACTATCATAGTATGATAGTATGATAGTATGATAGTATCATAATATCATGGAACCATAGAACTATAGCTAGTATGATGGAACCATTGTACCTATAATTATATTAAACTGGAGAACTACAGAGAACGTCTGGGGCGGGTTGTTCAAAGCTCGATTAGCGCTAACCCTGGGTTAAATTTTAACCCACTGTTTTGGGATATGTATTTCTGCATGGCCGTTCATTTCAAAACTTTAGAAAACAAAACTTCTATTGATCCAAAAAAGATTTCTGGAAAAACATAAACAACTTTATAAACAAGCTGTTGGGAAGTTGATTTGAAGATTTTCGTTAACCCAGGGTTAGGCTAACCGGCTTTTGAACAACCGGCCCCAGGAGTTCGGGGGTATTCTTCCCATGATCATAAATATCTAGGGTCTCAAGAATGCTAAATTCGTACAATATGATGGACGATTTGACAGTAATAGCTATGTATATTTCACTTTTCACTAAGGTTCCCTGGTAAGTCGTCCCCTGTTCATATTCAACAGAAATTGAACTGTTGCGCATTTCTACCTACAGAAATACAAACTGGACTAAAATTAGAGTTGTATTATTATGTCCAGTTCTCATTGTTTATACGTTATAGAGTAGAATTCATTAAAATTAATAATTTCGAAATAGCTTCGTACAAACCTTGCAACTCGTTCCAACCCTTTCTCGTTGTCGCTTCTTTTGATATTTCGAAACTTCGCTTGTTTGTCAGGTGTTGCACGTGGAGAGCGTAAAGCATAGCAAAATTTATTTGCCTATAATTATAACAAGATACATTTAACAAACAGTTATTGGATGAGATTTTTGTGATATCCGAAATTATCAAGGTCATGGTAACAACAATAATGAAGCTCTCTTTGGAGATTTTTAAAAACATTTGTCTGCCAGCAAACCATAAACAAGGGCAAGATATACATCATGGTCATTGTTTGACTTTTCTATGGTCAAGAGCACTTCATATCTAGCTTACTTTTGATGTGCGAATAGTGCGATTAGTATAATGTTCCATGGACAACTATAGTAGGCATTGCTTTCCAAACTGTTGTGACCGAGTGCAAACTAGGGGACTATAGGTGGGTGTCGCACTCTTGCAATAAACATGTATACAAAAAATAGAATATATAAACAATAGAAATGTAGCTGAAACCCAGCCAAACATCTTCGTGGGGCTTCGGTGGCGCAATCGTCAGAGCACGCGCCTTTCACCTCTGATATCGTGGGTTCGAGTCCCGTTGGGGACGACTTATGATAGCTATGTGAAGAGAGTTAGTCAACGCTCTGCCGAAAGTCGTGGGTTTTCTCCGGGTGGGTTGGGTTAACCCCTATAACTGGCCCTTACCGGAGCACACTCCGTGATGGCGAGTAAAAGGTGGCTGCCATATGCGCGCCTAGAAAGCCTTCGACTTGGTCACGTTGAGCTGTGTCCTTCGCAATTCACCTTAGCTCTCAGCTGCAAGTAAGGATAATAAGCACACCCTCCTTACACTTACTTACTTACATGGTTCGAACTATTTCCAAAAGATACTGCATGTCTCTTTTAAAGTTATGTAGTAATTTGCAAAGTCCCACATTAATGTTATAAAAATGTCATTTTCCCTTCGATTTTGTCTCTTAATTGGTACATTCATTCTCATCTATTAATTGTTGATGGGTAGTATGTTTGCCTTTACATCTAATATGTTATCATATAATAACGTAATGATTTAAGTTGTCCCGTGCTATCTTCATTATTCAGGAGAAATGGCAAAGCAAGAATGTAGTTTTTCACAGCAACCATGACAATTTTAGATCTTTGCGCAGATACACGCACGCTTAGCGTACCTATTTTTGTTTTGGCAATTCCCAAAGTATACATGCATACTTTTCTGGGTTTGCGGTTAATTTGTCGGCGACAACGCATACAGAAATTTACAAATTAGCGACAAACGGTTGTGGTTTGTTAGCAAAAAGTTGCTTCTTTCACTTTCAGTCCTATTACTTCTGTCAAGAAAAATAGTTCTCCATCGTATAGAAGAATTATTTCTAAGCCTAACGCATAGGGTAATCTTTGCTATATCGAGTATTCAAGCGATTAATTTAAAGATCTATATGATACATGCTCACAACTTCCTTGTCCCACGAGGCGATTTATAATATACTCTTCGCTGATCAGCGAAATATATATATGTTAATAAGTTCTTTAGGTTTTATATATATGTTTTTAAGAATTGTTTTAAAGTTTTAACGTTTTAATGATTTGTTGAAAGATAAAAAGACGCTATGTCTTCAAGAGATTTGCTAAAGTTAGCAAAGTTAGCTAACACATTAATCACATTAATCCTTAGCATAATTCTAACCAAACACCGAAATTCTTACCCAATGTGGGACGCAATTTCAGAAAATTTATATAGAGTCAAATCATAGACGAAATTTGTATGTGATTTGTATGCGATTAACAGTACAGTTTTTTATGAAATACTATAAATGAGTTTCACATTATTATATCTTGACCATTATTCAAATAAAATTGTACCTCCTGTGGCGACATAGGTCCGGCATATGCACGAACTTTGTATGTTGGTTCGCCAGGACTCCCTACATCCACGACATCTTCGTGGTTTCCATGGAAACTTGGACAGCACGGAGTTCCAACTTTGGGGGAAGCGCAATTGTCATCTGAGCGCAGAATTGGAACGCACACGCTTTCTGTTGAACGAAATAGATTAACAAACTTCAATAATAACCTACATACGCCACCAAGCTGTGTTTGTATTTTTGCTTGTTTGAGAGTTAATTGTTTGTTTGCAGATTAAGTAAACGAACTAGATTGATGATGAATGTTATACGATGTTAGTTCATTATAGAAATGTTATATGATGTACAAACTTTGCCAAAAACTATGGGACATATACTGTCTGTTATTTCACACCATCTCACAGTAATATAATAATATAATAATATAATAATTAATAATGAAATTTAAGTAACTGATCAATTTGATCATCAATTACGCTGAATAAGCACTGTAAATACAATTTATTTAACAATTTTGCTGTAAGTATCTTATAGAAACAGCGAACTGAAGTCATTAGAGTTCGAGATAGCCGGGTAAATTTCCGTCAAGGGAATCAAAATTAGTTCGAGATAGCGGTGAGTTCGTAACCGAGTTAGAGATAACCGAGTAAAAAATTAAGTTGAAATAGTCTGGGAAAATCCACGATTTGAGTAAAGTTAAAATTTGAGTAAAGTTGAAATAGTCTGGGAAAATCCACGGGAAACAGGGTTGAGTTCGAGATAGCGGGGAGTTCGAGTCAAGCGGGGTTCTACTGTATCTCAAAAAATATGTCTCTTGACACAGACATTGAAACGGTGGGGGGAAGAGGGGAAGAGAGGTAATTTTTTTTTAAATGGTATATAACACAATCATGCGAACGCGTACTAGATTGTCCTAAGGGGAAAATCTCACCTGGTTTGTCAAACAAGCCTTGAATTCTTGAGCGTAGTTCTTCATCACAATTCGGTACTCGAGCACAAATGACCTAAAGTATACAACTTTAACTGTTAATTTGTACTAAAGGAGGCAAGGAGTTAGTCACTCATATTTTTATTGAGTTTACAACTCAATTGTATACACCGAAATTATTTTTAATTACGGTGTATTAATACATCAAGAAAAGTAAAAACCCTAGGAAAAACCCCTAAAAACCCCAAAATTTGGCTCTATACCATTTTCAACGTTTTCTGAGTTTCCTCTGAATATCAGTGCTTAATTTCTGACAATTTATGTCCTTCAATTTCTCGTTGCCATTTTGGACATGGTTTTGTTCATTTTTCGAACAAAGCGCGCTCGCGCCAGTCCTATGATGTATCACTCGTACAGTAGCCTACATGCACGGTCGTTTACAAGCGGGTTTTCCACTTTTCTCACCCCTGTTTTACACCGCCCTGGAAATTTTCAATCCGGCTGCCTGTATATAGAGAAAAAAATTAATATACGTAGTTTGTGCAAAATAGGAAATGTAACTAAAGCTTAAATTTATTTATAACAAATAGATAACATTTTGTCGTTGTCTGTTCAGTAAGACGTTTTATAAAATAACATGTTTACTACGCGAGCTGTGATTGGTCAATACCCGTGCAGGATGAGACAATCATGCACGGAAAATTTTAGGCGCTTCGCGGAGTTTTTAAAATGTCCGTTGTTTCTTTGTCGTTATTTTATAAAATAATTACCAAATGGTTTTCCGTGCAGGATTGTGTGATCCTAACACTTGGGATGTTGCTCGACTTTCTGAGCAAAGTGTTAGGATCACGCGTGTTAGGATCACGGAATCCTGCTGGTTAGGAACGAGCCGCCTGGACACTGATGTTCTTATCACGTTATGACGTCCTCTGTGTATCAGACAACGTTCAGATGTTTTTGTTTCATCTAATTTGTTTTATCTAACTAAACTACTGTAAGCACGTACCAAAAATATTTGGGGCTTTGAAGCCTGTTCCATGTCACAGCTATTACGACCAAGTCATGGTCGCGGATGTAAAGTTGTCAGGATCTACCTTATATATTAAAGTGCCACTAACCCCAAATATGATTTTTGGTTTGTGCAATATTTGGGTCATTCGAAGAAGAAATGTAATATATCTTTATAGTAAAAAACCTCATCTTGATCAACTATTCACTGTCAAAGTTGCCGGATATGATGTCATTAGGTGAATTTTAGCATAAAAAAACAAAGGAAAACTAATTTACAATTCATCTAATGACATCATATCCGGCAACTTTGACAGTGAAAAAGTTGATCAAGATGAGGATTTTTACTAAAAAGATATATTACATTTCGTCTCAGAATGATCCAAATATTACACATACCAAAAATCATATTTGGGGTAACCAGCACTTTAATAAAATATATTGATTTGACACAATAGTACACTGACATACAACCATGACATTGTCGTGACTGCGACGAACAAAGGACGACAAAACATGCAGTAAATTATAGACAAACGTTAATACCTGTTCAGCCGTTTTTCCATCTTTGTTTGGTATACTTCGTTCAACACCCGGGCAAGATAACAAGTATTCAACGACATCTGCTTTTCCAAATTTACACGCAAAATGTAAAGGTGTTTCACAACCCTACACAAAGAATGGATGTTCCTATTTTTAAATACCTATAAGTACAAGGCCCCATTTCGTAGTTACTGTACACGGTACCGGACAGATTTTGGAATTGTACAGAAATTTCACAATTTCACCTTGTTTGTAGGTAATTCGCGGAGACGGAAATTTCACAATTTCACCTTGTTCGTAAGTAATTCGCGGAGACGGAACATTAGGTTATAATAAAATTGTGCAAATTTTAGATTCAGGAGAAGTAGGTTCAATTTTCGACGCACCTGCGTGTTACAATTGTGCTTTGCACAATTTTAATTGGTACATTGAACTACAAAAAGTACATTTCGGAAGGCGACCGCAATTTTAACGTTTTCCACGCAATTTTAACGTTTTATTCATCATTATTCATTAAGTAACTTCGATCTAAATGACTGTTTTTCTGTTGTTATAAAACTACTTCCAGCATCATATGAATATGCCTGAAGCGGTAGTTTAACGAGTAAATTTCGATCTAAATCATCTAAATTTCAACGTGACATGATTATCTGTAGAAGCTCTTGTTGTCTTATTATTTATTCGGCGGTGGAGTAGGATAAAACACCTGGAAAATGCAACAAGAACTTCGACGTTTCGAGCGAAGGCCCTTCGTCTGGAAGTTAGTCACTAACATTCGAATTTCGTATTGTATTTTTCAGGTAGTTTTATCCTACTCCACCCGGCGCCGAATCTTCGTTAGACTCTACGTACACTGGCACCACGCGTTCGTGCAATTATTTATCCCTGTTGTTTGATACACGTATCTCTATCAACCGTTCCCGATACATATTTAATGCGCATGTGAACTATCTCTGATATGTGACTGATACGCGCATGTGACATGCACTTGATAGATACGGGTTTGATACGCGTATCAAATGCATTTGATCCGCACTTGATACGGATTTCATACTCGTATCAGATGCGTATGATACTTATATATATAAGCGCCCTGGTATCGTGTGTTAAGATATACGTGAGCGGCACTGCATGGAAGGTGTGAACACTGGAACGGGTCTTGTTTTTGCCTACAGATAGCGGGGTAAATAATTAACCATGAAGGCTGATTGTCCTCAATAGGGTCTCATGTATGGAGGGTCATGTGCATGTGTGCATGTCACAGTATGTCTACGATATTGTTTTGATAAAACTCAACATTTGATTATATACTGTATATAATTATGTTACTTGCTGCTTTGGGGGAAGGGGTAAAATTTTCGACTGTGAGTGTGTGAAAGCTCAATACATACTGTACGGGTACAAATTTGGCAAAAAACCAGTGCGAAATAACATTTATTTGGCACTAGTCATTTTGTGGGCAATTGAAGTCTGAGATGACGAAATGCATCACATTTACCATGAATTCAGTCGAAGGAAATGATAATTAAAACTTATTGACCAAAATTTTATCCAAGTCTTAAACGTTGAAGGGTTTTTGTAGATGGAAATTTCGAGCGAAAATTGTATACATACTGTACTTTACAAGAGCTAAGCACAAGTTCATGTATATATACTAGGGTGATGCCTGAGTGAAAGGCAGAGGTGGAAAAAGGTTTTTTTCTTTCTGGAACCTGGGTTTCAGACTAAAAATTAATAGTTAATGAGTTCAATGATCTCCGATTGATTCTGACATCGGACTGATTGGAGTATTCTTTCTTGATATTCAGTAGTGTCCAATTTGATATAGTGAACACAAAATGCATTACAATTACTAGTCTGGACTAGGGCATACTTTAGAACTGTCTGTGAAAATTTTTCTGCAAAAGTTCAGATCCAAAAATATTTCTGGGAACTTGATTCCCAGGATCCGATACTTTTTCCACCTCTGGTGAAAGGTATAACCGTTACCGTAAAGCATCCTGCTCAAAAGAACTGAATGTTGAAGAGTTTTGTAGATGAAAATTTCGAGAGAACATTATATACATATTTTACACCCGAAACTTCTACAAACCTCTCCAAGTTTTAAATTAAGCCTACTAAAATATCCTCTAATATACTAGTGTGATGCCAGTGTAAGATATAACGGTAAATGTTCTACATTTTGGGCATCCTGCTCAAAAGAACTGAATGCTGAAGAGTTTTGTAGATGGAAATTTCGAGAGAAAATTATATACATACTGTACTTTACAAGAGCTAAGCACAAGTTCATGTATATATACTAGGGTGATGCCTGGGTGAAAGGCAGAGGTGGAAAAAGTTTTTTTCTTTCTGGGAACCTGGGTTTCAGACTCAAAATTAATAATTAATGAGTTCAATGATCGCCGATTGATTCTGACATCGGACTGATTGGAGTATTCTTTCTTGATATTCAGTAGTGTCCAATTTGATATAGTGAACACAAAATGCATTACAATTACTAGTCTGGACTAGGGCATATTCTAGTTTTGTTATTGCTCATCAGTTAATTATCAACTTTAGAACTGTCTGTGAAAAATTTTCTGCAAAAGTTCAGATCCAAAAATATTTTACACCCGAAACTTATATCCTACCAAAATATCCTCTAACATGTAGGTCATATTAAATGATATGGCCAAACAATCACAACGGTTAAATTGCCTACTCGAAACCTATCTCCTTAAATGATGTGGGCTTTGTGTTATACAGTAGGTGGTACTGCATTATATAGCACAAGGATATTGTGTGGTTTTGTGATTCAACAATCTATAATGTTTCTGTGCATAACACAGGAGTTACTGTACACTGCCCATTTATAGAAGCTAGAACATGTCTGAGTGAACGTGAAAGAAATCAGAATATATAACACTAGTCGTTGGGGTTTGATTAGAGTGTTGAAGTTTCATGATGACACTCATTTATTTGGGGCTAAATGAAGTTTTACTATAATAAGATATTAAGACATTTACGACGAACTGCTAATGTGAACTTTAGAATATGCAGTCATTAAAATGCCTTTAATCCTTATGTGTTTGGCTAACATGTTATGGATTCTATTATACCATGTAAATATTCCAGAAATGTATAGTATGTTCAACGAATAGGTGCACATAAATGCTTGAGAAGTGACATGATCATCCTTACCCAACTTTTATGGGTCCTTGGGTGTTTTCCCCCCTCTCTCGCCGGCCTTGTATGAAGCAGTAAAGTGATTAATCAATTGCATGGTCTTGCTAATAAGAGTGATACTTCAGGTAGTCCTCAAATGAAAACTATCCTACAATATTAGTTAAATTTGATTAATTTACAGTAACTGATGTAGGCAACCAAGCTGACTGGTTATTACATTAAGGTATTAGTATATCTAATTATTACTCATTGCAACGCTGGTAAATTTGAAACATTCGTTTTAAAATTTTCTATCTAAGCAGCTAAGGTGCACTGTTAAACACTCTTTCGCGGGGACAAACCACAAGAGCGATCGTGCACCTCAAAATGCAAGGTCTGGTGCACACCCTCCATCCCTTCAAGTCTTCAGCACCATCCAGGGGAGTGCAGTTGTATCATGATTATAACTTTTCTACAGTTGCATGTGACAAAAATGCCGCTAGTCTAACATGATAAATATGTCAACATTATATAGAATCTTCACCAAAAATCAGAATTTTAGGGACCTCCCACAAGTTTCTTATGACTTTGGCACCCAACCTTGGCCCCTAGTTTTGCATGCAAAATCTTAGTAGCACAGATATGTGTAGCATGTACGCACTGTACATTCCTCATTCTCAGGATATTATCAATCATTCCAAATCATAAAGATTGAATGGCCAATGGAAATAGAAGAGAGTATGTCATTCAATATTTATATTGATACTATCCAGCGGGCGATAGTGTGAGAACTTCTGACCTACACAAGTAAAAATCTCACAGCTTGTTAATAAGTTGTTGAATTACCACCCGATTAGCGCGTTTGACACCGGCTGACATCCGGAAAAATGTTTCCGATTGATTGGCTGTCAGCCGGGCTGTACTATGGTATACTACTGACTGAAAATATGCGCTAATTTTGGAAGTCTGGATCTAGAATCTTATATTAACAAAAAAGGCATCAAAACTGAACAAATTTAGCCAAAATTATTGCAGTACGTCGAAATTCGTCTTTCTATTGCTATATAAAGGCAAATACCCAAAATATACTCAAAAATGGCAATGAACAAAAAATTAAATTTACGAGCGTATGATCTAGGACTTGAACCCACGTTCTTGAGACCAACTCGTACATACGCATGGACTTCCCGCACTCCACCACGCCTCACACGCCTTTCCCAAAATACACGCTTATTTTCGGTCAATAGGATACTATAGTACAGCCCGGCTGGCAGCCGATCAATCGGAGACATTTTTCTGGCTGTCAGCCGACGTCAAACGCACTAATCGGGTGGAATTACAGGACAATAATAAGTTGTTGGAACAACTTGAAACAAGTCTGTTGAGTGAACAACCTTCAATCTTGCAGGTTGTCAACAAGCCATTGACAACTTGTCAACAAGCAGGGAACAAGCAGTGCAAACACATCCTGATGACAAGTTGTTGAAACAGCATTGGTACAAGTCTGCTGCAGGTTTGTTACAACTTGTGTAGGCTTGTTGTTAGCTAGCTCAAGTCACTTGCAGGTAACTGGCTGACCACGGATCCTAACATCTAACACCCATGTCACAAATAGCCTATACCATAATGTTGAATAGCTAATTACAATACTCACCCCTTTGTCTGGTGTATTCAGATACAAATCCAAAAGAAATGCTTTCCTCCTGTTATTTAGTTGGTAACTATGTACACTTTTCTCCTTGATTGGATACATCAGTTTCCAGAATTCATCATCATTAAGGGTATTAATAATTAACTTGCAGATATCCTTTTGACCAGTCTTGGTGGCAACATGCATGCTATTATAATGACATCCTTCCTGAATGATGACAGGGGTATCGCCAGAACTAATTAGGTACTTTGGATTGCTATATATAACCTTTGCAACACTATCAACCTCGCCTTTTCCAATGAGTATGCGAAATTGGGTAATTTCCCCACGTTTGGGGCCTTTGTAGTCCGAAGCGGGATATCGACTATCAGCCGGGCCGGGCGATAGTTCTTGAGAAAGTAGTCGAGCTGGTGTGTGCAGTTTCCCAGATGCAAAAGCTTCTGCCTCATTTCTGGTGCCAAAAGCTCTAAATCTAGCGCCGTTGTTCTTTCTAAGACAATGAAGTGCTTCAGTCTTGTCTGTAAAAACTGAAATACATCTAGACTCCAGGCTATCACTCTCAGTTCCATCATCCAATTGTAGGCAAACTCCATAGAATGTACTTACTTCTTGACTAACGGAGTCTACTTGGAGATCTCCACTCTCTTTTTTACTAGGAATGTTAGAAATCGAGGCGTTATTATCCATGAAGCCATTAATAGTATTGGTCATTCCACTAGCTGCTTGCTCGGACAAATTTTTGACATCTTGTTTTTGAGCTTCAGAAGGCTTGATAACTTGCTTATTAAGGCCCATGGCTCTACCCAGTTTAGTTTGAAAGAGTTTTCTCGTCGTTTTCGTAATAGGGCCATCAGGTAGATTAAAAGAGCGCAATTTCGTTCGGAGTTCTTCGTCTGTTAGCAGAGCTATTTCAGACGCCATCTTGAATTGGAACGCTTTATGCCATATACTTCATCTTATGAGGACATTATGGATCCATCGCTGTCCAAATGAACAATTATTCGCCGAAGGCGAGGTGAATATTGGTGAATAAAAACCGAGACGAAGTCCAGGTTTTTATTCACTGATATTCACCGAGCCTGAGGCGAATAATTGTTTTAGTAAAATTACATAGGTGATTATTAGGAAAAAAATAAAAAATGCACATTTCACATGCTCGGTATAATAGACCAGGCGCAAATTCAAAATATCTGAGGTAATGAGGCATTTCGTAGTAAAAGTTGGCGACAACCGGTTTCTTATGTAACTTGACCCGCTGAATGCGAATATGCCTGTCGCCAAAACTGATTTTGCGTTTTTCATTGTTAAAATGACGTCATAACTTATTCGTCAGAATGACGTCAAAAAGAAACCATACTGTTCAACAAATATGGTTTGAAGCTTCATTTAATTAAGTCAAGAAATATACATTTCGTGTCCTAAATATAAAAATAGCGTTCTTCTATTATTTCTACGATAAATTAGTCATTTAATTATTATCAATAAACGGTTTATGACGTATTTATCTGACGTCATAATCGATCGTACTTCTTATAAACTTTCCATCTTAATGGACGTGTTCAACCAGTTTCGTTTAATACTGATATTTAATACTTTCAACCATAGATTAATACACTATCACTGCTTCAATACTGGCAACAATATAAATATGGATCAGGAACAAGATAGCTATATGACATCGTCATATCGTCATCGCTGATATCCACCTCGTTATCGCTGGCAATAAAACGAATTTCAGTGTCAAAAAGGTTTAATTTGTTCGTTATTATTTAGTTTGTGGGTTTGTTTTTGCAACAATTGTTTTCATTGCTGTTCACTTGCACAGCCACAAACGCTGGTGCAGAATAATTTGGCCCTTTTGAAGCCGCAACGGAGAGTCGTGCATCCGCTCTTGCAGGAACAGGATATAATTTCCTTGCAAGCCTTGGGAATTGGGTCTAATGTCATAAGACGTGGAGTCAGTTCCTTACCATCAACTTTTATCCACCCCATTCCATCCGGATTTGGCAGGATGGGATATTGGCGGGATGCTTGTTTCCGCACCAACGCTTGATAGTGAGAGCGCTTAATATGCAGTTCTAACGCATCCCTTGTTGGAGGAAGTGCTTGTGGCTTTCCACACTTGGGAAATAGAAGACCTCGGATCTGATTCACAGATTCAACCTCTCCATGCTTGTACATCGCACACACAAACTTTTCTGCGTCTTTCTAATCGTGGTCGCAGTCAAATTTCCCTCACCGAGGGACGATAAAAGATTGTGTTTCTCCAGGAAAAGTTTCCACGCGGTTGTTTTGCTGTGATTACATAAGAACGATGTTGTATCACAACCAGTCAAAGCATGGAAAGGAAGGACACCGGACAGTGATCCTGCTGGCAGATTTTCACTGATGGCTCTGATATTAAAAAACTTCCTATGAGCCGCTGGTCCGGCCATCATCCATATATTTGCGCTGCGAATACTTGCTGCATGTGCCACGAGAAGCAGAAGTACATCGGTATCTCTCGCTGATACAACAACGGTGTCACAAGTGCTGACGATACAGTGGTAGATAATTCTTGTATCAGCTTCCTCGTGTGCTGCACAGAACATGGTTGAATCCATTTCCTCGTTTGAGCATTGTGCTTTTTCTCCATCGTTAAATCCCCCAGCGACAACAATTACTTTATCTGGTGGCGCATTTGCAATGAGATGCTCGGAAAGAAATCTTGCCAAATCTGCTTTGTTCTCGGGTAATGCTACGAAGTTGGGCCAGCTACTGGAAAGCGGCACGTTTCTGTTCTCAATGACATGGCGAATAGGGCGAGTTGTTTTCGTTTGACGTTCTCTCGTACCCGTGTTGATGGAATTCTTCTCGTACCTGTCACGTCGAACAAAACATGGATCTCGTGATAACGGGATTCTGACCCGAGAACTGCCGCTACGAATTTGTCTCCAAGATATCCGAACGTCTTGACATCGGTGGGTTTTCCAACTGCAGCAACCGAAGCCATTCCATCAATGAGCAAGCTCGCTCTACCTTGAAAATCGATCTGCTTCGGGCATTCTATCTCTTTGGTGAGAACCAAACTAACGCCAAATCAGTGTCCTTTATCGCCGTTTTTGCATTTTCAGCAGATCTCTTGAATGCACTAAAGCATGCCAAATGGTACTTTGCTTCCGAGGCTAGTCAAACACACCTGCGAATCTAATTCTTAGTCTATAATTATACTTCGCAATCTCCCAGATTTGCTCACTCATGTTGAATGTCATAACAGACGATAATCTTTCTTTTGAGGTTTCATTCTGACAAAAAACACACATTTCCCAGTTGATTTGATCAACGTGGGCTAGAAACAGGTGGTTCGCTTGTCGTATTATTTTCAACGCACTTCTTCTGCAAACGATCAATTTTCTGTTTACTTGTGAAAACCGAGTAGCATTCACGATGCCAAACAATCGAAATATTATCATCAGTACTTTCGATGATGCCCTTGCTTCTCTATTATCAACATCTCCGAGCTTACTCCGCATTTTCATCGCCTCGTGAACAACGCTTCTGCTATACGCAGTAGATTGCCGTACATCATCTTTCGTCGTATGTCGCTTCTGGCAAAAAAACACAAAGCCTCGAGTAGAATTCCGAAGCTCGTTTCAAGGTTATAACTGGACCCATACTTCATATATATGTGTATTTTTATGCAAAATAATCACATAACAATACCAAATGCAGTGTAGACAGTAAAATAAAAACTAGACAACTTCGCAAGAATACGAGACAAGAAGCAGACGTACTGCATGTCTACGAGGCTATGCAGTTGTATCGTGCTGTCTGTAATGAATTTAATCTATACGACAAAGTTAACTAATATTTTATTCCATGTTCATCTATGTCAAAAACCTTTTGAACGCGTAAATGTATACATAATTTTTACCACATTCAATAATTCAGAAAAAAATAAACCAATACGGCCAAAAAATGTAGAAACAAATTGGAAAAATATTATTAATTTATCTGAAATTTTTTATAGTTCGAACCATTAATGCTTAGTAATATATTTCAATATCATGATATCTTCTTTTAAATATTCAGAACAAGTTAAATTTCTTTTAAAGTATGATATTATTTTTTAACTGGATAGAAAATGATATTTGGGCCGCTAGATAGAAAAATATATTAGATGCGTGACGTCATTTCCGTGTCAATCATGTTAGTGCCATGTACACCTCTTAAAACGCAAAATCAGAGTTGGCGACATGTAAATTCGGTTTTTGCATCATGAATTACATAAGAATCCACTTGTTGCCAACTTTTACTAAGAAATGCCTCATTCACTTTAAATATTTAACTTTTTCGAATTTTCGCCTGGTCTATAATTTATTATTTATAATATTCCCATAGTTTTGGGGAAAGGTTAGATTTGGGTACTGGACAAATCGGGCCGCAATCTATTCTTCGCAATTTGTTGCTGTCTAAATTTTCTGAAATTGTCGGCTGGCCCTCAGAGGCGGCGGAACAGGGGGGCTATGGGGGGCTTTAGCCCCCTGAAATAAATTGTGGGGGCTAAGCCCCCAATTCCAGATCATTTATACCAACTACGAACAATATGAAGTTGTCAGATTATTGCTCGCTGCCTACAATGCAAAAGAAAATATCCTACCATGTGATCAAGTAAAGGTAATCTTAATATCTTTCATAGTTCAGTCTTTAACGGCAGAAAATTCCTGAGTTTATATTGTCATTTGTCACTATATGAGCGTTTTTTTCTTGATTTTTGTAAAATACAGCTACGGGTAAACCAACAGCTAAACTCTCTTTCGTCTGTTGTTATTTATGATACGGCACCAAAGTCAAGGAAGAAAGGAAGACTTTACGAGGTGGAAAGAAATATCAGTTTCACGGCGGAAAAAGTCCGTCATGTAAGCAATTTACGATCTTTATATTGCTTCGTATATATTCCGAAATTCCCGCTAAAGCGCCCAGGGACTGACAGACCTCCTATTGCTTATGGAATGTGCAGTGATAAAAAATTCATAAAATTAGGTATGGTGTACAAACATACAAGACCAAAGGGCTTATATTCTGATGGCTTAAGGGAAATATTATACAGTATAAGGTGAATGGTTGACTTATATAGATACTTGAAATATATTGTAACATTTTCTTGAGATGAATATATATATGAAAAGATTCCCATATAACTTATATGATGATATAATCCAATAGATCCCGACATTATTCGATACACTATTAAAGTTAAAGTCATTGAGTGACTTTCATGACTTTTTCATTTGAACTTTATGGGCTATGTAAATAATGTTATATAAAAATTGCGTGAGATGCGCTTGAAAAACTATGTAAATATCTTATAATCATTGCGTGAGTTGTATTGTAGTGAAGAAGTAAATAATTATAGAAATAGAATCAATAGTACTTTTACCGCATGAAGTTGGAAATGGTGCGGCCTTCATTCCAGCAGCATAGTGCCAAGGTAGAGGGGAGTGGTGGGGGCATTATATTGCCTATAATGCACGACGACTGTGTACTGATTAAGTATACTAATTGGGCAGGAATGTCACATTATATAGTTTCATGTTACTTCTGCACTTCAGAAATATATAGCCACCTCCCTACTAACCACGTTCCTTCCAATAAGCCTGGGCCCTCAAACATGTCTGAAATAAAAAGGCACCCCCTACGGTGCCTATATAAGTTTCGTTATATTTAATGTCAGATTTTCAAGCATTTTCACATTTTAAAAAACCACTATTTTTCTCGAAGTACTAGTACTTTTGACCTCAACATTCATATTTACATTTTATCCGAGTCAAAACTTAACATTAATCCGATTTTAACTTTTAGGAAAGCAGTATTGTATCTCTATTTTTTATCGCCTTACGCTAATAATGCTGCTTATATAATTTATCGATGTCACATGAGTAGAAACTTTCTCATTACTTATAGTCTAATGAATTAGTCTTAATTACTAATAAATATGTGTGATATCAGTTCAAACACTGGTAAAATGGGACTGAACTGATGTTGTTGGTGTTTGAGTTGCGCTGCACCGGAATCGCAGGGCCGCAGGTTCGATTCCTTCTAGAGAGCCTATATATAGTTGCATTTTTCGCAACTGCTCCTTGTTTATAGGTCGACGTCTATATAAAATATATGTATATAATTTTCCCTCAAACACCAACAACATTCAGTCCTATTGAGCGAGATGCCCGAAATTTAAAAGAAGGTCTGTTATTTGCAAGGTCTAGTTATCGGTGACTTTAATATTTGACCTTTTGACAAGGCATATCATTCTCAATTTCATGACGTTTTCCAGTCCTATAGGAATTAATCCAGCCTTATCTAGTCCAAAATAATTTACTCTGAATGTTAAGTAAAATTGCAAAAATTTCTGGTCCCACTATGAGACTTTTGTCAATATAAGACCGGCTGCCATATTTTATATGATTCCGGCTTTTCTTCTAGTTGTAAATGTCATAACCAATGAATAAAAATATGCATGATTGATGAAATATGTGTGACTCGTGGTCTACTTTATTTTTGCGCAAAAGAAAAGAATCATACGATAATCATAAAGTTCATAGTAAGTATAGTGTCATGTGGACTATGTCTTCCTCTCAATCTCTATTTGGCTGATCCACTATGATGTATGTAATCCACTATGATGTAATGACATGACATAGCGCACGATGTAGGGCGAGAAATAGGTTACAATTCCATGACACGCACGAAATAGGGTTAGGGATTGGGTCGGGATTGGGGTCAAGATCAAAGAGAAATATTCGTGATTGCGTGTCATGGAATTATAACCGAGAAATAGGCCTCCCCTGTGAACTACGACATGTTATTCCGCTATAGCAGATCAGAGAACATGGACCAAGACTGATTGTCGTCAGAGATTATGGATATGGATTTTCAAGCGCTTAAGAACAAGTTGATACTTGCAAGTTTTTACTCTTTCAGCTCGTTTATTCACCTTTAATTAATTAGCTGTATTTTTTTCTTGAAAACAAGAGAGCGGTGGGACAAGTAAACGAATTGATCCTATTCGATTTGTGGATGAATGAGGCATGAACATGCGCTAATTAATCTCACTAGGTGATCTGGTAAATCTGCTGAAAGTGGGCACCTGCCTCCCCCCACACTTTTAAATAGGCTCAGCGGTCCCTGAAGTTACTTAATAATTGGTTTTGTTCGCAAATTTCACACGCCTACGTACGGTGGCCCACAACTGTCACACTATATATTTAGCGTAAACCAAATTAAAATTGCTCACATCAAATTAAATTGCTTACAACAAATTAAAATTGCTCACATCAAATTAAAATTCATTCACATCAAATCAAATTCACTCACATCAAATTACAATTCACTCACATCAAATTACAATTCACTCACATCAAATTACAATTCACTCACATCAAATTACAATTCACTCACATCAAATTACAATTCACTCACATCAAATACAATTCACTCACATCAAATTACAATTCACTCGCATGTAATTGAAATTATTCAAAACAAAATGAGCAACGTGAAGACAATTTATAGCCATACTATACGTCTCATCCCTCGAGACATCAGTTTTCTAAGACTTTTAAGCAATGAGGTTTTCTATTCTTTCCATGACAAGTAGGGCCGTAGCTAGCAGGTAAAAGTTGGGGGGGTGTAAGTCGAAAATTTCCGAATCACACAATTGTTTTCCGAATAAGTAGGGGTACGCGCCGTAACCTAGGGGCGTTAACCTAGAGGGTTCGGGGGCATGTTCCCCCGGAAAATTTTCAATTATAGGATCCCGGAAATGGCATTTTCCGCATTCTGAGAGCAATACATTTGTGTAATGAACTTGATGGCGCAGCTGCCTGTAGTGTAGTAAACCGAATTATGTTAACTAAAGTAAAATACTATGATTGTATCAGTTCTTTCTCACATCCGATATTATCATAATTATAGCTATGTCCCTATGATGGTTAATTTGTAATAACAATTGCTTTTTAGAGTTACTGACTCTGAGTTAAATTGATAGTAAGCCATGCAGGATCCAGAAGGGACAGAACTCCGAACCCCCCCCCCCCAATACCCCCCTCACTACGGCCCTGATGACAAGAGTTTTCAATTATATGGACAATATTTTTCTGTAACAGCAGAGAGTATGTTTTGCACCAATTGTGGAATTGTCTTAGACGACAACGCAAACTATTGCACTGAATGTGGACAAGGTAAACACTAAACAGTATAAATGAAAATAGATGTCATTTACACTGATATAATGGTTTTACTAAACAAAATATTAACAGTATTTGTAAGTACTCAATAGTTCAGCAGGATAATTGTATCCTGGTTGTGGAATATATAGCCCCAAGGGCAAGGCATAAGAGGACGCATGTGGGCATACTGAACCTTATATTCAAGTTATGTATATATTTTAAATAGAATAAAAAGCTTTTAACAAGTCAAATTTCCTCTATTGTCATCATACTGAGATGTTTAAATTATTAAATTTCATTTGTTATGTTAGCTTTAGATAACTTTAAAATAGTGGCTTAAGATAATTGTTTCTTTTAAGAATCTCACATGGAGAGTTCAGATAACAATTCTGATTTTGTTGATGAAACATATGAAAACAACGAGGAAGAAATTTTGAAATATTATTTCTTTCGTGGATTTACCTACGAAGAAATTATTTCGTTTCTGGTTGTCCGGCATGAATGTACTATGAGTTATAACACTCTTCTTCAGCGGTTGAAGAAATATGGTTTGATCAGAAGAGGTGTAACAAATAAAGATTCATTTGAAAACAGCTTTCTGCAGGTACAGAGACGCATTGCTGAACTTATTGACGGTCCTAGCTCTGCCATGAGGTACCGCGCAATATGGCACACTCTTGAGCTAGAGGGGATTCGTGTTCCTAGTGTAATTGTCCAAGATTTGTTAAAGGAAATGGATCCAGAAAGGACAGAACTCCGAAAAAGCCATCGTCTTAAAAGAAGAGCTTACCACAATCCTGGTCCCAATTATTCTTGGCACATTGACGGCTATGATAAAGTTAAATGTTGGGGTTATCCAATACACGGAGCGATTGACGGTTACAGTCGAAGAATCTTGTGGCTTCATGTTACTCGTTCTAACAACTCACCAAATCAAATAGCTTCTTTCTATTCCGGGGTTGTTTTAGAGCAGGGTGGCTGTCCAGTACAATTAGTGACCGATTTAGGAACTGAAAAAGGAACTGCAGCCGCGTTACAGGCGTATTTCCGTGATAACCCCGAGGCTCATCGATATGTACCTTCTCCAAGAAATCAACGAATCGAAGGATGGTGGGCGTATTTTGCAAAGAATCATAGCCAGTGGTGGCGGAATTTTTTTAAGGACTTGGAATCACAGGGGATTGTGGACACAGCTTGTGAATTGAATAAGGAATGTTTATGGTTTTGTTTTCACAAGTTATTGTAGACTGAGCTGGACTCAGTGAAAGAGCATTGGAATTCGCACAGAATTCGGAAATCAAGGCACGATACCATACACTCATTTCTGATTTACTTCCCAAAATGTTGTGGCTGGCATCTGCGCACTCTAACCTTGCTATTACATGAGTATTACTGCCTGTGCAATCTGAGGGGGCCTTCCTTCCTAACTCCTTATACAAAGGCTGAACCATACAGACACAGTTGTGCCGTTTCATTTAAGAAAATAGAAAACGAGTTGCATGCTATTATTCAGTTATAATGCACTAGGGTGTTGAAACAACATTCTCAAACTCATTAATAATTCTCCTATTCCCAAAAACAAAGAGAATCATATGCGTGGAAGATGGTTTGAAATCAGAGGAAGAAATTACATAAATTAAGTGAACTTTCACGTCGGTTTTCTCGCAAAATACACGTTCGTTTGAGAAGTAAGTTCAAACACTCGTAAGGAGAACTTCCTCTCATTTCGAACACCTCGAAATTCGTTATAATATACTTGGCTTCACCTCGTATATTCAACTCTTCTCGGTGTTTAGAAATCGGAAGAAGTCCTCCTACTCGTGTTGAACTATTACTTAGAGAATAAATTGTAAACCGCAATGATGGTAATTAAAGGCTATTTTCGTGAGCCATGAATTACCAATATTTCTTCATGTGAAATGTGAAATGATGGATTTTTGTGTTGTGAAACGTGATTTACATCCTAGTAGTGAGAAGTGAGATCTTACTGCATGCATGTATTTTCTTAATTTTTACAACATATATATGGGTTGGTTTTTTAAAAATTGTTTCCATGTTGAGTTTTTATTGGTGAAATTAGTTTCGAAAATGTAAAAACAATGTAACAGGTTAAGAAAGGCTTTATATATTCAACTTACACAGTTAAAAACGTATTTTTCAATTTTCGTGAAATGGCTAATTATTAACATGGGAAACGTGAAATGGCTGTTTTTGTTAACGTGAAAAAGTTATTTAACCCCCCCCCCCATTACCACCCTCTGTATAACCGCACACAAATTACATCAAGGACATGCATGAGCACTGCTACAATGAAGTGGTATTTGCACAATTAGCCAGTTCAAGTTGATTTTCAGTAAATACTGTAAAGAGAAAGACTTTCATTACCTGCATGGAGACAGATTTTCCGAGTTTCACTTAAATCAAATCAATAAGCCCCTCCCCCTCTTTTAGCCCCCTCTTCAATAAGCCAGCCCTCTCCCAATAAGGGTGCATTTTATGTAAACTCCAGAACGGAGTCACATATGCCAACGGTTACAATCCTTCAAAGCATCACACCAATATTGATTTGGGGAATACATGTCAAAATAGTCATTGTGTGTTTTTAAGACTGTAAACTGCATACTCTTGAAGGTATACTGTGATTTATATACATATGATATTAGACTCAAGCACTTCATTTTATTAAAGTGATCTCAAGCCAGCACTCCAACAAGTTTTGTGAAAACATGCTGGAGATCTCCGGCGTGGAGGTACATGGAATGCTGTCTGGCAGTCAGCTCCTCAAAAGTGCCTGGGAAAAATTGGATTCTTTGTAACAAGTTTGCATATGAATTGATTTATAATTTCACACTACAATACAGCCGCTCATCACATGTTGTAAACAATACTAAAACCGCAGGTATAAAGAAATATACTTCTCAAACAAATATCAACTTTAAACCGTCGAACTGGTAAAAAAGAGCTCCCCAGTTATATACTCAGATTATGCTGTTTATTATATGACACGACGTCATGATATATGACCAAATTGCCCAACTCTCAAGTAGAAATTACCCGACTTTACCATTTCTGTCAAAATTGCTGTTTCCTTTGACCTTTGTGTTGTTTTTATCATGAATTATTCATTTCTATTTTGATTCATGCTATGCATGTAGTAATGTATATACAAAAAGTTCCTAATTGCCATAAAACATACGCGCGTTACATCTGGCATGTAATGGGGAATAATCGATTAGCTTCACTACAATCACAATATAGATATGCTACGGTTGCTTTCATGCAAACGCATAAAATTAAAAAGGGAATTTAAAACATGAAAGTGAACATTTTACACCCATTGACAACGTAAGCGAATGACAAACACTTCGTCAACGAGAATTCGAAAAAAAATATATTAACTTCATTGTTTGTAAACAACTTACCACGAACTTATTGCCCAACTCTCAAGTAGAAATTACCCGATTTACCATTTCTGTCAAAATTGCTGTTTCCTTTGACCTTTGTGTTGTTTTTATCATGAATTATTCATTTCTATTTTGATTCATGCTATGCATGTAGTAATGTATATACAAAAAGTTCCTAATTGCCATAAAACATACGCTTGTACTTGTAGGTCTTTTTACTATTAAAAAATCTATACATACCTTGTCCACAGTTTGCACAAAACTTGCCTTCATTTTTTATAAAAGCAGACCCACAATTGCTGCAAAACATTTTACAAAATGGCGCCAATTCACCACGAGGGCACAGAATAGGAAATGACCAGAAAGGCAACTGCACTCAGCAGTGCAACGTGACCCCCTATTTTTATGCAGTTATCTGGCCAGAATAATGGCAGTTCAACGTGTTTATTGGCCAGAAAATGCAATTGACTGGCTAGAATAATGGTAATGAACATGCGTAATGCGACATGCGCAGCTTCAAAAACTTCAAAGGTTCGGCCTCAAGTGGCCCTTCTAGTCATTTCCTATTCTATGACGAGGGTCCAAGGTACAAAATATCCCGACAAGATCAAGTACTGAAAAACATTTATTGATGTTACCGCTATCCGAGCTTTAAGTGAATTGTAATTTTTTGTTAAATTGTATTTGATGCGAGTGAATTGTAATTTGATGTGAGTCAATGTAATTTGATGTGAGTGAATTGTAATTTGATGTGAGTGAATTGTAATTTGATGTGAGTGAATTGTAATTTGATGTGAGTGAATTGTAATTTGATGTGAGTGAATTTGATTTGATGTGAATGAATTTTAATTTGATGTGAGCAATTTTGATTTGTTGTAAGCAATTTAATTTGATGTGAGCAATTTTAATTTGGTTTCGCTAAATATATAGTGTGACAGTTGTGGGCCACCGTACCTACGAGTGCTTACAATCACTAAATGTCTAAGTATAGTCACAAAGTTCGTTCACTGAAGAAACGTTTCAAGCCACGCCCTAATTTCAGGCCTTTTACTCGAAGTCGGATTAGCTGGAATCGACATTGTTGGAGGCGAGTGCGCGCTTTAGATTAATGTTTTTAAATCACTTTTGAGATATATTGCTACTGCATGTCAGATGTTGCTACTGCATCTCAAGCCACTTAAAGCTTGAAAATGTATTTTCTAATATCTGCTTTTGAAAAAGAGCACAATATAATCTAGCAGGTAATGGGGTATATAGAATATATAATGTTTTTCTAATATCTGCTTTTGAAAAGAGCGCGTTACATCTGGCATGTAATGGGGAATAATCGATTAGCTTCACTACAATCACAATATAGATATGCTACGGTTGCTTTCATGCAAACGCATAAAATTAAAAAGGGAATTTAAAACATGAAAGTGAACATTTTACACCCATTGACAACGTAAGCGAATGACAAACACTTCGTCAACGAGAATTCGAAAAAAAAATATATTAACTTCATTGTTTGTAAACAACTTACCACGAAGGCAACTGAAGAAGTGGACAGTTACAATATATCGTACTAATAATCTTTCCAAACCATGCTCGCAGGACAGTTACTCGAGAACAATTCCACATATCCCTCATTTGGTGGCCATCCGCACGGCCATAGCCATGGAGTCACGAAATCTCTAGAAATTGCTATACCGTTTACAATACTTAGCGGCACGTTCAGTCTGTTCGGAGGATTAAGCAACCTTGCACTCATGGTTATTTTGATAAAGTACGTCCAGATCACCCAAAAGACTTATCTTTACATGTTTAGTCTGTTTCTATCCGAATGTCTTTACAATTTCTTTTTCCAACCACAAGTGGCTTACAATAATTTCCCATCAACAACACCGACGAAGGTGGGGATCAAATTCCTTCATTTCTGTGCGACTACCTTCCTCCTAACAGGCGTTTCGAGTCTTTTCTTTGCCACACTAGATAAATACATATTCATCAGCTATCCTTTCGTCTATGCTTCTCGCATATCGCAGACCAAAACAATTCTTCTTGTTGCGTTCATATGGCTCTTCTGCGTCTTTTGCGGTTTTCTTCGAACAGTTTTCCACTTCCCTTACACCGCCTTTGTTGCAATTATGGCAGTTCTCTTTTTATTGACAATCGCTTTGCAAATTTTGATTTTTGTCTTTGCAAGAAGGCAGATAAAAAGAATCCAGTTGGTCAACCGTGCGTTAGAACACAACTCTCACGGCCAAAACAGCGGAGGAGCATTGCGAGCTGTTTCGAGTCCAAACAAAGCGACCAAGACTATTGGTCTTATGTTAGCAATCTACATATTTTCCTGGCTTCCTTCCACATTATACCGTTTGAAATATCTTTTGTTCGGAGGAGATCCCACAGCGTATCTCACTAATATAAAATGGATCAACATGTTGGTCCAAATCCATTCCTGTGTCAATCCTTATATTTTCGTGTTTCGCACGAAAGAGGTCAGAGTTGGTGTCGAAAACATGTTGCGAAGGTTTGGTCTAAATCGAATAGCTCCACTTTTGTCAGATCGTGGCGAGAGTTGTCTCATTGGTTACAACCGAGGAGCGATGAATAATTTGTATATCGGTGGAGACGAGACCCGCAGCGTTGACAATGCCAATGGTAAAGAATGTGATAAAGATACCGAAACCACGACTTGCAGCACCAACTTAATTACCAACAAAAAGATCAGTAACAGAAATAATCCCAACCGTGAAGCCAGCACCGAAGGTAGATCTGACGTAAACGTGCGAAAGAACGACACCATTATCGAAAACTACGAAAAGGAAGACAAAACTGAAACAACAAGCGATGAAATACACATTGACAAATGAGAAGGATAGCAAGGTAGAGGTACTACCACTATCTGTGATTTAATTGATAATATACACGAAATAAACAACACAACTCGTCACTGTTGTGTTAGGCTCGTAGTGGCATTTATCAACAGAACTAAGTTTTTCGTCTGTAAATAACCCGACAATTAGTGCTATCAGTAATGTTCAGTAATAGTGTTGAAAAATGGCTGGTTTAATACCCAAAAATTACTGACGATGTACAGAACTCAACTATTCTAGTGGAAATAAGTAAATATGATAAACTATTTTCTCGATTTCATTAATATTTCATAGTAAGTAAAACAAAAAGGAAATTATTAACGCAATGCATCCATCAATATTTTCATATTGCCTATATCTTAACGCACACAGTGGGTCAGAGAAAGCTTAAGAGGCTTGAAATGGTTTTTCTTTCAGAAACAGTCGTTTCCTGTTGCGAATGAAAATGTGAAGGAGTCCGTAAACATTGCTATTTACGAAAGAAAATTTCTATTGTCGACTTTCAAAGACAGTCTTTCTCCTGAATCAGCTGAGAGCAAAAATAATAGTAATCTTTCCAAACAGGAAAGAGTTCATTGTCTGTATTAACTTACGAATCAGCTGTTTTGTTCAAAATCTAAAACGAAATGGTTAGGAATAAAAACATGCTTTAAAACAAAATATACGAGAATTCTTCAATATAGGCCTATATACAATTAAACGATACGCTCTAACGAGCAGATCATATTTACTTTGTAATTCTTATTGAAATAAATGTGTTCCTAAATCAAAATCATGTTGTTGAATGTTGCCTGGCACGCTTATGCCCGTAGTTTAGAAAGACAACCTTTTCATTTTTTTTCTGCTTTACTAATCAAAACCGTATTCCTCCCCATTATGATTTTGGTCTTCGCTTTCTGCATGCGCCAGCAAAGAGCATCGTCTTCAATAGTGTTTCATGAAAATATTTCAAGTACATGAAGATTTCCTAAGCATGGGACTCGAATTGCCATTACCAATTCGCCCGCTGGCTTTACATCTGTCCTACAAGGAATATATTTATATATGACTTGTTTTTCCACGCTAGCACGCTAAAAGCGGGGAGTAATAACATTGGAGGCAAAAGTATTAAATATAGTTCTATGACTGGAAATTGATTTCCTAAGTTAAACACGAACGTTAACAATCACTTTTGTGTGGTCTAACCCACAATAGCGAATGGGTTTCCACAATAGCGAATGGGTTTGATAGGGGCTTCGGTGGCGCAATCGTCAGAGCACGCGCCTTTCACCTCTGATATCGTGGGTTCGAGTCCCGTTGGGGACGACTTATGATAGCTATGTGAAAAGAGTTAGTCAACGCTCTGCCGAAAGTCGTGGGTTTTCTCCGGATACTCCGGTTTCCTCCCACAAGGAATGTTGACAGGGTGGGTTGGGTTTAACCCCTAACTGGCCCTTCCACCGTAGCTGTGCTCCGTGATGGCGAACGAAAGGTGGCTGCCATATGCGCGCCTAGAAAAGCCTTCGACTTGGTCACGTTGAGCTGTGTCCTACGCAATTCAGCTTAGCTCTCAGCTGCAAGTAAGGATAATAAGCACACACCCTTACTTACTTACTTACTTACTTACTTACTTACTTACTTACTTACTTACTTACTTACTTACTAATTTGTGTTAAGTTGGTAATGTCACCACCGTTAATTATCAACTGTTACGAAATAGGTTACACACCTTGGTTAACTGAGTATTATCAAATGAAATCGGGACCTCAAAACGTGAATATCAATAAGTGTTTTGTATACCAATGAATGTAGCACCCCATTGCCCACTCGTGCCACCTTAAAAGGATATTAAACCGCCTACGTTACTACTCTATTTAAGGTTTTGTTGAATTTAATCACGTTTTTCTAATATTCATGACCGATGAAATTTGCATTTAAAAATATTCCTTGTTAAAAACTGGAACATTAATTACCTATACTACTACAGCTGCCCCAGCAAATATACCTTTATCAATCTTGTCAATCTTGCTTTTAAAGAAAACAGCTGGTTTTTCAGAGAATATGGAGAAGGAATAAATTTGATATTGAACTTATTCAATGTATCAATTACGGATTAAGTGATGCAGCATAATTAGCTAGAAACCTCGTCAGTAACTTGGATTCATATGATTCATGGTAATCATATATATATATGTACATCGCTACTGACTAAATTCGTTCGATAACACAAGTGACTGCGTTTGGACAAGCATGAATTTAACAAGCCGGACAGCAAATACCGAGTTTTTTGTTAAGTGCTACATCAATTCAGATGTTTATCCGATGGTTGTCAAGTTTCCTTCGCCTCTTGCATTTAATGTTCATTTTGCTGCATGTATACTTAGCGGCATCATCTCACTAACAACGGTTGGTCTGAATTCATTGACTGTGCTGACATTTTGGCACTCGCCTCGATTAAGGAAAAATGTTTCATTATACCTCGTCATGGTTCTTTCGTTGGTTGACGCAGGAATTGGAATCTTCTGCTATCCAACAGAGACGATGCGTTTAATATCTGACCTGATGAGCACGCCTGAGTGCTGGAAGATCCACGTTAATACCATATCATTCAGGGTTACCAGTCTTCTATCCTTATCGATCGTTTCGGTTATAAGTATAGAACGATATTTTGGTGTGGTACATCCATTTCTTCATCGCGCTAAGGTAACTAAGGGTAAACTTTTGCGGCTTTTTATATGTGTTTGGTCGATTTTCTCAATAATGTCAGTGCTAGCTCTTTTTGTTAAAAATATTTACACATTTTTTGCCCCAACAAGCTGCATGTTCTTCATCCTGATGACGGTGTATGCTCACATGAGGATTGCGTTCGTTATCATACGCTCAAAGAGGAAAAGGGAGGCACTAACCTATGTATATCCAAAGTCAGAAGGTCGAGACAATGAAATTGTAAACAAAAATAGAAAGGGTAAACTGCACTTTCTAAAAGAACTAAAAATGGCAAAGCCCTGCTTCTTCATTGCTCTCTGTTACTTGATGTGTTATACACCTGCAGTTGTTGTTTTTGGTGGTATGCGGGCTAAATTATCAGCTTCAACACACTTTTTCGTGTCTCAGTGGTGTTTGCTGTTAGTGATGTTGAATTATATTCTCAATTCAATCATCTTTTTCTGGCGCAGTGCGCCGTTACGAAAAGAAACGAAAAACGTCCTCAGAAACATTAAAAGGAAATGCATTGAAAAAATACGGATACAAATACATGTACTAATCCTAGATACGATTAAAATACACCTTTCCCCTTTCTGATTTACTTGCAATAGCTTTTCTGACATTAATACTTCCTTCTGAAAGTCGTCCGGAGTCCGCTCCCCCCCCCCCCCTAAAAAACGACGTCTGGCTTCGGCGGTTGGCTACAGAAAGTTGCCATATTGGTGCAAAATATTAATGCTTGCCAAAATATATCAAAATTCAGTTGAACCAGAAAACACCAGCGAACTAGTGAAACGTTCTTATACAGACTGGATAAAAGACATCGCTAATTCTATCGACATGCAAAATTCCTATTTATTACTGAGATATTACAGAAGAATAACAGCTGAATAGAACAGAAATACGAATGATAAAGTGGATGCTTGGAATATCCAGTTAAGAGACAGACAAATAATGATGATATAAGAGCTAGCGGAAGTTTGCGTACGTTGAGATATCGGAGAGCAGAAAGGAGAATGGTTTGGGCAAATTATGAGAAGAGGAGGAAGATCCAGTCAAGCATTGATATATTCAGTATAGCAGGACGGCGAACAGTTGAATCAAAACAAGAGACTAATTGATGAAGGGATATACTATGGAAAGAGATATGAGAGTATTAAACCACGTACTTGGGAAACTAAGACAATATTTTTCCCGGCGAATTATGAAGAAGACTAATATACTAACGGTTAAAACTTATTTGAATTCTATGTCAGTCATCGAGATATTTTCAATACGAGCTTGTAGCATTGATTTTAGCTTTCGAGATAGATATGAAAAGGGCTACCAGAGACTGAAAAGTTAATCGAGTTTAATCATTCTATCATACTCTACGACTATGACTATCTCTAAGTATTTGTGTGTGTGAAACTGTAATTCTTACAAACTTAATTGTTGAAAGAAATAATATGTATGAATATATTTTCTTTTCCAACCTGATTGTAAATCTAGCAAATTTGCTTAATTAATGATAGCTCATGTGTTACATATACTAGAAATACATGCATGCAGAATCCGCTAGCCCATTCGAACCAGCAACTATACTTCCAAGTTCCCAAAAGTTATTGTAACATGAAGTATGCAGTCAATCACGGTAACCATGGTAACACGCAACACTGTAATGATTGTATAAGTATATTTTTGTACAATAATCAATATGGTAAAATAGTGATACAATTTGTACTTTTAACCATAAAATTATCAATTGCCCAACTACATAAAATAAGTATGTTATAATAATGCACTCTTTTAGCTTTGATTTACTGCAATATTCAACCTTAGACGTTTCACAAAACGTTTCGAAACTTTCATAAAACGAAATTTTCATTGAACAGCTTTTTTTAAACTTCGCCTTTGAAATGAAGTTTTTGAGATTTGAGATTTACAATTTTTAGACCTAGCCAGGAGCAGTTGCGAAAAATGCAACTTAGGCCCTATGGCAGGAATTGAACCTGCGGCCCTGCGATTCCGGTGCAGCGCTCTAACCAACTGAGCTACAGAGTCCAGTTGCTGAGCATTAACCGCAAGTTCGGTATATAAGATGGGAGTGATGGCAACATAGGTACAATTTGTCAGCGCATGCGCGAGAGTTACGAAAACAAGACGGCGGCAGTAAAATCGACTACATTAAAAATTCTCTTTGCAAGTGTTTTCTACTAAAAATAGTCGAATGAATGATTTTTTTTGCATCGTCGTACATAATACTTTAATTTTTTTCATAATTCGCAAAATCTTTAGAAATTAGAATGTCCATTTACTAATATTGTAAATCTATCATGGCACGTGTCTAAATTTGGCAGTTTTGCATATTTTTAGAACCAATAAAGCATTACAAAAGTATTGAATATAAGCTTGTATATAATTTTGGTGAGTTTTCTATGATGGGATTTTAAGAAAATAGATTTTTTTCATTAATTTACTACATGCTTCTAAAAAAATGTTCATAGAAACCTCGCCAAAATTATATATAAGCTTCATTATTAAGTATTCAATACTTTTGTAGTGTTTTATTGGTTGTAAAAATTGCAAAACTAATCGAGTATTCCATCTACTAACACCTTCTACTATTAGTCCTATCGAACGAGATGCCGAGAAAAATCTTGATATTTACCCATACACCATTCCATATACTGGCATCACTCCCATCTTATATACCGAACTTACGGTTAATGCTCAGCAACTGGACTCTGTAGCTCAGTTGGTTAGAGCGTTGCATCGGAATCGCAGGGCCGCAGGTTAAATTCCTGCCAGAGGACCTAAGTTGCATTTTTCGCAACTGCTCCTGGCTAGGTCTAAAAATGTATATAAATTTCCGTTCGAGTATTCCATCTACTAACACCTTCTACTCTTAATCTTATCGAACCAGATGCCGAGAAAAATCTTGATATTTACCCATACACCATATACTGGCATCACTCCCATCTTATATACCGAATTTGCGGTTAATGCTCAGGCACTGGAATCTGTAGCTCAGTTGGTTAGAGCGCTGCACCGGAATCGCAGAGCCGTAGGTTAAACTCCTGCCAGAGGGCCTAAGTTGCATTTTTCGCAACTCGCTCCTGGCTAGGTCTAAAAAATGTATATAAATTTCCGTTCGAGTATTCCATCTACTAACACCTTCTACTATTAATCCTATCGAAGGAGATGCCGAGAAAAATCTTGATATTTGTCTATATAATGATGCCTATTTTGTATCGTGGCATGCAAAGAAAATGGCCAACTGTTATACTAAGGCTTGATAAATATCCCATACGTTGGGCACGAAATGAGAATTATTTCAATATTAAGACAATGCATGTGTGCATTTAATTCCCGTGCATGGATAAGTTGAAAATGAATTTTCCGATCGGCAATTTTCATTGAGATCTCATTTGGTCATTTTTCTTCGAAATGATACAAAAAGGGTATCATTTGACGGTTGAAAAGCTGATCTTTAAAGTTGCGAGAAAAGTAAATCTATAAACTCAATACTGAACGCCCTAGACCAACGCAAAGTTGGATTACCCTTTTTTGATAGACATGTATATCATGGGGTAAGAGTCGTTTAAAAAAATGACACAAAATTAAGGCATAGAAAAGGAAAATTTTCATTTAAATTGTTTTTAGCACATCTGCTTTTCCACCTGTGTGTAGCAGTTAAGACTTCATTTGCATGAAGTTACGTTAATTAGATATATGTATATTAGGGCCCTGTTAGACCAAAACCTAACCCTAACCTAACCCTAACCAAATTGATGAAGAAAAATCAAGAAAAACGAATATGAAAATCTTTGAAAATCGGGAAAATTGCGTAACGTCAGTTTGATGGATGGAAACAAGTGAAAACCCCAAACAACATGGTCGCCATGAGCGAGCATTTTGTATGGTCGAAGAAAAGGTGATATTTCATCGGTTTATTAAACAAAAAACCTTCAGAAAACCTAGTGGGCAATTTAAGGACATAGTTATCTACATTATGGAAAAACGAGCATAGAGATTATAAAAGAATAGAGGGGGCAGCCGAGGATAAATTTAGGGGGAAATTTAAGCTTCCTAATGGAGGGCCCTTGTAAGTCCCGTATGTAAATGCCGTATGTGAAATCGCGCGCCCTTTGGCTACATTTGAAATCTCCTTAGCAACACTAGCAACAACAGAATCATTTTTTGGAAAAAATTTACGGCCTGTCTAAATTAAGCAAAATATTAAAAAAACGCCAATGAAACTGCTTGGTGGAACTGGCATTTAACTTAAAAGGCGGGCGTTTTCGCTCTCTATATATATTTCGCTCAATATATATGAAATATTAACACATATTTAAAATTTTAAGACACATAGAAGTTTTTTACTGAATTTTTGGGAGTTTTTTCGTGTATTTTTCCCGTCCAAAAAACAATTTTTTTGTTACTATAAAGGCAGTGTTGCTAAGGAGATTTCAAATGTAGCCAAAGGGCGCGCGATTTCACACACGGGACTTACATCCGGGACTCATGAGGAGCCCCCATTAGGAAGCTTCATGCCCCCTCTATTCTTTTATAATCTCTATGAAAACGAGACGGTAATCGTGGCATTTTCTGTTGCAAAAAGTTGATCGTGTTGGCGACACAAACAATGGCAGCCTGACAAGAAGTGTTCACGAGGGATGGAATAACGGAATTTCAGGTCAGTAGGTTTTGTTTACCATCCTGACAAAGATCTTTTTCAATAGAAACATGCAGCGATAGCTGATCTTTCTGTACAGTGCAAACTTAGGCACTGGTCTTGCGATCTGCCGATTTTACGAGCAATCAAACTTGAGTATCTATTTAACTGTCGAGTTAAACACCGCACATTGTCAGCCGTGTACTTTAAATTTGTTTTGGCAATCCTCGTACCTTTTTTCAGACAGAAATAAACCGAGAAAGCGACAAGCATTTGTTTTCCTTCGTATAAATTGGTGTTTTGGTTCCAAATTTTGTTCACCTGTGGAAAAGGCTTCGTCCAAAGGTTTATAGGGTAGTTAAAGATATTAAATTTTTAAAATAAAAACATTAAATTTTGGCTTAAATTTTGAAATTTTATAAGTCCTGTATAGATATTAAAATAGCTAGGATTTTCAAGTTGGAATGCTCTAAATGTCGATCTGTGGCAAAACTCGCTCCATTCCACTTAACTTTGAATTGCATTGAATAGTAATAAAAACATAAGGTTGGCAACTATATCATGGCTTACGAACATACGACTTAAACAAATAGCAAAATACTTTCTTTTCATTCAGTGTAGAATGCCACTAGACAGAATGCCTTTTGGCCTTCTTGACTATAACATTCGTTTTTTTGCATCAGATCGAACAAATGTATTAGGGTATGAGGAACATTATGCTTCATGGCTTGATACAATATTCTCCCAGTTTGGTCATAAATGGTTGTGCCTTCATAGAGGTCCAGCATGGCAATATGAAGTGGATAAGGCAGTTGTCAATGCTGAAGAAAAGGGGTTGAATTCACTTGTGGAAAAAGCACTTCGGAAAAGTGGGATTGACTTGAACACGTATGACGGAGCTGCTGCCGAGACTATGTTTGGGCAGTCATCATTACATGATGATGTGTGTTATGACGAATCGCTTGACATTCTGGAAAGTTGTTTTGCAGATTTTACAATTAGCAGTGGTTCATCTTTAGAAAGTAGTCTTCCATGATTGTTAATGAGAATTCCAGAATGTGTGTAACAGGTAATGCCTATTCTATATAACTAACTTATAAACGATTGTATAGTGAGACATTACCAGGCTCAAGCTAGAATAACATACTGTTAGCACTTATAATTTGAGATACCCTTGTGTTACATCATTCCTTAATCGAGCAGTTTTGAAGATATTGCTGCAGGATCATTCAATACGTTGCCAGGGGACATTAACTAATTTAACCCATTAACTGGCAGTACCCCACCACTGACCAGTAAAATCGTCTGGTGTAAAATACTAAAGTACGCGTAGGGCGCATCTGGGCATATTGCCAGCGAATGGGTTAAGCCAGTTGAGAATGCAATATGGAAATTTATTTCTAACAAAGGTTAGGTAAATCTTGCTTAGAATTAGACAAATCGTTATATACTTATTATTAGTAACTAGTTCTGTATGTATATATTTAGTATGTCTATTTTACACTAATTAGAATTTTGGCTCTAATATATCATTGTTATTATTATTTAGAAGAGAGCTCTTCAACTTTTGCCTCTGCAACAAACCAGCTGATAAGCCTTTCTCACATATGAACCCATGCAACAGATGATGATCAGAATGAAATAAGGCTTGGAAATGCTGCACCAATGCAAATGGGAAAGCACCACCAGGTTCGGCCGACCAAATCCAAAGCTGTGGCTCGTAATCCAGCCATTTTCGATCCATTAAAAGTAAGTTTATTGTTATTTTTAATTTATAATGGGGACTCTATTAACCCATTAGCTCGCAATGTGCCCAGAGCGCCCTACTTTACTATTTTACTCTGTCTAACACCAGATGATTTTACTTATCAGTGGTAGGGTACTGCCAGTTAATGGGTCAACAAAACTATTCGCCAATGTCTCTTGTTAACCCATTAGCTTGCAATGAGCCCAGATGCACCCTACTAAACTACTTTTAGTATTTTACTCTATTTAACGCTAGACGATTTTATTTGTCAGTGGTACTGCCCGTTAATGGGTTAATCAATGCATCATGGTAGTTTTATTCTTCCTAAAATGATATGGATGCTCAGCCTTGTAAAGAACCTACAGTATTCCCCACTAGACAACCATGAGGTTTCTATTTCAATTTTCAGAGCAAGATAAATATTGCTAGTTTGGGAGCATGAGCTATTCAAAAACGTGTCCAATCATCTGGTTTCTCAAGAACAGTTGATGTTCAAGTGAGTCAAGCAAGTATTTTTTTCAAATTTTGTAATAGAGTGCAAGTATATATTGCACCATTTTTTTCCAAACATGTGTGAACAATAGAATTATTGAGGTTTGTCAAGCGATTTTTATTACTCTTGAGAATTTACCCTTGTTTTATGATTTTCTACTTAGAATAATTATTGTCTCTGTTGAGTGTTGAATCTGTAATTGATCATGCTAATAGTATTTCTTTTAATTTCTAATTTCGTAATTGTACATGCAACTAATGCATGAGAACTGTAAACAATTTTCAAAACTACAGCAAGAATTGAGTATTATTTACTGTAATGTAGATTTTGTTATTCAGATTTTCCATTGAAAACCAGTTTATACATATTTGGTGCATTAACAGGTGCATAAAAGCAAAAATCATCATTTTCCTCATAGATGCAAGTCTTGAAGCAAGCTCAAAAAAGTATTGGTGATGGTCGGTGGTGGATCAAAGCCGATGCCTGCGATCTTCGTAAGGGACTGGGGGAAAGTATACGTGTAATTTGGGAAGGTGACGAAGATTTTGGGGATGGTTCGTTGCAACAAATGTATAGCGAATACAAATTAAGAAAATCATTAGTGGATGGTCTAGGGACAAGCAAAGGGTTAGCGTCAGTGTGCTGTGATTTGGAGAAAGCGAAGAAAGAGGTGTGTGACGATTTTGAATTTTTGACAAAAGGAAATGAACAATCCAATAAACTGTATGACCAAGTCCTGGAACAAGGAAATTCAACCGAAAATAGATTGATGGAGGTGGACTGGGATGCTGTGGAGTATCAGGAGCTTTTGAAAAAGGCAAAGAGTTTAAAGATTGATATTGAAAGTATGCTTGCAGATAAAAGAAACTGGGTGAAAGTTGACTTGGTAGGGTTTAAAATAAAGATGAGAAAATACCTGAAGGATCTGTTTTTGAAGAAGCAACTTCCTGCTAAGTACTTCCTTGTGTTTATGATTGCTGACGAGTTGAGGAACAGAAAGCCATACGCTTTCCATACAAGTCGATAACGGGCTCTAAATTGACTGAGTTAGAAACAAACCTACAACGTGTTATGGAAGAAAATGGAATGACAGTGGTTGGTTTGTGGTCTGAACATCTTACATCATATTTCACTCGTTGAGGATTGCATGTCTACAGTATATTTAATAATTTATTTTATCTATACATTTTTACAGGCTTCACAACTGATGGTGAATTTAATTCTCTTCGCGCACCAAGGAAGAATCGTCCAGTTTCTATTTTTGGCCTTATTCAAGACGCCAGAAACAACGCGCGAAGTATGCGAGGAGCGACAATGACTAAATATTTCAAGCTGATAATCAAGGTAACAAACTGTAGCACTAAATTAATGTACAAATATACATAGTTAAAAATCACGTCCGTGACTCAGTGAATGGATATTAGCCAAAACTTTGAATAAAAAGCCCCAAAAGTATGGAGATAATTAAATACGAAACGCAATTCACACAGCAGTTACGTTTGCTGGAATGAAACTATGAGAGTATTTGAAACTACATGTGAGTGAGTATATTCGTTGATATCATATCCAATCCATTTCTATCCAGTCTTTTATTAAGGATCGATACCTATAAATATCAAGTTACGGGTGTATATATTATGAGAAGACTCAATGATTATTACTGATGTACACACCATCTTATTGCATGTTTTATATATATTTAATTTTTTTCAACAGGAAACCATTAGAAAGTCACCCAGCTGTACCTGTTGAAGATGTGCTTTGGCTTCATGATTTTATGGATGATGGGAAGGAAAAGATTGCATTCTCTAAATCTATACATATCTTACGGCGAAAACCTTTCCCGTTCATGCACAATTCACATCCATGGGTGGAAGGTACGACTAATTTAAGATTTCCTTCGTATTCAAATTGCCTACTTAAGGCAATGAACTGTTCTCGTATTTTATCATATTAATGTGAGAACAAAAACGGCTGAAAGTAGCAATCCTGAAGAGAATACGAAGATAAACAGGTCAATCACGTCATTAGTCTCTTAAACTCCATTTCTCATTTGACATTTTCAGGAAAGCCTGAAAATACAGTCGATATTTTAAAGTCCATCATGACCATCTACATATTCCGTTCCTGTGTCCGGAGTCTAAAGAACGACGAGACAGATCCAGCCTATTTCAGTACGTTTCTGTACCAACCAGAGAAGTGCACATCCAGTGAAAGGCTTCCTTACCGAGAAGATCACAATCACCTGCTGAAACAAGTGGTTACCTGGTCGTATTCCTGGGGTAGATTTACGACACCCAATCCATCCACCGGATTGACGTACGAGGCTCTAACTGGTAAAAACAAGCAATGTCTACCAGACTGTGAACGCTTGATAAGTGCTGGTGTAATTTCATACCTCGATAACAAAGGCAACACTGCTACCGCCAATGTTATCAGAATAATTCATAACTGGCATAAAGCCGTTGACGGAAGAGGCTTGTCTGAAGCGATACGTACGTTCCATGTACTGTAAAGAAATTAAAGAATGGCTGTTAAACAACTGGATGCCATGGTTTAAGGACTTTCCTGATTATAGCTCAATTGATGTTAACAGGTAAGTGGATGATATAAAAACTACTTTTCTGAATCTCTTTTGCGATTTAAATTGTGATTACAAAAATATATAATTCAGGCGGTAAACGAGGTAAATATATTTACAAATGCCAATTATACTTCTGACGTAAAATTTCTCTTGCATAAGACGTCACTTCATAAGTTGACTCATAATTAGGGTTCCTAGCAGTCAACTAAACTACTCGGTTTACTTGTAAACCAAATAACACGTTCATGAGTGATAGTTAGATCCAAGTTAGAAGGTCATTTCTTGTAACCATGCAGCTAGTCAAAGGAACGAACGAGTACAATCTTCAGTAAATAGTAAATGACACAAATATTTTATAGGCCTATCAAGCGTGTTTGTGGTCTTACAAGGGAGATTGTTGTTGGGTTGGTCGCCAATTTGGAAAGTAGGGAAATCCGGAGACAAGAATATGAGGCGAGAGATCTTCCCCCAGAACACCCCAGAGAGTCTTCAAGTGATGACTGTGAAAGTTTGTTTTCCGTTATGCACGAAATGCTTGGGATTATACTTGATTTAAAACAGTTTTATTATTGACAACCCAAGAATTTAAGTAATATATACAAACCGCGAAAGAGGTCTTTATCTGATTTAAAACATCGAGGCGCAGCCAACTGCAAGGTTTGTATATGACTTATAAAATGACTCGTTTTGTACGCTCACTGGCGTTGGAATTTTGAAGATTGGTGTTACCTACGCTGTAAAAATTGAAGGAGGAATATCAAATATAGAGATCCGCTACGGGTCATGGGTTTCCTTTGTTGTTTGACTTGAAGTTTTACTACTAGACTGGTGGGAAAGAACGATTTCGAGAAATTGAGCTACCCTCAGGTGACGGTGTATTAGAGAGGCTTGACAAAGTACGTATTTCTAAGAGAGGAGACCCGGGAATATTTGTTGCTAACCGAGCATCCTTGCGGCATGTACTCCCAATCTCCCATGCCTCCCTTCTTGCTGAGTTCTGATGCTACTTTTCATAGAATGCCAACAAAGTAAACAATGCTTACAAATATTAGCGCGTTTGACGTCGGCTGACAGCCGGAAAAATGTCTCCGATTGATCGGCTGCCAGCCGGGCTGTACTGCTGCTATACTATTGACCGAAAATATGCGCGTATTTTGGGAGACTGGATCTCATCATGATCGTCATCATAAACTTTATTTCAACACGGAGAAAAAACCATCAGTACATAAAAGATTATTACAATAAATATAATATATATACAAGCTTATAAGTTTAAAAATATATACAAAGAAATGGAAGAGAAGAGGAGAGATAAAAAGGAAGAGTACTGTTCTACCTGTTTGCCGTGTGGGAGTCGGTTCGTCTAGAATATAGTGATTCCAGACTACTTTAAACGCCGTGAGAGATGGCGATAATCTAAGGGACTCTGGCAAGTTGTTCCAAAGAAAAGCTCCACTATAAGAGAAGGAGCGCTTTAGATAATTAGTATTAGGAATATTCAATATATAGAACGTGTTATAGCGCGAGCTGCTCTGTTTTGAAGTTTCTGGAGCCTATCACTCAGAGCATCTCCGAGCCCGTCCCATACTGGAGAACAGTAAGAGAAGTAAGGTTCGATAAAACATTGATAAGCTTTGTTTGCGGTTTCTTGATCAATCAGCCCTCGTACACGTTTGAGTGCACTAATGCCAGAAGAGATCTTTTGGTAATGACGTCAACATGGTTTCTCCATGTACGATTTTCATCTAAAGTCATTCCTAGAGTTTTTGCGGATTTAACTTGTTTGACTGACTCATTATTAACAGTTACACAAAGCTCGTGATCATCAAAGGTTGCTAACCGTTGTCGCGAACCGATGACCATGAACTCTGTCTTAGCAATGTTTAAGCTTAACTTATTAGCTATTAACCACCGGTTAAGGCTTTGCATTGTTGAATTCATACGATTTTCAAGATCAGAAAGAGTATTACTGCTAAAACTTATGTTGGTGTCGTCAGCAAGCATTCTGGGGAAACCCTCGTTCAAGCAATTCAGCAGATCATTGATGTAGACCAAAAACAAAAGAGGCCCAATAATAGAACTTTGGGAGACTCCCTTAGATATAGAAGAGCTACTTGAGAACTGGCCATTGACAAATCACCTTTGTTCACGATCAGTTAAATATGATCGAAACCATGATAGCGCCATGTCATCAACACCGTGAGCTCTAAGCTTGGAAAGAAGAATTTCATGGTCAATAGTGTCAAAGGCCTTTTTTAAATCGATGAAGACTACACCGTTCGAAAGACCCTGTCAATATTGACACACCAGTTATTGGTTGTTTCCAGCAAAGAGTGCTATAAGTGGGTCTAAAACCAGATTGATAAGAGTTAATTAATTGATTAGATGATAAATAAGTGTAGAATTGACTATAAACAAGTCTACCAAAGACCTTAGCAATCGCGGAGATAATTGAGATCGGTCAATAGTTGGCTAAGATCACCTTTTTCTCCGCTTTTAAAAATGGGTAACACTCTAGCCATCCCCCAATCGTCTGGGTAAATTCCCATAGAGAGAGAACGATTGAAAATGGCCGTCAGAGATGGGGACAGGATCTCAGCAGCAATTTTCAAAACCCTACCAGGAATATTATCATGATCAGGGCCAATTGCTTTATTGGAATTTACGGCTTTGAGGGTTTCGATTACAGTCTCCACATTTATTTCAGCAAAGGAAAATGAACTGTTTACAGGATTGAGGTAAGAGATAGGGTCAATATCAGATTTGGGTAACTCGTTAGCTAGACTGTCGCCTATCGTTGTAAAGTAAGTATTGAATGCATTAGCTATATCATATGAATTTGTGATTTCAGTATCATCTTGCTTGATACTTTTTACATTAGCAGACTCATGCACTTTGCGCGTAGAGAGTTCGTTAATGAGCTTCCACGTTTTCTTTGGATCACTTTTGGCTGAGTTAATACGAGCCAAAAAATAATCACGCTTTGTCTTTTAATGAGCTTATTGACTTCATTGCGAGTTTTTTTTATATTTAGACCAAATTGCATCATTAGGATTTATATCGAAACGTTTTTAAAAGGAATCTCTTTCGCGCAAATTACTAATTAATAATGAGTTAATCCACGGCGATTTGTTACATCTAAGCCTTTTTTTCTTAAAAGGAGCATGTATATCCAACAAAGCCGAACATATAGCAAGCCACGCTAGCCACATATCATTAGGATTAATCTGTGAGTGTATATCAGACCAATTTATTTCACGAAGGTCGTTTAAAAATTTCTCATCGTTAAAATTCTTCAACAGTCTCTTAGTGACTGAGTTATTCACGTCAATGACTTGCCAGTTAGATTTTCGAATTAGATAGATCAGAGAATGGTCATTAATACCCAAAGAATGTACCCCTGACGCTCTAACTTTATTAGGAAAATTAGTAAAACAAAGATCAATGAGTGATTTAGATGTATTAGTAATTCTAGTAGGCTCTGATATAATCTGAGATAGGTTAAAGATATTGCAAATGTTGAGAAGATTAGTGGTATTACAATCGGGGCTCTCGGACAAGACATCACAATTGATATCCCCATGCAAATAGGTAAAATTCACTGTTTTCAGCATCAGTCTTATCAATTACATCCTGAAAAGCATTAAAAGCCATCGCTGGAGAATTAGGAGGTCTGTACCAAGTTACCACCAAGAACGGAAATCTCAATAGCAAGCAGTTCAAGTTTATCATTTTGTAAATCGTTTCGAAATCTGAAATTTATGTTGTTTTTGATAAAGATACAGACACCACCGCCGTGACGGCCATTAAAAGGACGATCTCTTCTGGCAATATCATAGCCTGATATGTGAATCTCATTGGAGGTTATTGTGGAATCTTTTATTAACAAAAAAGCATCAAAACTGAACAAATTTAGCCAAAATTATTGCAGTGCGTCGAAATTCGTCTTCCTATTGCTATATAATGGCAAATACACAAAATATACTCGAAATGGCAATGAATAAGAAAATAGAATTTACGAGCGTACGATCTAGGACTTGAACCCACGTTCTTCATACCAACTCGTACGTTCTCGTACGTACATATGACTTCCCGCACTACACCACACCTCACACGCAAATTATGTAAACTAGGGAGATGCCAAGCATCATGGGGCGAGCCTGAGCAAGAGCGATAATAAGATGCGAGCAAAACATGTGTCAGTTTGTTACTTAACTATGATTTAGTACTCATCCATTTTTACGGCTTTATATAATAAGAACATACATTTTCCGAAATTTCCACAAAGCGCTATACAATTGCAGCAAGTCATATTGATGCTGTAGTTTGATGAAAAATCCGATACGCTCACGCTGCTAGAAGTGTGTCAGAAGTCAGAACTATAAATGAAATAAAAACGACAATGGCAAGAGAAATATAATAAACTTTGCGTCGTATATACTCTACAATTTAAAGGTAATAATATCTCTTCAACAAATCACACAAATGAAGGTTCTATAAAACCTGCTTGTAGACTGGTTGGGCAATTTTGAACTGAGCGGGTGCATGTAAACCGATTTGAAAGGTTTATAAATGTTAAGACATTGTCCACTGTTGTTGACATGTGCACACTACTTTATACGAATTTACAATGTAAAGTTTAAAGAAACATCTGTTGTCTTGACAGTTTCTTTTGGTATATCATTAATCAGCATGCACTTCCATACGTTACCTGTCCGATCAGTGGCTCCTTTTGCGTTTCATTTACATAAATGTGGCTATATTTTCGATCGCATGTAAGAATATATTTCATCGCATGAAAAATTGTCAATTTCACCAAACAGCCGGTGGGATTTATTCACAATTTTCCAGAAGTTCCGGGACGTTTGTTAATTAACGGCACCAACGTACGCACGAACGTACGCACCAACGTACGCACCAACGTACGCACCAACGTACGCACCAACGTACGCACCAACGTACCCACCAACGTACCCACCAACGTACGCACCAACGTACGCACCAACGTACCCACCAACGTACCCACCAACGTACGCACCAACGTACCCACCAACGTACGCACCAACGTACCCACCAACGTACCCACCAACGTACGCACCAACGTACGCACCAACGTACGCACCAACGTACGCACCAACCTACGCACCAACGTACCCACCAACGTACGCACCAACGTACGCACCAACGTACGCACCAACGTACGCACCAACGTACCCACCAACGTACGCACCAACGTACGCACCAACGTACGCACCAACGTACGCACCAACCTACGCACCAACCTACGCACCAACGTACGCACCAACGTACGCACCAACGTAACCACCAACGTGCGCACCAACGTACGCACCAACGTACGCACCAACGTACCCACCAACGTACGCACCAACGTACGCACCAACGTACGCACCAACGTACCCACCAACCTACGTACCAACGTACCCACCAACGTACGCACCAACGTACCCACCAACCTACGTACCAACGTACCCACCAACGTACGCACCAACGTACGCACCAACGTACGCACCAACGTACGCACCAACGTACGCACCAACGTACGCACCAACGTACCCACCAACGTACCCACCAACGTACGCACCAACGTACGCACCAACGTACGCACCAACGTACGCACCAACGTACCCACCAACGTACGCACCAACGTACGCACCAACGTACGCACCAACGTACGCACCAACGTACGCACCAACGTACGCACCAACGTACGCACCAACCTACGCACCAACGTACCCACCAACGTACGCACCAACGTACGCACCAACGTACCCACCAACGTACGCACCAACGTACGCACCAACCTACGCACCAACCTACGCACCAACGTACGCACCAACGTACGCACCAACGTAACCACCAACGTGCGCACCAACGTACGCACCAACGTACGCACCAACGTACCCACCAACGTACGCACCAACGTACGCACCAACGTACCCACCAACCTACGTACCAACGTACCCACCAACGTACGCACCAACGTACCCACCAACCTACGTACCAACGTACCCACCAACGTACGCACCAACGTACGCACCAACGTACGCACCAACGTACGCACCAACGTACGCACCAACGTACGCACCAACGTACGCACCAACGTACGCACCAACGTACGCACCAACGTACGCACCAACGTACGCACCAACGTACGCACCAACGTACGCACCAACGTACGCACCAACCTACGCACCAACGTACGCACAAACGTACGCACCAACGTACGCACCAACGTACGCACCAACATACGCACCAACGTACCCACCAACGTACGCACCAACGTACCCACCAATGTACGCACCAACGTACCCACCAACGTACGCACCAACGTACCCACCAATGTACGCACCAACGTACCCACCAACGTACGCACCAACGTACGCACCAACGTACGCACCAACGTACGCACCAACCTACGCACCATAATGCATTGCGCTTGAGCTCGGTTAGCTACCAAACTATTGAGCTCGCTCACGCTCGCCCCAATTAATTGTTACTAGAAATACATGCATGCATCAACACCTCGCCACAGCTAAACAACGACAGTTCCCAACATTATACTAAGCTTTTTTGTCGCAAAATCTGCTATGCAAAATGCAGGAAAAAGGCCGTTGCATCAGCATTCTTGCCTCGTGTTGGGTATCTTCAATTCAGACAAAATTTTCGCTGAAAAACGGAATTGAATTCCCTACGCCCCCCCCCCCCACCATTTACGACGAACTCAAAGGACAGCTGCTCCACACAAATGTGTTTTCGTTCATCTCAAATGAGTTTGAGAGGAAACAATACTGTAATAGTTTGAAAGGAAAACTGTAAGGAAAGAGGGAAATCTATTTTGAGTTAGGGGTGTTTCACAGGGTTTCTTGAAAGATAAGCAACGGAAATATTTTTCAAGTAGTGGAAGCACTGTAGTCATGGCAACACCGACACAAAATAATACACAATTTTTAGTACACAGTACAAATATATCAGGGAACAAAAACGGCCAAAACTCTTTCTGGACGACACCGTCGAATATCATCCTCCACAGGATGATGACTTTGAGCGCTCGTATCTTTGCCGCCTCTCACCCGAAACGGACGAAAATAACACCAATCGATTTAGCAGAAAAACGGCTCTTGGCTAATGCCAAAGAAATCGCTAATCACATTGTTTTACAGATCTCCGTGAGTTTAAACCTTGGTCTTGTTAAAAGAGTATGTAAAACGTCTCCCAGATAAAGAAATCAGAAGGTAGTTGTACTGTTCTCTTGTACGGCCTAAACTTGAGTACGCTAGTAGTTTATGGTCACCGTTTACTGTTAAACATCGTTCCTTAATTGAAAATGTTCAACGGCGGGCTACTAAATTTATAATGAACTATCCCGCGGACTTGACATACACCGAGAGACTTATCAAGACCAATCTTCTTGCGCTTGAATTCCGCAGAGAAATTGCCGATTTGATGCTTCTTTTCAAATCTAGAGCAGGACTTATTTCCATCAATGGCAATGCTTTTCTATGTACTTTCAAGCCAAGTTATAGATCTCGGAACTTCGATGTTAACAATTACCATCTACTTACTAAACATAAACAGGACTATTTCAGAAAATCGTTTTTTATATGATCAGCTAAGCTATGGAACAGTCTGCCCTCTTGCCTAAAATCTATCGCTCGCTTACTGAATTCAAGTCTACTCTAATTAGGTTATACACTAAAAAGTTACCAACTTACAACCCTGCTGGCTCTTCTTAAATACTGTATCTAAACACTTAGCATTATAGATTAGTTATATATTTTTCGTCATGTTAGAGTCCATAATAGTTGTGTACGTGTATGTGTGTATATGTGTGTATGTGTGTATGTATGTATGTATGTATGTATGATAGCTCGTGTGAATTTTCGCCCCTCATCACAATACTGCAAAGTTAAAAACTTTGCACTAAAAATGGTACCCTTTTTGATTAAATCAGTTCCTATACTTAATCGGATTAAAAATGGTCCGGAATTTTAACAATGAACACCCGCAGCCCTAATTCCCATAAGGGTACCTTTTATATAAAGAGTTACTAATAGTGTGAAAGGGTGGCCTTTTTGATCAACTGCATGCGTTAATGTGCTAACACGCGTTAAAGCATACCGTTTTTTAAGTACGAATTAAAAAAGCCGTATATTTGTTTATTGTAAAATCAAAATGACGGAATACCTGGAGCAAAATATTGAAGTTCTTAAAAATTATGTTCAATTTTTTAAACAGGATTTTCCTGATGTTAGTCGTGGTTTATTTGGGATATGGTGCGGGTGGATCATGGGACAGAAGCTTGCCTTATGCTATTTATTCAACACAAGAAGGGGGGAGAGGGGTATATAAATTTCAGATTGGTAATCAATATAGATTTGATGATGTAATGGTTGAACGGCCCCTAGAAACAAAAGTTACGTCATTTCGAATACGGCGAATAGTTTGTGATTCTAAAAATATTACTTCCAATAAATCATACAATTGTACTGTAAGATTAAAACATTCAGTGTACCTCTCTAGACCATGTCTGAACATAAGGCTGACAGGTAACATTTCCTCTAAGATTTTTCAAATAATCTTGAATAAATAGCATAAGGCAAGCTTCTGTCCCATGATCCACCCGCACCATATCCCAAATGCCTTCATGTACCAAACTTTCCCTGTCCGCAAATGGTAAACGTGAGCATTGTTCATGCAAATCCCCAAGACTTCATGGTAAATATAAATCAAATACTGCAGATGTATATATAATCAAACCAACCTGAAGTAAGAGTGCACAATTGCTGCGTTTTTCCTAGGCATACAACACATCTTTACTATTTTCGAACTACATCCATCACTAAACGCATAAGGAGTGCAACTGTTCATGCACAACTTTTCATTCTGGTCACAATGTAACTTGTTCTCATAGTATAAGGTGCATTGTAAGGCACAGGATTTTGTCCTTTTGACACGTCCAAGCGATGCACGAACCTGACGACGACTGAGATAATGCCCTTGACTATTTACATATCCAGTTATCATTTTCTGACCATAGGATGCTCCCACCTACGATAACATTTCCCCAACATCATTGTAAACGTTTGCCCAATATCGTGGCTGTATACATATATACCATATCAATGAAATAGGGGTTCACAATGGACAACGTCAGGGCAACGATGACAATTACTAAATCATAATAATTATATATTATAATAAAAATTATTTCTTATGTTTATATGACGGCCGCCGTCTTCGCGTATAGTCTTCCAGTTGCGTTAACTCGCTATACTATTTTTCAAATTAAAATCATCTTTACATGCATGTTTAAACAAATTACAGCACACTATACCTCACTGATAGACTGTTGAATAATGGTGTCCACTTCGAAATTATCCAGTTTCCTTATCCCATGTGTTGAGCAGAATAACCGAATGTTTCTCTCCGAGAAACCTCGACTATCCTCAGGAAAATCCTGCTTAAAAATGTCGCTAATCTGCCGATAAGTATACTTTTTTTGAACATAGTTTTTAACAACTTCAATATTTTGCTCCAAGTATTCCGCCATTTTGATTTTACAATAAACAAATATACTGCTTTTTGAATTCGTACTTAAAAAACGGTATGCTTTAACGCGTGTTAGCACATTAACGCATGCAGTTGATCAAAAAGGCCACCCTTTTTGCTTGTTTCACACTATTAGTAACTCTTTATATAAAAGGTACCCTTATGGGTATTAGGGCTGCGGGTGTTCATTGTTAAAATTCAGGACCATTTTTAATCCGATTAAGTAGGAACTGATTTAATAAAAAAGTGTTCCCTTTTCCGTCTTGCAACAGAACAACATAGTTGACCAAAAAGGGTAGTTTTTTCGTCTTTTTACAAAACGGTGCAGTTGAGCGATAATGGTACCCTTTTTTGTTATTTCTAAGAAAATTTGATTTGTATAAAATGGTTAGATAATAAGCTTTCTCGGCTTTAGGTTAAAACTTAAATCGACATAAAAAGGTGATTAAAATGAACCATTGCACTTATCTAACAAAAATCAAATAAGGGTACCTTTTTTTGAGAAAAAAGCTATAAAGGCTTTCTCAAGTTTTGCAAATATAATATATGACATCGAAATGGGTATGGAATTTTGTGTTATCGATAAGAAATAAGTGAGTCAAAAGAGAGATTTGCTGCAAATTTGACTTTCAAGTTTCAGAATGTTCTCGATTTAGAATTACCGGAACCGTCCACTGATTCTAACAGCAGTCTTTTCTATTCTATAAAGAATTTTAGACTTTCAGAAAACGTATCATGTATGCGAAGTTTTCGTCCACACACAGTTCACCGAAATACGGATTAGGGATCATTAGGTATTATCAGGGTTACGTTTAAGTTTGTGTTAATTGCTCATAAGGCTTCATAGTAAAGGCATGCGAATCCGATCCGAGTCTGAATTCAATCCAATCTAATCGGATTCGGACAAAAATTCACGCGCTCGGATCCGATCGGATCGGATTTTGTTGCTTTTCTGTCGGATCGGATCTTGTTGGTTTTTGTTGGATCAGATCGGATTTGTTTTTTCCTCGCATTGGGTAACATTGGGTCCGATTTTGTCATTAAAAATAGTTGCAAACAATTGATTAAGGTATTGCTATATTCCAATGAGGCTTCTCACTTTTCAGTGTTTTTACTGTTCGTCTGTTCTGCAATTTAATTGTCTTGGTTATAATATTAAAGTTAAAGAAGTTATAAAATATAAAGTATACAAACTTATCAGTGTTCGGATCGGATTAAGATTTTAGCATCGGATTTAATATATTTTTTTCGGATTGGATCGAACCGGATTACATTTTTCAGGTTCGGATCGGATCGGATTCGGATTGATAAGTTAGACCACAGTGGTTAGACCAACCTCCGGATTCAAATAAGCCAATCCGATCCGACGCACACCTCTACTCCATAGGTATCTATAGGACTCCATAGGTATCTATAATACTCCATAACTATCTACATGTGGGGCTTCGGTGGCAGCGCAGTCGTCAGAGGAAGCGCCTTTCACCTCTGAGTCTTGAGTTCGATTCTCGCTGGGGACATTACTCATCACACTCATGTGAAAAGAGAAAGTCAACGCTCTGCCAAAAGTCGTGGGTTTTCTCCGGGCACTCCGGTTTCCTCCCACAAGGAATGTTACTGGGTGGGTTAGGATATACAGATTAGGAAAGTAATATTACAATTGTTGTAAAATAGATAGTGTACACGCGTAAAAATCAACACGTTGATGCAACATTGTCATGAACTTGTTCAACATTGTTCACAGGCGGCCCAATCTTGGGTAGAGTTGTATTTACAGTATGCTATATAAAGATTGTATTATGGTAAAAATATGTGATGAAAAAATATATTTTAAATAAAATTTACTTGCCTAATTGTTGTTTGTGTTCTCCTTTTATCCCTACTTTGTTGAGCTATTAATTCATCGAAAGTTTTTGCTTGATGCCTGCGGCCCACGGCCCACGTCGAATACTTAATAGGAGTTAAAGGCTGATTATTCGCAGCCCTGGATCCATCGAGACAAACATGAATATTCTCCCTCTTCAAGGTAAGTAAAATATTTAATAATAAGAAAACAATATTTACAGTTCATATGAATTATTTAGAGTTTGGACGGTCAATAACTTGGTTTATGGTTATAAGTCAGTTAATTATTGTCATCTTTAACACATAAATGTCAATCCCAGTTATATTATATTGCCCGACGCACAGGCAATCTCTATGTTCCCTGGATCGACTTCAAATATTTTTCGCAGAGATCGAGATCCACCGGTGCAGAGAATGGCAGATCGCAGACGAGCAAACGATAATTTTGTCCGAATCCAGTTTGTCACGATGCTGTTCGTTACTGCACGTTTCTCGGCAATCGACTTCGATAAAACTGACAGGAACTTTTCTGTTTCGCGGCTACAGCCTCCATATGGGGTGAATACTAATGGAGTGAAAGAACCGTGTTCGATGTTGAGAACTCTTTCCGCATATGTACGTTTCTTCTCACGCTCGTTGGTGGTAAAGGCGGTCGACAGCTTCTGATTTCTGTAACTCGGGGCGAAAGGGTTGAAAACCCGTACATCAAAGAATGCCCTTTGTCCACGTTGCCCGACGCCTCTAACGCTGACGACGAGTCTCGCTTCATCTTGTGCGTTTGCCGTGCCGTGAAGTTGCTCACCTGTAACTGGAAGAAGATGTGGTTCTATTTCTACGTCATGGGATATCTCGGTTGCTAGTTGCCCAATGAGGTCCCGGACTTCGTCATGGCGTTGATGAATGAAACCACCTTTTAAGCACGACATAGCATGATCAGTGGAGAAGATTTTTCCACAGGCGCAGGTTGTGGGGAGGTATTTCAGCTGCCATCGATAACGCGTCCGTATGGCGTCATGGATTCGCTCTTGTTGAGGGAATATTTTTCTGACTTTAACGGCAGAGATGTCAACCAACTTGACGCACCTTTCATTTGAGCCAGATCGTTCGCTCGAAGTTGATCTTTAGTCATCACTGCTCTCAGGTCACCAATTCTTTCCTGGAACTTGTCGTTTCTTGCCTTCTTATTTTCGTTCTTAGTCTGGTTATGGATTTGGCTGTTGAACGAGTATCTTTCATCTTGCGCTTTGATCTTCGCTGCGAGTTGCTCAGCTGCGGTTTTGTAAAAGCCAAATTCTATCTCGGCTGCTTCGGCGAAGATCGGGATACCAAGTCCGCCAAACCTAACAGGGAGACTGAGAAGTTTGCGTTCTTCTAAGGAGCAATGATGTCCTTCAGTGATGGCGGGTATAAAGGCGGCATTGATGATGTCATCGACTGGTTTATTGATGGTTAATTGACTGGTTCTCCCTCTTAAATTGCTTTATTCTCCAAGAAAATTCGCCAGCATGTAGAACAAACAGCGATTTTTGATCAATTGAAATCAAAATCCCCACTCTATGGAACTGACAACGACCGAAAATGGACACATCGGCAGCTTGGCCACCTGGCCTCCTCTACTGTTGAGATTGGCAGGGGGGTGCGTGCCAATCAGCGCACAGCATGCAAATACCGAACAGATATTTCCGGTTATAGCCAGCCAATCACGATCGTGCGTGCGACTGTTTACATTTTTCAAAATCTGATATTCAAAAAGGCTATAAATCAAGATGTTGTCGCGCACCCCCCTACAAATCTCAACGATAGAGTAGGCCAGGTGGCCAAGCTGCCGATGTGTCCATTTTCGGTCGTTGTCAGTTCAACAGAGTGGGGATTTTTATTTCTATTGATCAAAAATTGGTTTAAAAATTGCCCAAGATGTTAAAGTATCGTTATATATGAAAAAATCGGTGTTTGTTCTACATGCTGGCGAATTTTCTTGGAGAATAAAGCAATTTAAGGGGGAGAATATTCGTATTGGCATGTTTGTCTCGACGGACAAGTTGTCAACAATGCTGTTCATGCTTGTCGAAACAATTATTATTGTTTACGGTTGTTACAAGGTTTGAACAATGTTGTTGGGACAGCACAAATCAACATGATATCATCGATGTTTTTTATTGTTTTAACAATGCGAAAACAGCTTTGTTGACATGTTTGTTCAATGCTGTTTTAACAGTATTCAGCAGGATGAACAATGTGGTTGGAACAACACAAATCAACATGATATCATTCATGTTTTTTATTGTCAACAACTATAAAAAGCATTGTTTTAACAATCAGCCAATGAGCCAAAACAGCCATGATGACGGGCATATTCAGCTTGTTACAACAACTCAGTTCGGGTCAGATTTCAGGGCCATCAGGGGGGGAGAAGATTAATTGTAGCTTTCCAACGTGCTGAAAAGCCAGAAAAATATGGCTGGCAAGTTGCTAACATGGGAACATAGTTTAACTATGTTATAAACTATGCTGCGAGGATTACCCTGAAAAGAATCCAAATCAAATAAAGGTAAAAGCACAGTTCACAATCATTTCATTTTTGCAATATAGATAATTAATGTTTGACATATTAAATTTGTATCAGTCACACGTACAACATGATCGATTATTTGATATATATTAACAAAAACTAAGTATTCTATTGTTTAATTATTAAATGGCTGAAAACACATATTAACATATTTATCTATTAACTCCAACGGTGCATTCTATATTATATGTTCTTTAATAAAGAATTAACAATCAATGCGCAATTAAGAGCTTCTTGGAGGAAGAAATATATTCCACATTATCAATTTATAATGCCCCAGTCAAGGTAAAAAAGATTCTGTTTTGGGGGAAGGTGGAAGTCTGTATTCCAGTATTCCCTTTTGTCAAGTTCAAAATCCAAATCCTATCTAATCTGTGATCAGTTTTGTGTCATTATTTACAATGACTGGTGCATTCAATTTAAAAACCATTGCACTTTTACTAATGAGATATTGTTTTGATATTGTTATGACATACTAAAACCACTATTTGTTCAATATAACTTTCTCATTAGAGGCTTTCATCAAAGTTACATGGGCAGTCATCATGTCATTATTAGGGAAGTTTAACAATGACTACGAGTATGAGATTTGTCATTTTCGCTCCAAAGGCTCTGTTGTTTGTATACGCCATCTCAATCTAGCTTCAACTATGCAAATAGCTAAATTTATGAGGGTGAACCGTAGGTGTTAATTGATGCAAAAGGTCAAATACCCTTTTGGAAACAAATTGGTAAAATGGGTTTTCTCTCAGGCGGGTAATGACTGCATGATGATAGGGACTTAATTACAAGCCTGTATGAAAGATGAGAAACTAATATTTAGTAATTAATAGTAACTAATAGTGGTTTTGTTCTAATAATTAATAACTAATGATGTTCATTTTCATGCAATATTAAAGTATCTAAGTGAATCGCCAAGGTAGAATTTGTTGACCAGGTAGTAACTATGATTTAGGTTATGAACATATGTGAACTTCAGTTTTGTCACTGTCTCTCTTTCTACCATAGTTGTTGTTTCAGACTCGGTAAAAGTACAATGTGTGTCGGTACAGTCATAGACGAGACACATTTGATCAATAACATGATCTGGAGGGATTAGAGAAAACTCACCTGTTCTTCTCACTTTAGGACACTGGAAACTTCCCAGGATCGGCTCTACATGACCATCCAAACAGAATTCCACCTTCTCAATTTCCACCACTGCGGTATCATTTAACTTTTCGATTTTCACTCCCTTTTGGAAGATACCAAGATGATGCTGAAATAGAACATAACGAACAATATAAATTACAGGTATAGGACAATACTGTAAGAGGGGATGTAAGCTGCCAGGCACAACTAAAAGTAAAAGCTGAAATAATACTAATACAGGCCTCCAGTTGCATGAGTATTATTACTGCCAGTCTAACTGATAAATTTACAGGTTAATGACAGTGGTCGATACTTAATATTAATAGCCTTATGGATAGACAATTATATATATTAGAGCTAACCTTCTGTTGGTCATCCACATATACCATTGGTGTATCTGAATTAATGAGGGGGTTTTTTTCACTCACAACTGCTTTGTACATGGTGCACTTTGCTTCTTCAGGGATTCCTGCTGTTTCACTTAATTCATCGGGCAAACACTGATTTACAGCTTGTGTTTGAAGTTTGCTTTTTTGGTAACATCCCTGAAATGATGTTGACAAATATTCAGTTATCTTTTTGTAATTTTTTAATTAAAGATTTTTTGCATAACCAAAACCGAAATGATAAATACAGTAGAAGAATGTTTCTCTATTTTATGTCATGCCCACAATATTTCTTGTCAGGGCCATAGAATGTGCAAATTAAGTTGCTTACTTTTCTTATACAACCAGACTGATATATGGCTTTGTCTTCCATGCTATCTTTCATCGCTGTGTTGTTCAGAAAATGCCTGCAAGCTGTTAAGAGAGGTAAATTAGTGTGTATTAGTACTTAGACCAACCTGGTAAAACTTTTATATATATTTATTGTATATATTTATATAATATTCAAAATATACTAGCTGTACTGTATTGGATTCTACAAACATATTTAGAACATTAACATCAGTTACCTGTGATCTTCTCCCCATTTTCCTCTACTCAGTACAAAACGGAGCTTTTCCATCTTTGCTATTTTGGTGCAGAAGTCCAAGCTTGATGCATGCCGGTTGCTATGTATATTTTGGCCTCTAATTATTGAATTGAATGCTTCAAATCTAGAAATAATTCATAATGAATTAATCATTACCTGTTCAAATTTATATTTATTGAGAAGATGGATTTCTGTTATGATGTGATATCATCTCTTCTGAGACTAGTGATTGTGTACAGCCTGTTTCACACAATAAGTGTGGCTCTTCATGATTGCTTATTGTGTGAATTAGGCTGAACATAGTGCATACTTTATCTATATAAATATCAAGCACTCTGGTGTTTTGTGAACCAAAACACGTTTATATAGATAAACCTCATATTTACTGTAGACATACCAAGCTTCATTGACGAGGCATTGGGCACCGAAACATGAAAGTGAAAGTTTCACAATTAAGTTTTGGTTGCAGTGATTTACAGTAAAAATAATTAATAAATAGTCTCTTCTTTGTACATGTAGCATACCTTTCTGTGCAGAATCCATTACTTGATCCCAGATTTGCAATGTCATCCACCAGATGCAGCAATAAATGTAATTTTGGCTTCTTTAAAAGGCCAGAGTGCGTTGTACTTACAGCTTTGAAAAAGGTCGTTAACATCTGCTTCGCAGCTTCTTGATTCCTTCTTGATTTTATATTTATATAGAAATGTACATGCAATGTTGTGACTATAGGCAAGGGTGGTTTACCTCGCTTAACAACTCCCAAACCAAAAGATGATCGTCTGGAATAATATCTTTAAGGATAAATACTGCTAGTTGCATCCACAGCTTGAAATCTCTTCCCACGTATGAACCGTAGTTCCTGGTAATATTCCCTCTTATCTTCGCAGGGAATGCACACATATCAAACGAGGATATCTTTGCATACAGCTGATCTCTCTTTTGCTGATTTAGAGATTTTATCGTTGTATTCAGCAAATACTTCACAGGTCCAAGAAGTATAGTGTGCAGTATTTCAATTGGTGTTTTGCTGTAAAATGGAAAAGATTGATCAATAGAAATGCATAAATAAGTTTTAAAGAGGCTATTTCATGCGCGTCATATGAAGAATTTCTGACACAGGAACAATTTCTTCATCTATCAGGAAAGTTAGCAAACTTACTGTAAAGTTGATCCATGCTTTTTCTCTTGAGGAACAAAAATTAAGGGCACTGTGTACCGTAGCTACTATACCATATACTGCATGTACTATAGTTTTTATACAATCAATCGAATCAGCATTCCTGTAAAGCCCGTAAAGACGATAATGTTTTCACTTGACAAGTTTTCGCTTAACAGCATTCAATGTACACAGACACGAACTAAAAGTTCGGTTATAACGACCGATATTTATAATCATATAATTCTCCCAGAAAACCTTCACTAAATGTGCGGACGAGAAACTAAATTGAAATGAAAATTTGTCGAGGAAACTAGCTCGTCCTCTGCTGGGCATTACTGCATTAGGATGTTACTTACTTCTTTCCACGAAAACACATTAGAGTGCCAAATGCACCTCCCGTTTCTGTTATTCCATATGCAGTCCTTTTTATCTTTTTCTCTTTTTCAGATCTATATTTGTATCGAGAAATACATATATCAACTATCCACAGTATTGTTGCGAGGAAAAGTAAGTCTTTATCCATCCTTATAAACGGTATTATAAACATGATTGAAAACATTTAACATTCCGTGTGGCCTTAATATTTACAGAAATTCACTTACGGGCAATCTTGTATTTCTTGAACCTTTTGCTGTACGTATTCATCTGTTCGAATTTCTTGTATTTCTTTACAATTGTCATGTGTTGCCTAAATAAATATTGAATAAGTTACATACCGTTTACATACTGTACACTTTAAATATGTAAGGTTGGCTATACAACCTGTTAATTTCCTCCCAAACATATGGTTCCAGGACGTTTGGCCCACTTTCTGTAACACCTGTCAGGACCGGCTTCTGACTGGTTTTATCCTTGTCACTTGAAAATGCTATATACATGCAGCTTGTGCGTAAAAAGAATCAAGATTAATCTTTCAAAGAGGTAAGTTGTTGGCAGGATGATTACGATTCGACAATTAAGCAAATAAAACATTTTGAAGTTCTTATTGTATTTTTCAGGTAGATTTAAACTTCTCAACCGCCGAATCTTTGTTATTATCTACCTCATTTTACCGTCAACAGCAAGATACCAAGATTATACATCTGCATGTATGACCAAAGAAAACGAAACTACTGCACTCAACCGTTAAAGAAAAGAATGCATCTTCATTATAAGCATATATACATTTATATCATTAAAAGTTTACGTATAGATCATTTTTTATTTTTTGTAACCCGCCTATAATGGCCGGTCTGCTACGAGAAATAATCGACAGCTTCTGAGCTATTGAAATTGCGCCTTTTCATAGAAAGAAACGCTTGATATAAAATAATGCAAGAGATATCAGTTATGTACCTTTACTTAGTTCAAGACGCAGATTTTCTGGTAAGGTGTTCAATCTGATGTGGGTACCGGTATGTTGTTTTCCACCGCAAAACATCTTCTTGCCGTTGCACCCAATCGACTCCATACGGACGTATGCCCACAATTATATCCACCAGCCAATTTAAGCCCTTCTCTTACGTTAAAGCTCAACACCAATCCGCAACTACATGTCCTAGCGCTGAGACAAGGGTTAAAGAAAGTTTTTACCTGAAAACGAACAAAAAGGTATGGTTATAGAACAATGAACGTTGAGATTGCATATTCCAAATTTGTTGATGTTAATTAAACAGGCTGTAGCCGATACCTTGATTTGAGGTAAGCGAAAAACTATATGATATCGAGCTGCTGTATCTACTGTACATGATATTGATATCGTGCACTCTTTGGCATTTCATAAACCAAAACCGCGCTGCACTGACGAGCCTCTGAACGGCGAAACATGCATTTAACTATATATATAGTATGGTAAATTAACTTTAGTAGAAGGTGTTTGTAGATGGAATATTCGAACGAAAATTTATGTACATTTTTAGACCTAGCCAGGAGCAGTTGCGAAAAGTGCAACTTTAGGCCCTCTGGCAGGAATCGAATCTGCGGCCCTGCGATTCCCGTGCAGCGCTCTAACCAACTGAACTACAGAGTCCAGTTGCTGAGCGTTATCCGCAAATTCGTGTATACATGATGGGAGTGATGCTAGTAGAAGGTATGGGTAAATATCAAGATTTTTTCTCGACATCTCGTTTGCTAGAACTAATAGTAGAAAGTATTTTGTAGATGGAATATTCGAACCAAAATTTATATACATTTTTAGAACTAACCAGGAGCAGTTGCGAAAAATGCAACCTTAATTACAACGAGGAGTATTTTGGTGTATAGTTTGTTGTTTTAGCACGTCTACAACTCGAGTTATTAAGGAAAATTGGCGTACGTTTCATGTCAGCCATGTTGGATTTCATTTTAATTAGTTTGAATTCGCCCAGTGGAACAATTAAGAGTTGTGACGTCACTTGCACGAGTCGAATAGCTCCACTGATCTCAAAGGTAGACTGGATAGCATATCACTGATCTGAAAACTAGAACTGGATAGAGCATCCTATTGAATTCAATGAGCCAATTTTGAAGCCAGAATATTTTTAATGAGATCAGATTTTTAAATCTGTCAAATTCTGGACTAGTCAAATCGTTAGCTGTTTAAATGAAGTAAATATCTTTTATTATGTAACTTGAGAAATATAGCTTCCAACATATCTTCTAATGAGTTTTAGAACGTTTTAAACACCACATAATGAAGCTTATGAGTTATGGCAGGCATATTGGTGTGACCTCATTAGTTATTCACCGGCAAATTTAGGAAGAAAGAGAGGCCACTGATGATAAATTCTTATCTAGTCAATATTTGTCCTTTTCCACCCATAACTAGAAACTGTTCGAACCTCTTTAAACATGTCCCCAACACCACAGTAGATTTGTAGTGGTCAAACCAATATGGCCGCCATTGGCTTCATTTATGCATAGCAGATGCACTCTCCAGTTCTTGTTTTCAGATCAGTGACCGAAACCTGCATCATGTTCGGAAGAGTCAAACAGCAAACACTCATATTAAATAACACGCGAAATGAGCATATTGCAGGAATCAAACTCCAGCCACAAAAGTCAAAATCCCTTACCCTGTTTTTGTAAATATAGACAAGAGTTGAAGCTCTGTAGGCGAGTGGAGGTACAGCGCTTGACCATCGCATCCAAATTTGAACGTTCGTAAAAATCTGCAAGATAAAATGAACATGTTACGCGTGGTCATTTCCGCTGCAACTTGCAATGCAATTTCAGACACAGGGCGATGTTAGGTAAAAGTATATTCGCAGAGAAATTGTGAGCATGAATCTCGTTTTACTTTGCCGATATATTTCTTGCTAAACATGCCGGGAAGGCAACAAAGAAATTAATGAGATTATGAGAATGATAATATCGGTGAAGTGAAACGCGGGCTATGTTCACTGTTTTTCTGTGCGTACATTTCTACATAACATGGCTCTGTGCAGAGAACATGGCTTAAACACAGCATTTATATAATGTCCACGAGCAGTACACACAATTACAAAATTCATTACTTCTTCATGGAGAAAATTAAAAATGCTTTCAGATGTACACAAAACGTAAGTGGCCAACTGCTATTTAATCGATAATATTTCCCTAATTCCACCAGAAACAGGTCGCCGTAACGGTCAAAATAGCCGTCATACTGCCATGATAAAACGAAGAGCCAAAAATCTCGATAATAAATAATAGTTAAACAAGTCTGAGCGCGATTTCATAATGCACTTAGACACCCTAACAAATGACCAAAATATATGAGTACATTTTCAAACCGAAAATCATCGGTCGGTTCTTACAGACACATAAGCTGTAGGTCTTTACGATCAAACTGCCAGAGGGCCTAAGTTGAATTTTTCGCAACTGCTCCTGGCTAGGTCTAAAAAATGTATATAAATTTCCGTTCGAGTACTGATTCCATCTACTAACATCTTCTACTATTAATCCAATCGAACGAGATGCCGAGAAAAATCTTGATATTTACCATACACCATATACTGGCATCACTCCCATCTTGTATACCGAACTTGCGGTTAATGTTCAGCAACTGGACTCTGTAGCTCAGTTGCATAGTTAGAGCGCTGCACCGGAATCGCAGGGCCGCAGGTTTAATTCCTGCCAGAGGGCCTAAGTTGCATTTTTGGCAACTGCTCCTGGCTAGGTCTAAAAATGTATATAAATTTCCGTTCGAGTATTCCATCTACTAACATCTTCTACTGAAAAATTCAACAAGAACAATTCAATTCAATTCAATTTTTATTTAAAAACAAATATTCAAAAACAAGTTACACACTGCACTAACCCGCAAGTAGTTATAAACTAATCTAGGCGGGTATCGTGTTGATTATGGTACAAATATAGTACTGAACTACAATTTTAATTGTTTGATTGTTATACAAAATAAAGAGAAAAGGAAGGAAACAACAATTAAGGGCTTAAGAAGAAAAATATTTTTATTAACTGATATGTTTTATCTTAATTTGTTATTATCGTAGTGACATCAACATAAACATCCTCGCTCTCCAGGACCTGGAGAAGTATTGTATTTATTTTAGTCTTAAAAATATGTTTACGTCGGTTACGTAATTCGTTAGGGATACTATTCCAAATTTTAGTTCCGAATCGAAAGAATGAATTCTTTTTTTGATTCAGATTCGATTGCTGAATAAAATAATTTCCTGCAATTGCAGATCTTGTGTTGTGACTATGTATCTGGGTTACATTTGTAAACATTTTTAATAGGTTTTGTGGTGCTAGAGTATTGGCTATGTCGTGCATCAAAATACTCACAGTTTTATAATAGAGCATACTTATCGGTAGCACATTTGCATCTACAAATAATGGTATGGCATGTTCTCTATTTGTTGCAAAGAACATCAGTCGCAAGGCACGTTTTTGAAGAATCAGTATTTTATCCAAATTCGTTTTTGCTGTCTGTCCCCATACAGATAAACCATATGAAATATATGGATGAATTAGTGAACGATAAATATTTAAAAGGGTTGAAAAAGGAACAAAATGTCTCAATCGCGATATGATACCAATAGTTTTACTTATCTTAAGTGTTATATGATCAATATGAAATCTCCATGAGAGGTTACTATCAATCAAAATACCCAAATATTTCACATAATCCTTTTGCTCGAGTGATATTAATGTATTTGTTTTATAGTCGTGAACTTTCAAGTTTGGTTTATAGTTTAACCTTTTTTGGTATGGGTGAAATATGACAAAACTTGACTTTTTGATGTTTAAAGTCAATTTATTGGCAAGTAGCCAGTCACAAATATATTCTAGTTGTTTATTAACAGTAGTTTCAAGCGACTTTAGATTTTTGTCAGCATAAAGTAAATTGGTATCATCAGCAAATAAGAAGAAGTCCAATTTGTTTGAAGAATATTGTATGTCATTAACATATATTAAGAATAACAAAGGTCCTAGTACCGATCCCTGTGGAACACCACACTGTGTCTGTTCTTTATCTGATATATAGTTACCTATTTGAGTTGTTTGTGATCTACCAATTAGATATGATGAGAACCAATTATTAATAATGCCCCTTACTCCATAATGATTAAGTTTACACAATAATATTTCATGGGTAACTGTGTCAAAGGCTTTTTGAAGATCTATAAAAACACCACACGAAAAAAGGTTATTTTCCATGTTTATTTGTATTTTGTTCACGATATCAAGGAGAGCATGATTTGTAGAGTGACCCTCTCGAAATCCATATTGCGATGAATATAATATGTTCTTTTGGTCAATAAATAGTTTTAGTCTATTATACATAAGTTTTTCAAATATCCGATTTAAATTCGATAGTAACGAAATTGGTCTATAGTTTCCTGGTTCTTCTTTGTCTTCGCTTTTAAAAATTGGCACGACTTTTGCATGTTTTAGTTGAGAGGGATACATGCCTGTTTCAATTGATATATTCATAATATTTGCTAACGGTTTAGAAATAATAGTTCTCGCACCTTTAAGAATTGGTACTGCAAATGAATACAGTCCGTGAGCCTTATTGGCAGGTAATAATAGTATTTCCATTTCTACTTCTAAAGGGATAACAGGATTGAAGTAAAATGAACTTGTAGGCGAAGGATATTTTAGATATTCACGGAAGTCATGCTTAGAGCTAGGCAACTGATTTGAGAGATTTTGTCCAATTGTTGCAAAATGCCTGTTAAGTAAATTTGGAATTTCAGTGGGATCGTTTGTTACACTTCCGTCGTTTGGCCATTCGCTCGAAACGTCGAAGTTCTTGTTGTATTTTCAGTAGTTTGATCTTAAAGACCCACAGCTTATCGTGTATAGACGATAGCTACACTGGCAGGGGCGCACATTAGGGGGGGTGTGGGGGCGTGTGACACCCCCCCATTATTTGTGAATTTTTCAAAAAAGTCGGTCCCAAATTGTAAAATTACACTACTTAAGTCGGTCCCAGTTGGTCCGAAACATCCTGTCTAAAAAACGTATAATAAACGATACAAAAATTGTCAATAAAAGAAATCAACATTGCAAAACCCAGAGATATATTTTCCTCTTAATAGCAATATACTCAAATGTAAGATGACATAGCCATACACGACTGCGCAAAACCTCCTAACTTTTGCTCTGCCGCATTCTGCGTTCTATTTCCACGTCAGTATTCTCTAGTAAAGTCAACTCTGTTGTAAAAATGCAGTTTCTAATTGGGTCTTTATGATGTTGAAGGTTGGGGGGGCGTTTTCTTTAAATAACTGCATTTAAAGAAAATTGCAGCGAAATATTGAATTCGAGTGTTTGAAATCTTATATATATTAACGAAAGGGCCTATAACGAAAGAGGTAGAGAAGACTCTGAAAATGCCATTTCCGACGATCTACAGATTCAAGTTTTTAAAAATTTTCCCCGTCGGCGCCAACCATGGTGGCGCCTCGTGGGAGTCGACACCCTATTTTTTAACAACCCTTCTACACTCCTGGCACTACACATATTTTCACATTAACTCGTAATTCATGTTTTGATGTGGTCAAACAAATATAAAAAGTCGGTCCCTGAACAATGGACACCCCCCCAAACTTTTTTGGAATGTGCGCCCCTGTACACTGGCACCACGTGTTCAAGATATTCTTACAGACACAGCCCACTAAACATGGCGATGTACTACAACGATAGTATTTTCAACTTACTTTCCCCGTAGTGATGGGAACTCCCATTGAGCAGTCAACAACGGAATCAAACTTGGTAAACTAAATGCCAGAAGATGACAACATTCACACAGACACACCAAGCAACTGTTGCCTACAAAAACACATTTACCAGAGTTTATAACAATCACCATTCCAAACATTAAATGATGGGGTGGCATTATTGTAGATTTTATCGAAGTGTCGTTTTCGAGGGTGTTTATGGGGGGGGGGGGGGTGCCTTGTCACAGTTAACAGTTAAAAATTAAAACAGTTAAAAAACCCTCTTAGGGGTGGGGATATTAATGCAAACAGGGGAGTAAGAAATATATCCACAATGCATATTGCAATGATGTCAATTTTGCCAAGAGATGATCTATAATTGATAACAAACATATATGGAGGAGATTTTCACATTTGATAATAATGCTCCAGACAGCATGTTCGGTGTTTTCTGACAGCGCATTTCCACAAGAATTGCGTGGAAATTGACTTATTCTTAGGCTTTATAAGAAAAAAATGATTTCCCTAATTTCTTCCAAATTTCGTTCCAAAGGCAAAAATATCCTACCGGAAGGGAATTTCCTTGTTTTCACATCATCCTTGTCTACACTATATTGTAGTGTAAAGTCCAAAGTAAGACCGTGTAAAGTAAGACTCACGGTGAACAGTAAATATTTTGATAGAATCACATTGACAGTTAAGCATTTTGGCAAAATTACGCTTAACAGTAAACAGGGCTCAAAATAACGGCCGGTCAACGGTCAATGACCGACCAAAAATGCCTGTTGACTGGTCACTTTTAAACCTCGCCGGTCATTCTGACCGGCCACATTTTCATGCCTTCCGCTAGAATTTTAAATCCTTATGATAGAGATTTCCCCGAAAGCACTACAGTAGCACTGATAACGTTGCCTATTCACCTAAATACACGGTGATTGCTAACGTGTTGAGCGTTTAGAACGTCACCGTGAGACAATAAAAGCGATGTCTCTGAACAAATTCTTATGATTTGTTTCACTGTTAGTATATGCGTATTAGTGACCGGTCGAAAACAGATTTTGACCGAGCTAAAATCCAGCTGACCGGTCATTTTGACCGGAGACCTATCGGCCGTTATTTTGAGCCCTGAGTAATCCCCATAAACAGCCTCGTTCTCGCTTATATCTTGCGAAAGACTGGGAGATATGAGCTCTATCTTTTTCTGGAGCGAGAACTTCAGTCACGGTTGGTTTTTGGGAATAAGAGAATGTATAAAGAATCGGTTTTTTGGACATTTTTCAAAAATTCTAGCGTGGCATATTCATGAGATATGTGGCATATTCAACGCCTAATTCCAGGCTATTCCAACGTGGCATTCGAAAAAATAAATACAGTAAAACCCCGCTACATCGAACTCGCTTATCTCGAACTCCCCGCTACCTCGAACCAATTTTGCTTCCTTCAACCGAATTTACGCGGTTATCTCAAACTTCAATAACTTCAGTTCGTTGTTTTTATTAGGAAATACCAGGGGCGGATCCAGGGGTAGTCAACCCGGTCACGCGACTAGGGTAAAAAATTGCGAAGTTAATTAATTCGAATTCAAATCGCGGTCCAGTTATCAAATTGGTTCAGTGGCGTCAGCATATTTAAGTTTGTAGTCCAGTAATTACATTGCGTTCAGCGGTAAAGGTTTATGTAAAGCAATATGATGATCAGTCAAAACAGCGGTCTTCCGCTTGAATCTTGACCGACTTGGTGGCAAATCTGGTCATTTGATTGGTTAGCAGCGATGTTGACCACTTTCCGGGGAGTTCTGACCGGGCAACTCATCAGGGGCACAAATATAAGCTCTGCCATTGGCCAATCTTAAAAAATATCTGAGTTCTCATTGGCTGCATAATTTTGACCGATCAGAGCGAGTCAGCCTGGTCAGCCTGAATATATTTATAGAACTGCAAAGGTTCAACAAAGTAGCACAGCCAGAAATCCCAAGTCTGCTAGTATTTACGAGACCGTACAGTCCGCGTTTGCGAAAAGCGATCGGCGATATCTTCAAGATATTGAAGTTGATCTAAAGAAGCGAATAGACGCTTCACCGAAGAGTTCTGTTGAAGAGCTAGTGAGCGCCATCAACAACACAAGCTTTTGCCTTGGGGGAAATTTTGGTGCCGAATCATATACATCCCGAAGTACGTTCGAGATTGAAAGAGCAACTGTTGTACGGCCTTAGGTAAGGTCCTATGCTGTTTATTTGTGCGCAAAGTAATGAAAGTATTGACCCGCGTAAGTGACGAGGTGAACTGATTTACATAATATTGCGGTCAAGACTTTGACTCGACGCTTTATAATAATATACTTTATAGATAAGATTTACAGCGAACCAAGTTTAATACCCAGGCGAATCGGAAGTTTGTTTATGCTTTTTGTGGACTAATGTTAGTTTAATATTATCTATATCTATACTGGATTTATATAATGTATATGGAGCAATATACAAAGGCAATTACCACATGGCATAGCTTGGTGTAAATGTGTAATACGATCATGTGTTATTTTGTGAAATTCATGTTTTTAATCCACAGCCACAGACGTAGTTTCAAAGAGCACACATTCAATGATTCAAATATTTAAATGTCTGATCAAGTGAAGTGAAATCCCTAAGGAGTGATTTGTTGGAGTCAGTGAGACTGAAAATTGCTATATAGGTCCCATCTTATGAGGTTAATTTTTGGCTGAAGCTGCTCCCAGAGTGCCGCAAATGGTGTTTCCGAGGTTCAAAAATCAAAATTTTTCTTGGGGGGCATGCCCCCAGACCTCTCTAGGTTGCTCGCGCCTTCGGCGCTCGGCCAATTTTGCACCTGCGGCGCAAACTTGGATTGTCAGATATTTTGACTAACGTACGAAAAATCCTGGATCCGCCCCTGGGAAATACATGCACGTATTTGATTTTGCAGCGAAAGAATGCAAGACTATACTATAAATCATAATCTTCCAGTAAAAAATACTAACAGCATAATTATTAGATATACTTTATTGACAGTGTTTATTGTATATTTCACAAATAGTAGTCGTAATATCAACCACGTTAATCCAATTTCATTGAACAATTATTGTGGAGGCAATTTGCGAATTGTGCTAAGTCTTTTCACTTCCAAACACTCCCCAGGGTTCTCACTCAAGTGCACCAAACATTGCAAAAGTTAAAGGCCAGAAAATACGCTATATAACTTACCTTCAATAGAAATGACATCAGATTTAAGAACGGATTTGTTCTCTGAAAGATCTTTCTTGGAAAACCGCGCATGTGATGATAGGCAGTGAACCTTTAATACAAGATAAAATTGTTATATAGCCTATAATGTGACCTTTTTAAAACATGCAAGTCAACTGCCTTGTCACTTAACTGATTCAAATATGAAATAACTTTAAAAGGAAAGGCAAATGCATTCAAATTAGTTCAATAAGTCATTTCATTCCGCCTTTTGACTACATTTCTAAACGTACTCCAACTTCAAACATTTATATCTCGCTTAATATTGAAGGAAAGTTAAAATGTTGCTTACCAAAATTTTAGTTAACCTGTTCTGAATATAGTAAAACTTATTTGAATGTAATAGCTGCTTTAATTTTTACGTTACATTAAATCAAACAGCGAACATTTTTTCCGACATCCGGTATAATTCGTGTAGAGCTAGAGCACTGATCTGAAAACAAGGACTTGATAGTGCATCTGCTATGCATAAATGAAGCCAATGGCGGCCATATTGGTGTGACCACCACAAATCTACTGTGGTGTTGGGGACATGTTTGAAGAGCTTGTATAAGTTTCTAGTTATTGGTGGGAAAGGACAAATATTGTCTAGATAAGAATTTATGAGCAATGGCCTCTCTTTCTTCCTAAATTTCCAGGTGAATAACTAATGAGGTCACACCAATATGGCCGCCATAAACCTCATTATGTGGTGTTTAAAACGTTCTAAAACTCATTAGAAGAGATGTCGGAAGCTATATTTCTTAAGTTACATAATGTAGGAAAAGATATTTGCTTAATACTAGTATAACTAATTTAAACAGCTAACTATTTGACTAGTCAAGAATTTGACAGATTTATAAATCTGATCTCATTAAAAAAATTCTGGCTTCAAAATTGGCTCATTGAATTCAATAGGATGCTCTATCCAGTCCTTGCTTTCAGATCAGTGGGCTAGATAAAGAACCCGTCCAAAATTTGCATGTTGGATCTGCGTGCAGGCGTGACTATGGAATAATAATTGAATGGTAATATTCACCTCAGCTTCTTTGTCCGTACATACAACGAGAAAATGACGTTCTTCGCTTTTGTCGTTGGACGATACAGCTGTGCATGAGCTGTCTGGTATGCCTATATATGATTTAAAGCACATTGGCACAGCTTAAATATAAGCAGATGTGAAACTCGCGCGAGATTTTCGCGTGATCTTGTCCCCACTTTTTAATGCTCGATTGCGCGCATGCCCGAGTGTCATGCGCACGTTCATTATAGAAGCTTTAATTGCACCATCACGTGACTAAATTCTAAAATCTTTAACGTGCAACCTATAAAGCTGGTTGTTTAACATGTTTTGTATGTCATTATAACAAGTATTCAAAACAAATTTCAAGTCGATACAATTATTCCCTCGCGAGTTAAGAAGGTTTGAATAATTCATATTGCTGACGTCAGCATTGTTTTCAAATGCTGTTAAAAGCTACGCAATCCAGTCAACTTTGAGATCAGCGTACCTGCACTGGTCCAAAAATAAGATGGCGATGAAAACAGATATCCCTCTTCATCCATAACAGAAATGCTGTCCACCTCACCTTTGTGAGCAAACACAAGACCTTGGAAATAAAGTGAGATTTAGACATTTCATTTTTGCGTTACAAATTTACTCAAATCATGATATTATTAAAGCGCTACTAACCCCCAAAATTATTTTTATATATGTGTAATATTTGTATCATTCTAAGAAGAAATGCAATATATCTTTATAGTAAAAATCCTCATCTTGATCAACTTTTTCACTGTCAAAGTTGCCGGATATGATGTCATTAGATGAATGTTTGCATCGAAAACAAAGGAAAACTAATTTAAAATTCACCTAATGACATCATATCCGGTAACTTTGACAGTGAAAAAGTTGATCAAGAAGAGGATTTTTACTACTAACATGGGTTTAAGTTCGAAATAGTGGCGAGTTTACTAAATAACGCGGTTCTATCGAATACACACGTTCAAAATATTGCACTTCTTACCTGTATTAAAGGTCAACACTGGCTGTGTTTGTCTCTGTTCGCCAGCTGGTGGAAAACTCGCAGCAAATAAGACAACATTTCCGAGACTTGTTCCAACCCAAAGACACGGACCAACAAGATGCTCTTTAACAAACGTATTGAAAAACAAGTACTTAATACTACTGATGCATGTGAAAACAAGGACTGGATAGTGCATCTGCTATGCATAAATGAAGCCAATGGCAGCCATATTGGTGCGACCACCACAAATCTACTGTGCTGTTGGGGAAATATTTAAAGAGCTTCTATAAGTTTCTAGTTATTGGTGGGAAAGGACAAATATTGTCTAGATAAGAATTTATCATCAGTGGCCTCTCTTTCTTCCTAAATTTCCAGGTGAATAACTAATGAAGTCACACCAATATGGCCGCCATAAGCCTCATTATGTAGTGTTTTAAACGTTCTAAAATTCATTGGAAGAGATGTCGGAAGCTATGTTGGATGTTGGAGTCATTACCTCCTTTCTTGGTGAACGTGTACGCACAAGTCAGACATAAAATATTCTCTGTCGGACCATCTGTACTCGATTGGCTTTGAATGCCATCCGTGTTTGTGACGTCGTTCTCGCCCACTGCGTCTAGAGGCTTGGATATAGTCCGTATCGCCCGGCGACGTGTTGTGGACGATTTGAAATCTCGTTGTTTCTTGCCCCCTGGTGACTCTACCTCGGGCGGGCACTGCTCGGGGTGCGTGGGGTTACTGAGGTACTAGGTGTTGAAGGGATCTTCGACACTGAGATAAAATGAAATATTTATCAAGTTTAACCCATTAACTGGCAGTACTCTACACCTGACGAGTAAAATCGTCTGGCGTTAAACAAAGTAAAATACTAACGTAAGGCGTATCTGGGCGCATTGCAAGCTAATGGGTTAACAAAGGACACTGGCAGATAGTTTTGTTAACCAAATACATATTTGATTGGGTCGATTTATGCTAATTGTTTTCCATTTCAAAAATGCTTATTCAACTTCAAACATCTGCATCTCGGTCAATATTGCATCAAATGAAATAGTGAAACTTAGCATATAATGAGGTAGGTAGGTAGGTAAAACTTTATTTTACTACGCTAACCCCAACAGCGAAAGCTGATTTCCAAGGGGGGCGTAGCATTAAATTTACATTAAAAATTTAGAAAAGTTAAACATACAAATACAATTACTTACATGCAGTTATTACAATTACATACATAATTAGATAGATAATAGTACATACAGTACATACATACATACATAATAGTAAATATTAATAGATTAAATAGTCAAGGTAAATATGGGTTTAAAAACTCAAATTAGTAGCCAGGTGTCATACGTTTTTATTGAATATAGCTAGTGATTCTTTTCCTCTTAATTCATTTGGGAGACTATTCCACAATTTGGCCCCTCTATAGCTAAGACTTTTTTTAAGATATTCAGTCTTAGGCTTGGGCAAATGGAGTTTAGTGGAAGAGCCCCGCAAATTATAATACTGGGAGGAAGACGTCTTTTGAAAAATATCAGTAAGTCGTAAGGGCGCTAGATCATGAGTAATTTTATACATAAGACTTGCCACAAACTGGGTTCTGCGTTCGCTCAAAGGCTTCCAGTTTAATTCATTTAGAGCAAGTTCAGATTGACCATGTTCATTTTTACGACCCATGATAGCTCTAGCAGCCCTATTTTGTAATTTCTGGAGACGATCAGAAAGTGTGGTACCAATGGTATCCCAAACTTCGCAACAATAATCAAGGTGAGGCAAAACAAGTGCATTATAGGCACAAATTAATGTATTACAGTCTACACATGATTTTAACTTTCTGATTGCCCCAATTCCGGATGAAACTTTTTGGCAATTTTATCAATATGCTTTTCCCATGATAGAAATTCATCAATATAGACTCCAAGTGCCTTTGTTTCTCTTACCCTTTTAATTGGTATGTCACCAACAAATACCTTTGGGGTAGCCAATATATTATTAATATTATGCCGTGATCCAATTAGTATGTACTCAGTTTTAACGAGATTTAAAGATAGTTTATTTGCACAGAGCCACTGATTAACGTTTGAAAGATCGTGATTGATGGCAACTTCTACATCATGAAGAGATTTACCAGATACAGTTAACGTTGTATCGTCGGCAAACATTCTTGATGACGAGTGTTCAAGACTTGTAGGCAGATCGTTTATATAAATTAGAAACAGGAGTGGCCCAAGAATTGAACCTTGGGGATCCACAAGTAACTAGATTTTTTCTAGACAATACGCCGTTCACAGTACACATTTGAAATCTGTTTTCTAAGTATGATCCTAAAAGATTTAGGGCAGGTTTTTGTAGACCATAAAGGTCAAGTTTCTTAATCAATATATTATGATTTATAGTATCAAATGCTTTCTGCAAGTCAAGAAATACTGCAATATTGAAATGACCACGGTCCATATTAATGAACCATTCGTTAGTACTGTCCAAAAGGGCAGAAGCTGTAGAATGGAACTGCCTAAAACCAAATTGATTTTGAGACAACAAATTATTAACAGCAAAATAATCATATAGTTGGCTATATAGAACTTTTTCAAAAACTTTACTTACTATAGGCAGAATGGAAATTGGGCGATAGTTATTCAACATGTTTCGAGGGCCATTTTTGTGTAAAGGGATAACTCTCGCTAGTTTCCACTCTGAAGGAACAGTTTCACTATAGATTGCCGTATTAAAAATGCTTGTCAGTGAATTTGCAATTATTGGCGCAGCAATACGAATAATTTTAGCAGGAATTTTATCAATTCCAGTAGATTTACAAGGATTTAAAGAGGAAAGAAGTTTGTATACTTTAGTTTCAGACACTGTTTGAAACTTAAAACTACTTGTTGCTTTTGTTATGTAATCCGTGAAATTTCTATCAGTATTACCAATGGTTGTGGCAATTTTGGACCAATCTCAGTAAAGTAATTATTAAAGCGCTCCGCTAATTCATTTGGACAAGAAATTTGACCATTCTGAGTATGGATACAATTTATTTCGCGACATTCTTGTTTCCGGTTAAGGATTTTATTAACGGTTTTCCAAGCTTTTTTAGGGTCATGTTTAACACTTTCAAATTGTGCTTTATAATATGCTGTTTTGCTTCTCGCAGTGTACTAGTAATATGGTTTCTAGAGGTTTTATATGCAGTCCAGTAATTTTCTGAATTGTATTTAACGGCAAGGAGTTTGAGACGATCCCGTTCACGTATTAGTTTTTTAATTGCATTAGTCAGCCAAGGAATATTTGGTATATTTTTGACTCTCTTTTCTCTGATTGGTGCATGCTTATCTAGAACTGACAAGAAAATAATTTTCCATGTTTCCCACATCCTGTCAACGCAGAAATTATTGTCCACCAATTCCATTCCTGATTTCTCAAATCCATTAGGAAATTCTCAGCATTAAAATACTTAAAGTTTCAATTTCGACTTTCTTGTGGCGGTTGTTTTGTTTAGAACGAATATTAATTTTACGAACAACTAAAATCATATAGTGATCGCTAATACCAATCTGCACCACTTTAGATAAGACTAACTTATCTGGAGTTGGGGTGAGACGAACATCAACAGGGTAGATGAAGTCATGGTCACGCGAGTGGGTGAGCTTATTGTTTGTGTTAACTGATATAGTTCAATGATTGAATTTAAATTTTTGTGGCATTATTTGAAACGTCAAGCATATTGGCATTTAAATCACCAAGCATGTAAAATTCCTTATTCTCATCATCTATAAGTTTAATTAGTTGCTCGATATTGGCAAAAGAATCGACAGAAGCACCTGGAGGTCTATAAATGGTACCAACAATAAACGATGCAGAAGAGGGTTTGTTAACCTCAATACAAACTGCTTCAAGATTATCTCTAGTCAGATCTTTTCGTTCGAAATAATTAATGGTATTTCTTATATATAAACAGACGCCTCCCCTGTTCTAGAGCGATCGGCCTAATTAAATCATAATTGTGAATAAACATATCCTGATTGGTAATATTATTATCTAGTCTTGTCTCATTTAGTGCGAGAATATCGAGACCTTTTTCAGCTAATATTATTCTAATTTCTTCTATATGTTTTGGTAAACTAGCTATATTAAGCATACCCATTTTAAAACCCTTTACATTAGGTAAGTATGGGTTAATCGGTGTATGCCTGTTTCCACCTGGCTGTACATTATATCAATTTAAACGTAAGTGATTGCTATAATTCTTACTAATAATTGAGCTTCCGTTTTTATTTAGGTGTAAACCACGCCTATTTAAACAGGTATAGTCAATGTTGCTATTATCTATATAGGTCCAATTTTTTTTAATGCACATACGTTTAAGTATAGCATTAACATGTTCTATTTTATTTTGAATAGAAAGTCTGTCTTTCCTGACAGTTATACTTGAAAAGCTTACTTTGGTACGTGGCAAAGATTCTTTAACCTGAGTACCCAGATTCAGGATACCAGCTGCAACCACTTCTGCTGTCTTCGAATTATCTTTTACATCGTTGGTGCCTATGTGTAGTATCACCTCGTCAGGTTTTTTGCGGATAAGTGGTTTAAGGAAGTCACGCATATCTTCGATTTTGCTTCCTGAAAATGATTTTACCGCTACTCGCCGTTCAGCATCAGATAACTCCCAGCCGTGGACATGTTGGACTATTGAATCTCCAGCTATAAATACAAGCTTATTAGGTTGATTTGTAGTGCCCTTTTGAGATGTAGCGGCTCTCTTCGAATTCGCAGTACGATAACTACGATTACTATCATTGGACTTTGAATTAGACTTTTTGCTTTGAACATAAGATTGGGTCGATTGATTTTTCTTTTGTGCACTATCATACTTCCTCGAGTCGACGTTTGGGCTATTTAGTCTAGATTCCGATGGCAATACAGTGTTGAGCTTCAAAGTACTATCATCTACATTTGTGTCGCTTTCATTATCAGAACAACTTTCCACAGACAAGGTATCAAACGTATTTGATGTTTTTATCTCTGCCTCTGGTGCTTGATTATTCTGATCAGTCATGCGTACGGTTATATTATGCCCATCATTAGAGGAAATATTATGTGCATTACTTTGTGCTTTAGACCTTGAAGTTTGCCATGAACTGCAAGCCGAATCTCTTTATTTTTATTGCTAAATTGTTGTCTTCTTGTAATAACTTTATAGCAGTGACTAGACTAAGCTTTTCGCTTTCGATATCTTTAATTTTGATGTTTAGGTCAGAGACAACGTAGGAGACAGTATTAAGTCTATCTTTAAGAGTGTCGTTATCGATCCTAAGCTGAATATTTTCTTGTTTGAGCTCACAGTTTTGGGTCTCTAAGTTGGACAAGCAATATTTGGCAAGTTCATTTGACCTTTCGTTGGACTGGACTTCTTTTAGCTGATCAAATTGATATGCAAGAGATTCCTCTATTCGTTGAAATTCCGCTCTCGTTTTATCAATGTGCTGATCCAAATTTGATTTAATTTCGCTTACCTGATTTTGAAAGTAAACATATTCAGAGGAGTCCTTGGCGGTTACATGAGGGCTTTCTACCGATTGAACAACTTCGTCTTCCTTCCCATGAATTTGAGTTGAAACTACACTGTCGCCGACGCCTTCGGCAGAGATCAACTCGTCATCTTGCGAGTCCCCAACACTTTCGTCCATTGGATTTGCAATCAATTTAAGCTCGTTTCGAAGCGATTCACCATCTTGACCTTTAATTATCAGTGAATTAGTTGTTGAGTACCAACTGATCGTTATATCTTCGTTTTGAAATGATTTACATCCTCCTCTGGGCACAAGCCATCTTGAGTCGATCTTCAAGATTTTATCACAAAACTTTTTAAGTTCCTCAAAGCTACCTAACCATTTGAAAGAACCTCTAGTTGTAATGAACAATTCAGCTTGAGAATTGTCTTGATTCATCGCTATGTCAATTGTATGTCTCACGAAATTAAGTTCTCAGTAAAATCGATTTAACAGAGCTCTAAAAAGCACGTCCGTCTCGCTCTGTTGCCGTGCAGCTGCAACGCTCTGTTGCCGTGCAGTTTTTCACTCAAATGAAACTTATTTGAGTGAAAAACCTGTTGTAGTTTTTGCGCTACACCAAATCAAACACCGTCAGTGTTTTGTTCCATTTATTTATTCATTGTTTTACAGTGACGCGATGTAATGACTACAACGGTCAATTCATTCGAGCCAGACGATTTGTTCGTGTGAATGGGAAAGGGTCCAGGGTTAATGGCTATAACCACATTAACTACATTATTATATAAACACATACCAATGAGATCAGAAGGATAGAACGTCGAAATTAATTTGTTTTGCGTCGTATCAATTAAAACAAGAAAATTTACACTTCCAAACGCCATCCTGAAATGGAAAAGAATACGATTAGGTTAGGATGTGAAAAATAATGAAATTCGTTTCCTGAAGGGATTTTAAACCATGCATTGTTCCTTGCTAACTTTGCTACAAGTTACGGTAAATTTGAGATGCAGAATCTATGAATTGGTGCTAGTGTCTGCAAATCTACAACAAAAAGTTTGTATGTTCGCGTCAATGTTGATAATGATGATGACAAACTCTATTTAACCACGCTAACATTGTCAGCTAAAGCTGTTTAATTCCCAAAGGTGGAAAAATGTGATTTCGAACACTCTTTTTTTATCGGATGGTATTGGGCCATTATTGATTGCAGTGATACAAAAAGGTGTCATTTGACAGCTAAGAGCTTGATCTTTGTCTGTGTGAAAAAGATAAATATATAAACTATATATTGTGCGCGCGATAACATGCCAAAGCCGGATTACCATTTTTTGATATATCCTGTATTATACAAATACTTACATTCCAAAAGCAGAGCTCATTGTAAGATAGCACAAAGGTACAGCATTGCCTGTCATTTCGCAACAACAACATAACTGCCCTTGGAAGCCAGGTGGTCTTTTACTCAATCCCAATTTAGGTCGCCATGACTGAACCGTACGGGATGTCGGGGACAGTAGAGAGACTTAGTCATCACTAGCTTTACTATCCTCGTCATTCTCTGTGGTATTCGCAATATCCTCTGCTTTCCCTCCAGGGTTGTCGTCATGTTCTAAAATGTCCTCGTTAGATTCTGGGGAATTCTTGACCTCCTGTTCGGTAGATTTTTCTGTTGTGAGTTCAACTGGGAGCATCTGCAGAAATTAGACCAAATAAAATTTCATAGTAGAAAAATAGCATCTTATATATTTTCTTTAAAAATAACCCATAATGCCTATCCTATTTATATAATAGAATTACAGATACTAAAGTTTATCCCTGAGTACAAAATAATGCACATTATTTAACTTACTGTATGCAATCACTTGTTTGTAATAGTATTCGTAAGTCCTTCATCCGTTAGGGTATCAATGACCGCTTCTCTTACATTTAACTCTCATGTGTCCATGCCTGCCATCAGCAGACATTGACAGATATTCTTCGTCTCATCTCATACATAGTTCGTATTTTCTCCTATTTATGTCTTTTTTACCTTTTATTCTATGTTAACTCATTAACTGGCAGTACCCAACCACCGACGAGTAAAATCGACTGGTGTTAGACAGAGTAAAATACTAAAGTAGGGCGCATCTGGGCGCATTGCTTGCTAATGGGTTAATATATTTTGTAATGTGATTGGCATATTTGTTTATAGTTTGTTTTGACTAAATCCATCTGATTGGTTTATTTTTATCACTTGATCGCTATCGTATACACTACAAAAGCACGTGTTTTTCCCCGACCCACGCTGCTAACTTCATGACGAAGGGTCTTTGCTCGAAACTTCGACGTTCTAGTTGAGTCTTTCAGGTACACACGTAAAAATCTTATTTTTTTTCAGGTGTCCGTATTAGAGAGATGTCCGTATTAAAGAGATGTCCGTATTAGAGAGGTGTCATAGTAGAGAAAAACAAGAAAGCCCGCGAAAATTTTTCACTGAGTCCACGGTGCCATATTATGAAAGCTCAGCGTAGTACGAGTACTTGATGTTGTGGTGCCAAAGTGTCCCTCCGATACTAATGCCAGATATAAATAATGAACAACACCTAGTTATGATTTTACACAACGGAACATCTATTTCCTCGATTGAATTTTTCTTACCTGATGAAGCGTCCCAAAATTTGACTGTACCATCTGCATGTCTAAAAATAGAATTTCACGGAATTAAACGTTAATTATAACAAAAAATACTCCCAATAGTAACTAGAAATGAGCCGGTCATCGATTTTCTATCGGTAGAAGCCGACAATGGGTGGCTTTTAGGCTGTTCCCATTAAGGCAATAAAGCGAAACAAATGTACACACCCTGTGATTATAAGATCAACTGAATTACTATCAACACTGTCTCCTAATGTTCCGCCATTGATCGGCCAATTCTAAAAGTAGATTGATAAATCAATAATTAAATAATTAAATAAGCCAAAAACATGCGTAACAACACGTTTCAACACTCCAGTCTAGTGTCTACTCTGGTTTAACTAAATGAATGTAATCCCTGAACAAATTACATTCTGCTGTTAAACTGTACAATCATGTCACATCCTGACAAATTAAAAAAAAAGTATCCAAAAAGTAAAGCCAGAAGAATTTAAGGACTTTCAACTTTCAAGAACCTCTTAATAAATTCAACAACTTTCGAGGCCTTGAATTTTTGTTTTCAAATTCAAGGACTTTCACGTTTTGTACTAATCTTACATATTCATCGCATTAAATTGCATTTTATTATCCCCGAGCCGGCGCGAAGCGCCGTGCGAGGGTACTAATTCTGCTCGGATATTTACACCCGGGTATGTGACAACATAGCGGAATGCAAAGTTGTCCGCCATTATGCAATGGACGGTTTTCTACGTTATGCGCATGCGCGAGTTCTGTCCGAGAGAAAACTGTTTTGTACTCGGGAATCGGGACATAAACAGACAAACAAAATCTCTAAAACGAGATAAATGAAAATTATTTAGAGGAACAGGAGGAAAAAGCAGTCAAAAGACCGAAGAAAGACAAGATTTTCGAGTTTTAAATTGTTTTAAACGCGTAAGTGTCTATTTTGTAGACTTGCTTTTGCCGTATTGGCATGCAGTATATTATAGTTTGTGGATTTGAAAATGCATAGGTCATCCTGTGTGGTCAATACAACATTGATTAATCTTAAAAGGTATTTTAGTATTAATTCAAATACGTTATAGAATAAGAAACAACATATTAAATCTCAAAAACAGTTTTGTGAAAATTTCGAAATGTTTTGTGAGTCTTCTAAGGTTGAATTTTACAGTAAATCAAAGCTAAAAGAGTACGTAATAACATACCTACTTTATATAGTTGGGCAATTGATAATTTTATAGTTAAAATTAACAAATCTTATCAATATTTTACCATTTTGTACAAAATATAGTATACAGTGTTGCGTGTTACCATGGTTACAGTGATCGACTCAGTACTTCATGTTACAATAACTTTTGGGGGAATAAATTGTGTGGTTCGAATGGGCGCGAGGGGATTCTGCATGCATGTATTTCTAGTATATAAATGAAACAGGACAAACCTCAGAAATTGGCTTTCTATATTTCGATCAGGTAGCGTGAAGATCTTCGAGTAATGATGGGCGGCACTGCCCGAGATAGTCAGTAAATGTCACAGGAGATTCATGGAGAGAGAACTCGTACGGAATATCAAATGTCGACATGCTTAAAGAAAAGTTGTATATACCTATTTAGACCTAAGTTGCATTTTTCGCAACTGCTCCTGACTAGGTCTAAAGGCTTTTTTGTATCACTGCGATCAATAACGGCCCAATACGATCCGATAAAAAGGGATTGAATGAAATCATATTTTTCCACCTTTGGGAATTATAAACGTCCTTCGAATTTTTGACCATTTGCCCAAATGATGGTTGCTTATTTTTAAAACGTTCAGGATTTGGCAGTTCAGTCTACAAACTTCCTGTTTCGTAAAATCGCCGAAAATATCGAAGCTTTTAGCAGATAGGCAATGCACATGGATAGTTTCTCTACTTTTTGAGAGTATAAAAGAAGTTACACAGCCCAATATCTTTTAAAATGTTTTTAAAATACTTCTTGGTACTTTCTTTCGTGTGACAACAGCAGTATTAAAGTTTAAACAAGAAAATTCAAGAATTCCAAACGCGACCTCGAACGCGACTATGAAATAACATAGTAAAATTGCATAATTAGAACGCATCTAAAAATGATGCGTTCTACTAAAATTTCTCTTCTGCCGTTATTACTCGCGCTAAAGATACAAACAACCACTTGTTCGAAAGAAAAATGAACGAGCTTTAAAACAAGACTTAAATCATCTTTTCAAGGATTAATATTTTGAAAATTATTAAGCATAAAAAATGGATCCGTTTTCTTACACCCGCTTTACAGTATATTGTTTAAAAGACGTCAACATCTACTTACTGACTAACGGCGGAGTTACTTAAATCGTAAACAATCAGCTCTGTTTGCAGAAGGACAATAATACCAAGGGCATCGTCTTCATCTGAAAAAAATTGAAAGCATCAGGGTGCCAATTCCTATATCAAATCCAAATTTTGATTTGACAGGGCATTTATGAAACAAAATATCGGGCCCTATGATGGTCAAGCTAATGGGTTAACAAGAGACACTGGCAGATAGTTTTGTTAACCCATTAACTGGCAGTACCATACCACTGACGAGTAAAATCGTCTGGCGTTAAACAGAGTAAAATACTAAAGTAGGGCGCATTGCAAGCTAATAGGTTAAAACACAAGAGACACTGGCAGATAGTTTTGTTAACCCATTAACTGGCAGTACCCTACCACTGACGAGTAAAATCGTGTCGCGTTAGACAAAATAAAATACAAAAGTAGGGCGCATCTGGGCGCATTGCAAGCTAATAGGTTAACAAGAGACACTGGCAAATAGTTTTGTTAACCCATTAACTGGCAGTACCCTACCACTGACGAGTATAATCGTCTGGCGTTAAACACAGTAAAATACTAAAGTAGGGCACATCTGGGCGCATCAAGATGCTCAAAATTTAGATGATATTAAAGAAATAGTCTGTTCTTACCGCTTTCCCAAGGTGTGGCTGACATCGGAACAAAATCCACGACGGGTTTTGTGTGCAAAAGCTTCTTCGTTTTGCCCTCCATGATTGTTAAACCTTTACATTTACTGCCGTAGTGAAGACCGCCAGAAAACAGAAAACAGGACTCTCTAAAACAGAGAAAAGATACTTTATGAGGGCGTTGGTTTCACAAAAGTTCAGTGCAAGAGACTCTCGACGTTTGATGTGAAGAGTTTTAAATGTTTGAATGGTCCATCTATGTCTCTAAGTTGGCTTTGAAATCTCTATAGGAGATATTCGTTCGTATAACACTAGATATAAGAACAATTTATTATTGCCCAAAGTTAAAATAAGTTGGGGCAAGCAAAGGTTAGAATACCATGCCGTAAAAGACTGGAACACTCTTAATGACGAGACTAGACACTCAGACACTATTGTTCTAATGTTCTGTTTAAAACGAACTTTTTAATGCAGCTATACTCTTAAATACTATAAGGAGATAATCTTATTATGTGGATAGTTCTTAGCCTTATATGTAATTTAAATATTAGGTATAATTTTTATGACTTTGAACTTTATTGGAATTCGATGTATAATTATAGCTTTTATGAGTTGTGTTTCTATCACATTACGTGAGAGAGTCTCCTATTAAAATATTGTCATAAATAAATAAATAAAAGAATGGTTCCAGTTTGATGGTATAATATTATCGAATTCACTACAAGCCCACACTGTTTTGTGCGAGGTTCTAAGATTAGTTAGATTATAATCCGGCCACGCTTCATTGCCGCGTTGTAAAATTTAGAATGTACGCTTTAAGCGTTTTAGATTATACGTGAAACGGGTGCACGACTGCACGTTTAACTATAATAGGCCCTCTGGCAGGAATCGAACGCGCAAGATGTCCAAAATTTAGAATATTTACCTTTTTACCAAATATTGACATCACCCTGGTATATATACATAAACTTGTGGTTAGCTCTTGACAACTGGACTCTGTAGCTCAGTTGACAGAACCACCGGAATCTCAGGGCCGCAGATTCGATTCCTGCCAGAGGGCCTAAAGTTGCATTTTTCGCAACTGCTCCTGGTTAGGTCTAAAAGCATGTATATAATTTTCGCTCGAAATTCCCATCTACAAACACCATCAACAAATGCCCTTCAAGATAATACTTTCCTATATGCATTACCTGATTGATTGGTGAGCATACTGTCGTTTGCAAGCCATCACCTTTCGTTTTACCTACAACATTCATAAATCACAATAATTCATAAGTTTGCTATTACATTAAAGTTTAAGGGCCTGTTCATATGATTCCGCTTAACGAGACGTCTTGCCTACCTATGATCTCGCCTCCTAGTAATTTTACTAGACAAATTTACATCGCGTTCATATGAGAAAGCGGGCTGGCCCGCTGGGCGAGATCCCGCCTGATGAAAAATTTTCCATATGAACACGCCTGCCCGCTTACCGGGATGAAATCGAAACCAAATTTTCGATATTGCCACTTTTTTATATGTTGCTAAACCAAGCCTTTTTGTTGTTTTGTTCACAAGCAAGTTTGTAACCAAAGCCTCTGAAAGACTCCTAGAGAAAAGCAGCCAATCAAGCACAGCATACGCATAGCAGGTACACTATCCAGTCCTTGTTTTCAGATCAGTGATTTCAAGCAATAAATTTCTACCATTACACGGTAAAATGTTGTCAATAGACAATTTGCATTATAGACTAATTTTTGATCTAGGCAAAAAAAAGTATATTGCCGTAAAGAACATACTAAAACTAGTAAAATTGCAAAGTTTGGTTGCGAAATGTTGTAAAATGCGGAAAATATAGCCTTGCAAAGATTGTAAATTTTGTATACTTTTGTATATTACGTGCGGAAATTCCTATCACATTTCAGCCCAAATGTGGTAGGAATTTCCGCACGTAATACAAAGTATACAAAATTTACAATTTTGCAAGGCTATATTTTCCGCATTTTACAACATTTCGCAACCAAACTTTGCAGTTTTACTAATCTTATTATGTTCTTTGTAGCTGTTCAGATTGATTCCCTTCTCCTTGCCGAGAACAAAATTTAGTCTATAATGCAAATTGTCTATTGGTCTCTTAGTAATGGCCGCGCGGCTTCGTGTTTTTAGACTAAATCCAGTACTACTCTAAATGATCGACCACAACAGATACAAAATTCACAAAAACACAATAATGACATATACCGTACCGTGTGCATGAGGTGTAAACGTCTCCAACGGTTTTTGTGGATTTTTAATATTCCAAACAGTCAGACTGCCGTCTTGATGACTTGAGACAAATTGTTTGCCATCGCTGTACCATGCGGCACTGCGGAATGATTTCTGAAATACATACAACAACTCAATTTTAAATCGCAATTAACTTCGAAAAGCGACGTTTGACACAGATACGGCAAGTTTTTTACTCAGTCCTACTACGCGCGTGGGCTAACCCTCCCTGTTGCGTTTATATGGGAAATTTCCAGCCCTACTAGGCGAGATCACCAGTAATCATTAGCGAGATATCGCCAAGGATGGCTGGCCCCCTATCATATAAATTTAAAAAAACAATTTTTAATAGCGATTGAATTAACACGCGTGATCTCGCCTAGGCGGGACAGTCCTTCAATATGTAAAGCTCATATAAACAGGGGATTCCTTTGGCTTTTCGCCGAACATTTCTGCCTGACGGTGGCTCGATTAACCGCCCCATTTTTGAGAATAGTTACGGCGCTTATTCAAAGGTGGTGCTGTTTGATATTCTGCTCTCATAAAAGTGTTGTTACGCGGGAAAACGTTTAGCGACAACTTGCAATGCAAATGAGGTTATACGTAATTTGATTGGTTCTGTAACGACTTGAATTGCGAGTTGTCGCCACCGATCTCAAAACTAGAACTGGATAGTGCATCTGCTATGCATGAATGAAGGCAATGACGGCCATATTGATGTGACAACCACAAATCTACTGTGGTGTTGGCGACGTGTTTAAAAAGGTTCGAACAGTTTCTAGTTATTGGTGGGAAAGAACACTTATTGTCTAGATACGAATTGATCATCAGTGGCCTCTCTTTCTTCCTAAATTTGCCGGTGAATAACTAGTGTGGTCACACCAATATGGCCGCCATAAGCCTCATTATGTGGTGTTTAAAACGTTCTAAAACTCATTAGAACAAATGTTGGAAGCTCTATTTCTCAAGTTACATAGGAAAAGATATTTGCTTCATAGTATAACTCATTTAAACAGCTAAAAATTTGACTAGTCAAGAATTTGACAGATTTATAAATCTGATCTCATTAAAAATATTCTGGCTTCAAAGTTGGCTCATTGAATTCAATAGGATGCTCTATCCAGTTCTAGTATTCAGATCAGTGGTTGTCGCTAAAAGTTGTCCCATGTAAGAGATGTTTAATTGGCGGACGGGGGGGGACTTCAACGAGTAAATACGGCATGTGACCTGCGGGGACAAAAACACTCATAGTCTATTACCTGTGGAGATTGAAAGCGTTGATCCACAATTTTGTTCTTCAAGTCCCACAATACAATCAAACCTGACTCATAACCAAGCAGTAACTATAAATATTACAAATTATATATATACAGTCAACCTGTATTAGGCGACCACCCTTGGGGAATGGGTTGCTGGCAGCTTAATGCAGGGTGGTCGTTTAATGCAGGCTCACTAAGAATATACTCTGGGCGTGGTCAAGTTATCATTCTATTTAATTAACTATTTAAATAAAGCGTAGTCGCAAAAGATAGCTACAAAGTTGTTAAAGACGTAAATTGCAAATTAAACATATCGAGTAAGTAAAGAACAGATCAATGTAACAACAAAACAAATTGCAGAATCCTTTTCGATAAAAGCCTCCTGTATAACACTGATATAGCCTGTGGTAAACCAGGTTTCAGGTTACCTATTCACTAGAATCACTATGCTTTATTCCCAGATGTATTCATATTGATCTGCAATTGAAAATCTGAAATTTTTCTTGACAAAACAAGCAAGTGACGCATTGAAAGCACCATGTAAATTCAGTCTGGCCGTTTAATACAGGTTAATCCGTTCAATGGGACCACAAACAAGTGGTCGCGGTCGTTTAATAGAGGTGGCCGTTTAATAGAGGTAGTGTTTACAGAATATTACTGAGCCTGCAGTAATTGGCTTATGCTGTTGCGGTTACCCTGCCTAGTCTAGGGCGGCCGTTTAATACAGGGTGGCCGCTTAATACAGGTTCGACTGTATTACAAATTATAACTACATAAGATGTCTAATAAAAGAAAACAATCACAAACCTTATTTGCATCTTGTGGATTTTCATTGATGTCATAAAGCGGCCCAGGGTGTTCTTTCTGCGACCTATGATGCAAATTAATAGCTACGTATACAGAAACCTATAACTTTCCTATCAGATCGCCGCTCATACAAAACGCCTTTTAAAAACTAAGTAAGTAAGTAAGTAAGTAAGTAAGTAAGTAAGTAAGTAAGTAAGTAAGTAAGTAAGTAAGTAATCCTGATCCAAACCCACACCGTCAACATTCCCTGTGTGAGCAAACCGGAGTACCTGGAGAAAACCCACAACTTTCGGTAGAGCGTTGACTGACTCTTTTCACAGTGTCATGAGTCTGCAGCATTAGAATTGAACCTATGATCTGACAACTGCACCACCGAAGCCCCATGTAAACGGTTTATGTATTTGAATATACTCGAATCCGGCAACTTTAACAAATCCCGAATCTTTTGTTCTAGAAAAACGGCGTCTGTATCAACTTTACCTTTCTATTGCTTTATTCCAATGGATGGTGTAGCCAGATAGTTGAAATGATTTATCACCGGAATTGTAATTTATCACAACTGACAAAATGATTGATGGAATTTTTTTACCTGTCTCGTTTGTAGTTAAAATGTAGCGAATGAACTATGGCTGGTTTTCTATGACGTAGATTCCATAAATGTAGAGAGTCATCAGAACAGACACTAATCAAAGCACCCTTAGTGGAACAAATAAATATAATCTTATGAATCAACATATTTTCCATGGATTATTCTCATTGTGTCTCCTGCTACACATGTACAAATCTCACGTCTTGTCAACAAGATGTGCTCGCAACAGACTTGTGGCAAGCTTGTTGACAAGTTGTAATTTTATCAAGTTGCTACAAGCTTGTCACTCACAACTTCGTAACAAGTTGTTGAATTGCAAAATGATAACAAGTTGTTGAAAAAACTTGTAACAAGTCTATTGGGTCAACAACCTTGTAGCAAGCTGTCAACAAGCCGATAACAACTTGTCAAACAGCTGGGAACAAGCGGTGCGAACACATCCTGATAACAAGTTGTTGAAACAGCATTTGGTACAAGTCTGCTGCAGGTTTGTTACAACGTAGAGTACTCTTCTTTTAAACCTCCCCCCCCTCCCAAAGTGGACCCCAAAATTGTTGACCCTCGGTTCATTTAAATGATGCTGGATCTATCGTCAACATTTTAGACTACCCCCACCCCTAGTGTACGGTTTGTACGCTTGTAAAAATGTTGATAATTATACAGGATGACCTCTAAATGCATCACTGACCTCGTTAATTAAAAACAACAGCTTCTGTACAGCGACTTTCTTATCATGTGAGACCATATGGCTGACCATAACTGCCACTCTTGTTAAGGTTTTATGTACAAAATATCTGATACGAGGGCTATCGATTTAACATGCTGAGCAGTGTCCAAGTGGCAGGGCCTAACTATAGCCTAAACTATGGCGCAGCTCTAGATCAATATCCAATTGTATTGCGTGGACAAAATCCTGTTCGCATGTCGTATTGAGTGAAATTAACATATAAAATATCAGCATATTATATATTTGCAATCCTTGATGGGCAGGACCATACTCATATAGGTCAGAAGGAAACTCATTTTAAATGACACCATTTTAAATATTCAAGCAGGCACAAATACAAGAACAGGGGAGACAGAAACCCTATAGCGATTTACCCCGTCATGGTAGACGTTCAAAAATTGCCATTTTTGTCAGATGAAATAAGTCGACTTCATTAGCGTGGTAAGGGAAAATATAATATGGCATTTTACTAATTTAAATTAAATTCTTTTAATTTAGGAGCAAACAGAAGACCGAAACGTTTAGGGTTGAATTTTACATTAAATTGAAGAATTTAGAATGTATAATAACATACTTAGATTTTCTATTTGGGCAATTAATAATTCTACGTTTAAAAATGTTTAATTTAAAATTTCGTAAAAAATATTATGACAATGTTCGTACTCTATTTACACAGACCTTTCTTGTACCTACGGAACTAAACTCACACCGGCCTTTCGTGCATTCCTTTGAGTTGTGGATGGTATTACTTCATACTCATAAAGGTATCGCCCTACGGCACTAAACTCACCCAAAAACCGGTCCCTCGAACCCAATCTTCAAAACCACCCAAACCTTAAATCCATATAATCTAAAACACACAAATGTGTGGGGAAATAAAAATTGATTGACGTAGAACTTGGAAAAAATAGAATGCCCGTAGCTATCACGGATCTAACTGATCGAGTTGGCATGTGGGGTAGCACAAGACACGGAAAAAGCAGTTGCCATATTTCTAAACCGGCATATGATGTAAAGTTTCGAAGTGCGAGGGTTAGGGGGTCCATCTAGTTGTTGGAGGATCCCAAATAGATTGGTAGCTCCATTACGAAGATTGTTTACCCACGTATGATTGAACTAGACCCGTTATTCTCAGAAAATCTCGGGTGTTTTCAGCCGCATTCTCACCAGATTATAAGAAGCATTTAAAATCCGCTTGATCACGAACATTTCGGAGGGTGGAATCAAAAATGTTTATTGCCCAGAGGCAAGTACAAAAAGGACACAAACTCCTTTGTCAGGGACCTTTTTCTTCAAAGATAAAAATCACTGGTAAATTGTTTTAACATTTGATTGATCGCATACAAGTTAACAGATACACTGCCAAGATCTTTTGGGGAAACAAGTCGTAGGTCTTACACATCGACATTGTTTACAGGAATTGAATGTTTGTTTGTAGATATAATATGCAAAATTAGCATAGGCGCGCCCCCGCGGATATAAACAGCGAGGTAACAGAGTGAGTGTGTTATTGGTTATCACGCCCTCGGCCCCATCAATGAGACCTCCAGCATGACCCACACACTGTTGTGACATGCTGGCAACAACTTGGAGTGGGTTGAACGGCTAGAGAGAATTTTCAATCGGAAAGTGAAAATATAAGAAAATATTCCAGGTAGAAATCATTGGGGAAAGTTAGAGCTAAGAGTGTGGGACTCTGGGGATGACAGCTTTGAACCCCGGCAATCCGAGCGGGAATTAGACTCCTGTGCAAGACGGTCACCATTGGATGGGGATTGGGGGCTTATACAGAAATTTGATAACTACAGGAAAGGGGTAGTTGATTTATTCATTGATAACAATAAAGCATGACCAACAATTGTGACGATGATTGCTGAGATAATGTAAAGTGAAGTGAAGTGACGTAAATTAATGCGATATAAAGTGTGGAATCAAGTTATGTAAAATATTGTAAAGTGAAGTAATGTGAAGTATTGTCTGTCCAAACATTGGTCCGATGTTACAGGTTGTAGCTGTTGTCGTGATTAGAAGAAAAATCGGGCAACGCCAAGAAGCAGATTCTGTTCTTGTAAGTAGCAATTGGCCGCGACGTGGCAAGAAACGAACAAAATAAATTTGATACTTGAACGGTTAATTAAAGTTGCCTGATTAACACGACAATTACAGTATATATCTAATAAGGGACAGATTAAGTATAGGTTATCATGCGATGGCGAGTACAATTAGGGATTAATAGTACGAGTGATGTTTGGAAATTTTGCCAAATTGGACGAGCCGCCGTGATTACTTGTTTATTATTAGCATGACAAAATTTCCGCCATTTTGTTTGTTTTGGGAAAATCATTAATTGTACAGTACTGCAGTACAATTAATGAAATAATTGTACTCCTCTCAACCAATCAGCATCCAGTAATTTTGTCATGCTAATAATAAAGCAATTTATAATTGAGAAAATAATCAGGATAGAAATCAGTTCTGGAGAATAACACGAAAATACATAGGGCTAGAAGTTAGACAACCTAACTCTGGGAGGAATACCTATAGAATACTGGTCCTGTGGTCCAATATTGGTGGCCCTGCTCCCAGTAATCCGAGAGACTGGTCATGAAAAGCTCCTCCAAGCACCACTTTGGGAAGTTGATTTAGAGGGGAGGGTTTACTGGCCATGATACAAGAAATGTATAATAATGAACCTAAGTTGCAAGTGCGAGTAAACAATGCAATTGATTAGGAAAGAAAAAGCAAACGAGCATTAACTCGCCTCTCATTTACAGTAATTTGTAAGGTTATTGTATTTCCTTGTTTTTTGAATGCCCGAGTCTTTAAAATTGAACCCCGCTCCAGAAGAGCGACGTATGAATCAATTAAGTACGGCAGAATTTGGAGCGACATAAGTTCGGCAGAAGTTCGACAGAGCCTGTCGCATTATGCGACGTTGGAGCGACATTGATTCATACGCCGCTCCACTCATGTGCCAAACCTAAATCAAAATTTGCTGTAATTTATTAGGATTAGATTAGCCACTTTGTAATGTTTACTTATTTTTGTAACTATATTAAAGGATTACCGAATGGTTTTCCGTGCAGGATTGCGTGATCCTAACACGCGGGATGTTGCAAGACTTTCTGAAAGCGTAAAAAAATACGAGCCGATAGGCGAGTATTTTTTAGCTTTCGGAAAGTCGAGCAACATCCCAAGTGTTAGGATCACACAATCCTGCACGAAAAACCATTTGGTAATTATTTTATAAAAAAACGACAAAGAAACAACGGACATTTTAAAAACCCCGCGAAGCGCCTAAAATTTTCCGTGCATGATTGTCTCATCCTGCGCGGGTATTGACCAATCACAGCTAGTAAACATGTTATTTTATAATTAGTAGTAAACATGTTAGTTTATAATTAGAATTCCTGCGCGAATAGGCTCCTCTCTCGTCAATAACATTATATTTTGTACGCCGTTTGAATTATCATTGCCGCTCTTGTGTCGCTCCAGCGTCGCACCTAATACAATTAAGTTCGGCGCATGAGTGGAGCGGCGTCTGAAACGGGCCTAAGCCATCGCCGTTGGTGCTATCTACCATCTATTGAAAAATGGTTTTAACCTTTTGCTACATCATTAACTCTGGAAAAACGTGTCGTTCGGTCACCAATAATATGCGAAATATGCCAAAATTACTCAGTGGTTTTTTCTCCAAATTTGTACTACAGAAATAATTGGAAATAGTATGAAGATGGGAACAAGTATGGACATTATACCAATTCTTTACTAATTGCCATTTTCATCAAGGCCGGCGAGAATGGGGGGACGGGGGGCAGAAGGGGCAAAATACCGTGATCATGTCCCTTGTCAAGCTTTTATGCGCGCCTATTTATTAAATATATTATACATGTGTGACATAAATGGCATAATAGAACCATAACATGTCAGCCAAACATAATGAATAAAAGTATACATATTCTAAAGTTTTTGTCCTACGATAACACGCGCAACACGCGCCCGAACTATATATAGGAATGTGAAATTTGCAAGAAATTGCCGGACGATAGTGGGGCCAGAACATTGCAGTGTTCACGTCCCTTGCGAGCGTTAAGTGAGGACGGAGCAAACCAAAGCGCATGAGTGCAAGATTGAGGGAGTGAGGGCGCCCCGCGTTCACCAGTCTGTCCTGGGCTCGTGCTGGGTGTCGCCGGCCTTGATTTTCATACTATATGGAAACACCATGGATATAACCGATTTCCATATCATTTCCATAGTATGAATTTCAAAAATGAACTTTAGTGAAGTGCAGTGAAATATCACAATTTGCAGGAAAGAGATCTTTTGTCGGATGAAACCAAATGAGGCTTCTCACAATATCCTTCATTCCACATCTGCTGATCGCGATGGTTCTCGCCCAAATCAAGCCCTTCGGTTCATTTTCCCTATTTCCTTATAGACGCTGGGGAACGATGCAGAACATGAACTTACTTTAACCAGTCAACAACACCAGTTCTTACTAGTAGCAAGCAGACCAAAAATGACCTAATGAATATATACACTGACCATTTTTCTCGAAGCCCGGTTATCTTATAAAACTTTAGATAAGCGAACAGCGGAAGAAATCCAGTTGGACTCTAGAGGGGTAGGAGAACGAGGGAACCACCACCCTTACAGAAGTAGACGCTTGGCGACAATTTTAACATGAGAAAGGTTACAAACAACTAAATAAGAGTGCAAATTGTGGCTTTCTTCGAAATTCTGGAGGCTTTGCTCGACCACCTGAAACGTGGATTTTCCCACTGTAATTGATAACACTCTTCCTGCCTGAGAAGCCACTGAGTTAAACGTGTATTCAATTCAAATGGAATTTCTGTAGTCACAATTTTTCCATTTGTGTTGAAAACTCATGTATTCACAGAGTCGATACTTTTACTTTTTCGGCTTAATAAATTTAGCGGGATTTGTATGCAACCACCCCTTGCTATGAGTATAGGTAATTGACGGGCTTTGGCGCATTTTCAATTCATCTCTAATTCTGCCACGTCATCAAATTATGAAACCACATCCATCTAGTTTCATAATCCCAATGCTCGCCTAGCGGCTCGCAACTTACTAACCAACAGTTACGCAACTTACTTACGTACTAACCCCCACACACAACAAATCTTACTTACTTACTTCCACGAACACGCAAAACCTTTACTAACTAAGTCAGCGCGTGCTATATTTAAAGGCGCGTATACAAAAACACACTAATAAAGAGGTAACATGTCATTCAAAGAATTAAGTGAAGTTAAATTTGAACTCAATGAAGCATTTACGTGGGGGGTAAAGGAAGACAAGTTTAGTGGTTATGTCATTCCAGTAGTCATCCCTGAAGACGTCATAGACAAAATCAAAAGTCTAGCATATGAACATGGAACGAAAAACCAACTATATGGTAACGTGTTATATTTAAAGTCAAAGGGTTTATCAGATAAGCAACAAAGTGAATTACTAAACAAAGGTACAATGAATATCACAGTACACTTTAAAATCACAGGTGTATACACAAAAGATGTTGATGAAGGTCTTAGTAAGTACCTTGTCTTCAAGGTTTCCAAGCTATGTAAGTTAAACAAACCAGAGTCTAATGACACACCCGAGGACTAAAAAAAAAAAAACACTTTCATTTTTAAAGGCACTAAAGCCTTTTAAATTGATTTAAAGGGTTGTATACAATCCATACTAATAAAGGAATGATGAATAGTACTTATGAAAAGTTTAAAAAACTTATTGCAGAACAGAAGGAGATAGAACTAAGGCGTGTCTTTAAGGAGAACCAAAGACAAGCTAAGATTATTAAGAAACAGGAAAACAAAATTCAAAAGCAAGAGGAGAAGATGCAACAACAACGTGTAAAGGAGAGACAGAGGTTACAAAAAATTAAACAACAAGAGTTTGAGAAAAGGCAGAAAGCTATGAGTAAGATTAGAGAGCAAGAGAAAAATAAGTTCCTACAACAAACTAGGGATAACAAGAAAATACTTAACATCAAGAGACAGCATCAGGATCGTGAGGTTCGAAGAGCAAATGCGAAGGAACTTAAAAGACAACAACAAATATTAAAGAAGGAGACTGCTAAGTGGGATCGTGAGATACGAGCTGAGACCAAGCTTAGAAAGAAAGCAGAAGACCGATTTGATCGATTAAAGACTAAAGAGTTTGAGAGACAAAGCACTAGAGATCAAAAGCAGTGGGATCTCGAAATTAAACAAGAGGTGAAAAGACAAACCAAAGTGATTGATGACATTAGATGGAAGGGTTCAAACAAAAAGTTAATTAAAAATAGGAACATACTTAGAAACAAACTGCAAAAAATTTACGAGAAAGGGAAAAACCTAAAACCAAGATTAATCTCAGAGGCTATTAGGGAAAACACCAGCAAGTGGTCTATTCCTGGTGGAAACTTTAAAGATCCAAAAGTGTTTCTTGAGGTTACCACACGTGAGGTTGAAAATTTAATTAACAGCACCAACAGTGTAGGTAAAAAGGTGAACACAGTTTTACTATGTAGGATGATGAATTTAAATAATGAAGTGGTTGAAATAACCATCTCTCACTTTAGAAGTAACACACACAGCATCATTAGTGAAGAGGACACCACAACAGAGTATAAGACGATGAAGGAAAAGATGTTAGAATCACTTGCCAAGTATCAAAAGGAGAAGAGCGGCTGGTTGTTTTTATCAGTGGAGGAGCTTGAGATTTTTATTACTAAGTTTACACCCCTAAAAGGTAAAAGTTATCAACCATTACCTAATGTAATTAAAAACAAAAAAGCTATCATTAACATGGAAAACGATGATGACCAGTGTTTTAAGTGGGCGGTTGCCAGAGCACTAAATCCTGTGGGACGTGACGCTGAAAGAGTTACAAAAACCCTTAAATTACAAGCAGAAAAATTAAACTGGTCGAATCTTAAATTTCCAATAGCCTTAAATGACATTAGCAAATTTGAGACTAACAACGATATTAGCGTTAATGTATTTAGCTACGATGATGAGATGAATAGTGTATATACACTAAGACTAAGTAAGACAAACAACGCTAAGCATGTGAGCTTATTTTTATTTGATGAGCATTATAGTGTTGTGAAAGACACTAGCAGATTGTTAGCCTCACAACTTAGTACGAGGAAGGGAAAAAAGCACATCTGTCTTAGATGTTTGAATGCCTTTGGTACACCAAAGTTGTTAACTGATCACCAAGAGTTGTGTGATAACCACGACCACCAAAGACATGTTTACCCACCTGAGGGAAGTTATAAATCGTTTGATCAGTATCATAGAATGCATAAGGTTCCCTTCACGGTTTACGCAGACTTTGAGTCATTCTTACTCCCCATAAACACTGTTAATAACAACCCAAACAAAAGCTTCACAACAAAAACTCACAGGCATCTCCCAAATGGTTTTAGCTATGTAATTAAGTGCATCGATGAAAACATATACCCTTTGAAGGTGGTGAGATACACCATCCAAAAGGAGGGTGAAGATATTGGACAAAAGTTTGTAGACTCGTTAGAGGAGTCTTTGAAAGAGGTTTACAAAATAATGAGTAAGACTAAACCTATTATCATGACCCCACAAGAAGACCAGGACTTTACTCACGTGAGAGACTGCTATGCATGTGGATTAAGTCTAAACAGTGATCGTGTCAGAGATCACTGTCATCTCACTGGGAAGTATCGTGGAGCCGTTCATAATAAGTGTAATTTAAAAATGAGAGCTCCAAAGTTTGTACCAGTCTTTTTTCACAATTTAGAAGGGTACGACTCTCACCTGTTTATCAAAAGTTTAGGATTCACTGAGGGTAACATAAATTGTATTCCAAAAACGGATGAGAAGTACATCTCATTCAGTAAGAACATATTGATGGAGACTTATACTGATAAGAATGGAAATGAAAAACAAAAGACTCTTGAGATTAGGTTTTTAGATTCACTTAAGTTTACCCTTAAGTCGTTAGACAGTATTGTAAAAGGTCTTGGTAAGGACAAGTTTAAGACCCTTGAAAAGGTTTTAGGTAAGAGCGATCTTTTAAAGAAAAAAGGTGTGTACCCGTACGAGTACATGACTGATATTAACAAGCTAAGTGAGACTAAACTACCATCAATGTCATCCTTCCATAGCAAGCTTAATAATACAGACATATCAGACAAGGACTTCAAACACGCACTAAATGTGTGGTCAGAGTTCAAATGTAAGACGATGCGAGACTACCACGACCTGTACTTACTTACAGACGTCTTACTACTTACAGACGTGATGGAAAACCAGAGAGACATCTGCAACAAAAACTATGGATTAGATCCATTATGGTACTACACAGCACCAGGTGTAGCTTGGGATGCTGCATTAAAAATTTCTAAAGTTAAGCTAGAGTTACTAACAGACCCAGACATGTACCTGATGGTGGAACAAGGTATTAGGGGTGGGGTTAGCACAATCACTAAGAGATATGCAAAGGCTAACAACAAGTACATGAAGGTATATGACTCTGAATTGGAACAAGTATTTATAATCTACTTAGATGCGAACAATTTATATGGGTGGGCAATGAGCAAGCCATTACCTGTGGATGGGTTTGAGTGGATGAGTGAAGAGGAGCTTGAGAACTGGAATGATATATGTGATGAAGAAGGGAAGGGGTGTATATTAGAGGTAGACTTAGAGTACCCCACTTCGTTACACAACCTTCACAATGAGTACCCGCTAGCCCCTGAAAGTATAACAGTAAATAAGGTGGATAAACTCATTCCAAACCTTTACAATAAGACCAAGTATGTAATACACTATGAAAGCTTAAAGCAGTATATTAAACTTGGTTTGAAATTAACAAAAATTCATAGAGGTATTAAATTTAACGAAAGAGATTGGTTGAAAGAGTATATTCAGCTTAACACAGACCTTAGGACAAAAGCCACCACAGACTTCGAAAAAGACTTTTTTAAATTAATGAACAACGCCGTCTATGGAAAAACAATGGAGAACGTTCGTAACCGGGTAGATGTTAGGCTAGTTACCACACCTAAACAACTTCAAAAGTTAGCTAAAAAGCCCAACTTTCATGGTGTAAACACGTTCACTGAAAACCTGGTAGCGGTTCACATGAATAGAACCACCATCAAATTAAACAAACCCATCTACTTAGGGATGAGCATTCTTGATTTAAGTAAAACCTTAATGTATGACTTTCACTATAATTACATTAAAAACAAGTATGGCAACAAAGCACAGTTGTTATTCACCGACACCGACAGCTTGTGTTACGAGATTAAAACACAAGATTTTTATAAAGACATCTCTAAAGATGTTCAAACATACTTTGACACAAGTAACTTTGATAAAAACCACAGCGATAGCGCGGGTAACCCTAGTGGGATATCTACTGGAGTTAACAAAAAGGTAGTTGGAATGTTTAAAGACGAGTGCGGTGGTAAACAGATGGTTGAGTTTGTAGGACTGCGTAGTAAGCTGTGGGCAAGCAAAATGGATCAAACCAAAGAGGAGAAAAAGAAGTGTAAGAGAACTAGTAAGTGTATGTTGGAGAGACTAGATGGGGCAGGTAAATGTAATAATACAGGATTGTGTAGTGAATCTAGAAAGTGTAAGGGGGTTAAAAAGTATGTGGTTGCAAATGAGATAACATTTAATGATTATAAGAACTGTCTGTTCAGTGGTAAAGAGCAACACAGAAGTATGAACACGTTTAGGAGTCGAAAGCATGTGATTTATACAGAAACTATTAACAAGGTAGCCCTAAGCGCAAATGATGACAAAAGGATAATCTGTAAGGGAGATGTAAACACGATAGCAATTGGACATTGGAGGGTATTACCAAAAAGAGGAGTCATATTACCAAAAACATTTCTCCCATCCCCAAAGGCAAACACATTGTTCTCACTTGCTTTTAAAGCTCTTAAAGCTCTTAAATAAATGAGTCTAAACTATGGTTACTCAAAAGAGAAAAATAAAAGGATCGAACCCACTAAACCAAGTCTAAAAACGATGAACTATCAAATATATTACGCCGAGTTATCAAACTCTTCGATGACTGGTCCATACAGCTTAAATTCTGGATGGCCATCACCAGTTATGTTTTGTTTGTCTTCCAACGATGATGCCAGATTTGTAATAACTAACCACACGTTTGACAAAGATGAGACGATCTCAACGTTAAAAATTAAGTATGTTTTTCATGCGTACAAACTTGATGGAACAGAGCAAGACATAGACCTTGCGGTTATTAAATACTCAGACTCATCAATAATAGTTGGTAACGTGTTCTTTTTAGGTAGAGAGTTTAAGTTTAAAGATGTAACTTCTGACCACACGTTGCTTGCTGGTTTTAAACTTTACCTTAAACAAATTGGCACGTCTTATGGTAACGAGTCTTGTTTGAATATTTTAGTCGACTTTTAATCCTCGAAGATTGCGTATGTATTAAAACATACGTAACCTATTCCTTTAATTTTTAATAGCATCCTCTAGAACACTATTTTCTTTTTGTTTACCAAGTTTTGCTAGTATCATTTTTTTCTCAAGTTTTGTGTTATGTTGGGAATGTAATCCTCTTGGTCCGATGTCACCCCTTGGGCCAACACCACCCCTTGGTCCTACATCACCCCTCGGCCCTACATCGCCTCGAGGACCTCTTATTCTTTGCGGATCATGTGCGTAATCAAAAACACTTTTTAAAATATATGCTCCAACTCCGAGTCCAATTATCATTGCCATAGTCTTTTATTATAATAAATGGAACAGGTTATAAACTTTTCTGAAAGTGAGCTTACAGAAGTAAGAGATGAGGTAGCAACCAAACTATCACAAATGAAAAAACTAATCTTTAAAAAGAAGATCAAACTGGTAGGGAAGTCACTACTTAAAATAGTTCTTGTGGTTGGTGGTGTTGCGGTGGCTATTATATTTCCTTCTGCTATCGTGGTAGCCGCTCTTGGCGGAGCAGTTGCGATAATAGATGGCGGTAGAGGAACAGTTAAAACTATGAAAAAAGTTAAACATGAGAACAAAAAAAGAAAGACTGGTAAGGGTGATCTAAAAGAAGTGGAGTCTGAGCTTTTAAAGCGAAAGATGACAAGAGAGCTTGTTGAAAGTTTTCGACCATCAGCACCACCACTTTACCCGGGACTTAATTAAAATACATGTTTTCCTTTCACAGGATGAAAGGAAACAAATCAAATCACTTAATTTAATCTTGTTTCACCTCACTACGTTCAGGCTTACTACGTTCGCCACGCTTATACATCATATGCTTACCAACAACTAACCCACCACAAAGCAGGCCAATGTATGGGAGGTATGGTGTTATATGACTGAGAATGCTCTTTAAGTCTTTTTTTATCATATGGTTGTTCTTTAACTCATTTTCCATATTGTCTTTGTCATCAATCATATTTAGACTATCCATTAGACCTGAAAACTTCGATATTAAATTTTCTGAAATGAACTCGTTGGTCTCATCTAGTTGCTTTCTATCGTACTCTTTTTTGATTTTTTCTAAGGTCTCTTGGTTAGCCTTTTTAAGATACTTTTCTGTTTGTTTAATTTCACCTCTTTCGGATAATGTAAGCAGCTCCTCACGCACGTTACTTTGATCAACTACTTCAGCTTCTGTTTTTGAATTAGGAAATGTTTCTTCTTCGTTCATTTATTATAACGGGTTGCGTATACACAACAAACAAAGCACCACCAATTGCGAACAAGACAAACCCTATCGCGAACAAGATAAACCCTATTGCGAGCAAGGTGAAACAAATTGCGAACTGATGCGGTTTACGTTGAATATACAACGCTATGTGTGAAAGGGTGTCGACGTAGTACTTCAAGTCTGGCATATTTATTTGTTCTTAACTTTTCTATAATGTCACGCTCTTGATCCTTAGTAACGTTAAGAGACTCTTCTAAGAATAACTGCATATCTTTTTTAGTTGGGTTGTAAAACGTAACCATCTTAGATGTGTTGTCTCTATAAGGTTTTGTTATACTTGTTAGCTGCTGTGTAATAACAATTGTGCTTAGGTTATAATGCCTTGCGGAGAAGGCGAGTCTTACCATCTCACTTGTTCTATTTTTAACTGACTGACTACTAGCACAGTCATCTAGAATAATAAGACTATTTGTTCCGCTATAAATTTTAGTAATATACTTTAGAAAACTTTCCACATCGTCTTGATCACACGGTATTGGGAAAAACTTGTCATTATCCTTGTACTCCCAATTTTGATACGTTTGGTTATATAAATAGGTTGGACAAATTAAAAAGATGTACTCGAAGTGACCTTTGTACTCGTTCTCTAACATTTTAAGGAGGTAGTATGTCTTACCACACCCCGTCATTCCAACTATTATCATGTTAAATGGTGTTTCTAACGTCATTTATTTTAACTAATTTTTGTAAGAACCATAATAGGATCATACACATCGTAAGTAAGATAACTGTAATCATCACCGAAATAAGTTGTATAAGATTTTACCTCAACTGTCGATCCTTTTGCCATGGTGATAAGGCCTTCCATGTAAATATCGTGTCCAATGGTGTGATATGTAGCACCATTTGTCACAACTTTAAAAGCTGGTTTGATAACATTCTCTACATATATACAAGTGTCAAGGTCTGCATAGTCAGCATCATCTGAAGAAAACCAACCGGCGGTTTTAGTAATATTTGGAGAACCAGATTCAAAAGCTGATGGTTTTAATCTAAATCTAAATTTAACGATATAATCTCCTTGTGCTGGAACTATCGCACTAATAATTTTGTTGTTATTTCTAACACAAAATGAATTATTTTTCGCAGCTCTAAGATGAAGTAATCCAAAATTTTGGAAAAAATTTACAGCCACAGCACTCGCAGCTCCTTTTGGACCTGTATCACCTTTATCACCTTTATCACCTTTAAAACCACGTTGTCCATGAAAACCTGTATTACCCTTTGGACCTTGTGAACCTTGTGGACCAGATGGTCCAGTATTTCCATCAAGCCCCATAACACCTCTGTCTCCAGAGTCTCCTTTATCACCTTTGGTACCCATATAACCTATAGAACCTTGAACTCCTTGTTGACCTTCATTCCCCTTGTCACCCTTTGGACCGACTATTGAATCTCCTTTTGGACCGCGATCTCCCTTTGGACCGACTATTGAATCTCCCTTCGGGCCTTGTACACCTGTGTCACCTTTAGGTGAATAACCATATGTAAGTGCCATTAGTTTATTTAAAGTTTTCTAAACTTGTAGATTAGAAAATTTGACTAATTTAATGATTCAGTAGGTAGTTTAGTACTCAACACCTTGTAGAGAGTTGTTTGCGATGTTTACAATACCATCTGACACCACAAAGATGTAACATGTGAGATCTTTTGCGGTTACTTCTTTTGTTATCTCTAACAACACACCAGACTGCGTGTTTAGAATTTTTCTTCCGTTACCTGAGACGTTGTTGTCGTTAAAAGTTCTAAGATCGATGCATAATGCAAACTTGCTGTCAGGGAAGAACTCCGAGACCGGCATAGTGTCGCTTTTTCGGTTTAGAAATACCTTCTTTGCTTCTATGAAAAGTCTTGATCTGTCCATGCCTTGACTATATACAGAGTTTGGAATACCTTCTATCGTAACTTGTACGTTTTTGATGTTTGGGTATACGTACTCCTCGCTGTTTGTTAGTATTTTGTTTTTGAATAACATGACGATGTACTTCATGCTTTGTCTTGGGAGGTTAACATTTTCGTTGATAAGTGTTGATCCTTTGTCCCAAATACATTTTTTCATCATAGTTATGTGCTCGTAGATTAGAGATCTACCAGCCCGGTAACTAGATAAGGCTGAGTTGTACGTATTAGTGTCTTCTATCGTTACATACTCTAGTTTAATGTCTTCCAAGCTGTAATCAACAACACTTGAACCACTTTGTGCAACCATAATTTCACGTGCAAACGGAAACCTTATTCTATAACGAATTTTACTATTCATCCCATATGGTGCATACAATCCGTGATCGTTAAGAATTTTACCAAGCTTAATTCTCACACGGTCGTTGAACACTTTTACCATGAACTCATCGTTTGTTATGGAGCTATCACCTGTGTCATCTTTTGAAACAAGCTTTCGAGAGTTCTCGTTCATTACACCTTCATCAATCATGTTTGCTCTTTGCTTTTTTGGAAGCCATAAGTCTTTGTAAACGGTGTAAATGCTTTCGTTGATGTTGTCGTAAACGACTGAGCCATCTACTGTTATCTCTTGACTGCTTGCTAAGAGTTTACCTAAGTTGTTTAAAAACCACGACTTTGTACTATTGCTTTTAAATTTTGCGACTAAGAAAAGCGAGTTTGGAACTAAACACACGTTAGCTCCTAAACTTGGAAGAGGGATGTAAAACTCATCCCCAGGACTCGCCTTGGTTGGATTAAATGTAACGCTATTAAACGTTCTTTTTCCCATAATTTGAGCGTCCTTAATTCTTTCGTAATCAGGGAATAGTTGTTCCATTTTATAAGTAGTCATTCTATCTCTTTATTAGTGTATTTTAGTTGTTGTTGTTATTAAAGCTGCGCATTTTTGTGTTTGGTTCTTTAACGTCTTGAGGGGTGTTGTTGATGTTGTTAGTGTCTTTAGTAGGTATAAGTGCCTCTGCTCTTTTGTCTTGTTTGTATGTGAAGTAAAGACAAGCCACACCTGTGATTATACCAACCCCCGTTAGGATTGACATAATACTAATTCCGCTAGAACTATTCTCCTCTCCAACACCTTCGCTGCGCTCAGCGTTCTCGCTGCGCTCATCCTCCTCTAATATAGGTTCCAATACGCTTTGGTTTGCTTTTCTTTTTGCTGATTTGTTAAATTCAACAAGTTTTTTACCTGAATCCACTCTTGCAGGGTTTTTCTCCTTTTTCACCATCGTAATTTGACTTGTGCTTTGTTCACTCATTTATTATACCCTTTTGTTGAGTATGTATGTTTTGTTGTGTTTTTGTTGTCAACAGATTTTAGCAAGTTTATAGCAAAACTACAGCAAAATAGTTTTGTTATGTTTTTGTTATGTTTTTGTTAAATTTTGTTATGTTTTTGTTGTCAACAGATTTTAGCAAGTTTATAGCAAAACTACAGCAAAATAGTTTTGTTATGTTTTTGTTATGTTTTTGTTAAATTTTGTTATGTTTTTGTTGTCAACAGATTTTAGCAAGTTTATAGCAAAACTACAGCAAAATAGTTTTGTTATGTTTTTGTTGAAAGTTTGGTTCAAAAACACATCCTCGAAAGTCAATACGACAGCATGTTCGTGAAAAATATTTGAAAAGATACCGTGAATTTGAAGGGTTCCGCAGCGGACCCCTTTGCGGGGGGTATCATCCTGACAAACTTTTCATAAGTAAGAGAGGATTATTTGAGTACGCAATAAAATTAAATCACAAACCTTGCGACTAACACACCGCCAATTAATGTAACAGCGAGAAGAGTTAGTTCCTCACCATACATGCTTGGGCTGCTTTGTGCGCTAGGCTTACGCATAGGAAGCGCAGTTGGTTTCGTCACAGGTTTACTTGCGCTCGCCACGGGTTTACTTGCGCTTGTCACAGGCTTACTTGCGCTCGTCACGGGTTTACTTGCATCGTAGTTAACTCCATCATTCTTACCAAATCTCATTCCCGTCCCAGCAAGTTTTAGAATGTTGTTGTAACCAGCTATCATCTCGTCAAGTATGATCATGTTTGACGGTATAAGTATAATTCCTGGTGTGATGGCCATATTTAACACAACGTTTGTATCCTTTATAGCCTTCCTCATGTTTGATACGGCAATGGTGTTATCATCCTGAATGCTTGTGTCGCTAATTATTTTTTTAAACACCTCCTGTGTTTGTAATGACATAGCACCTCTACCAACAATTGGCCATCTAGTCTTTGCTTGCGCACCTAATACGCAGTAAACGTAACTTTCTACGCTTTGTTGAAAGAGTAGCTGACCAGTTTTCGTTAACCCATTTGACTTAGCCGTGATAGCCATATTAAAATACATTTTTGTGAGAATACGAGCACCCCTCTTCTCATAATGAAGTCCAACTTGACCGTAACCTTTGTTACCCATTGTCGCTGTGACGTGTCGGATCGTACCTTTTGGATGTTGACTAATTAACCAACCCACTGATGCTTTCCCATAGTAAAACTCTTTAGACCAATGATATGTAGCATCCTTGTTATCCATAATAATTTTTCTTATGTCACTTGTTATGTACTTTGACATTTTGTTTGGTTGTCTAAGGAACCTACTCATATGAAAGTATAAATGATACCTCGCTAAGCTTGTTATAATTTTTGATGATCCTGTGTCGTACTTAAAATGCTCTTCACTAATCCCGCAAGAGTATGTTACGATGTATGCAGCGTACAAAGACGCTAAGTATGGATTATCTAAAAAACTATTTGTATCACTATCTTTGATGTCAAAGTCTGGAAGAGTGATGTCAAAAAACAAGTCGTCAGTAACGTAAAATTTAAGATAGTTTGGTTTAATTGTGGAAACATTGTTTCGAGCAAATGGTTGAACGGTTCCATTAGCACCCCATGGTTCTTGCCAGTACAAATTCTTTATCCAATCCTTATTGTTTAAAAAGGTGCTAGAAGTAATGTCGTATGAGGTGTCGTCAGTAATTTTATAATATGTGACGTACTTATCTATATCCCCGTTCTTTTTTAACTCAACGTCAAACTTAAACTTGTCAACGACAGCGTACGGATATTTTACTAAAAAATTTTTCTTAGTTTCCTCAGGTCCTTCTTTCATATTTCTTTTAACTTTGACCAGGTTTTGTTCGCCGTAAAAGGCTATTATTATTTTATCTGCTTCGCTAGCCATTTATTTTAATTAAAATAAATGAAGAAGGTAACAGTATTTATAAAGGATAATGAGAAGGAGCTCTATCTTGACGCTAACATCTCAAACAAGCACAACAAGTCAACGATGACTTTAAAAAACGCGGCGGTCTTTTGGAAGTTTAAAAACGTTATCTCTGGTGTTAACGACTTCATTCTATACGGGACTGCAGTTAGCGTTGGTAATAACAACCAAAAGATTATGTTTGGAGAGGGGTATTGGACGTTCGATATGATCAAAGACAAGCTAAAAGAATACGACGTAACGTTGGTAAAAATTCCATACAACAACACGTGTAAAATATCATCAAAAAATCATTTGTTAGATCTTGACAACTTCGCACCGCTACTAGGCTTTCCAAAGAAGCAAATTATTAATGACACCACTGGAGACACCGTCATTTGGGTAAACTCTCCTAACGTCGTAAACATCAACCAGGGTCTTTCACACATCTGCATCGACTGTGACATTGTGGACGGGTCGATGAACTTTAACTCGCGCGGTGAGAGAAGTATCACGCTTTCCACGCTACCAATAACATCAGAGCAAATTTTAAACTCCTCGGTAACATTTTTCAAAAACATTAATAGCAAAGCAATAATTAACAACGGTTGTTTTAACAGGTTGTTTTTTAGTGTTAGCACAAACATTGAAAAGAAGGTTGATATGGACTTACTACTCGAGTTGTACATTGAATAAGCGAAAGCGGAGTGAACGAAGTGAACAAAAGATAAATGAATGATAAGGAGTTCATTATTGAACAAAAACTTCGAGATATTTACTACAACCCAAGCACGGGTTTTCAGTCTATAGAAAGGTTGTATAAAAAGGCAAAAGACTCTGGGTTAGACGGTGTTAGTCGTAAAATTGTAAAAGACTGGTTAAAAACTCAAGACACCTACACAATACACAAACCTATCGTGAGAAAACATAAATTTCAAAGAACGTTCGTCAACGACTTAGCCGACCAAGTACAGATGGACTTGGTTGACATGGGGAAGTATAAAAACAAAAACAAGGGTTATTATTGGATACTAACAGCTGTTGAGATCCTGAGCCGTTACGCATTCACAATACCAGTGTACAGGAAGGACACCAAAAACATGACAGACGCTGTGGGTAAGCTACTAAAAGAGTTTAAGGAAAGGTTTGGACAGTATCCAAAGACAGCTCAGTTTGACGATGGAAAAGAGTTCTACAACGTTGGTGTAAAAAATTTGTTAAAAGAGCTTGACGTACACTACTTTTCTACAAACTCTGACAGAAAGGCTGCCATAGTTGAAAGATTTAACCGCACGTTAAAAACACCCATGTGGAAGTACTTTCACAAAGAGGACACCTTCAACTGGATTAACGTGTTAGACAAACTTACGTTCAACTATAACCACACCAAACACAGTAGCATACAAATGAAACCAGCCGATGTAAATAAGTCTAATAAGGACCAGGTATGGTTAACGTTATATGGTTATGGCTTAGGTATGTTTCCAATACCAAAGTTTAAAGTTGGTGATATCGTTAGGATAAGTAAGTATAAAAATATTTTCAAAAAGGGGTACGAGGCAAACTTTACAGAGGAGAAATTTAAAATTAGTGGTGTCTTTAGAGGTGATCCAAACATGTATGAGATAGTGGACGACGAAGCAGAACCAATCATTGGTAAGTTTTATGAAGAGGAGATGAGTCATGTGAATGAACCACACACATACAAGGTAGAAAAAATTTTAAAGAAAAGAAAAGGTATGGTGCTTGTAAAGTGGTTGGGATATGATAACAAACACAACTCGTGGGTAAGTGAAAAAGATATTAATAAATAAACAAAATGGATGCTGAAGATATTGGTAGAGATGACATAGAAATGAAGGAACGTGAACGCATCCAAGAAGCACAAGATGTAGAAGAGGGTGAAACAAGCTTTAATGACCAACATGAAGAAAGTGTTCTTATTTTTGATGGATCAAACCCTGTGTTTACAAGAGTTGATGATGATGATATATCAAGTAGACTTAAAAAAGTTGGAGAAAGAGATCAACGTCGTGATGAAGGTGTTATAAAACGTCATATCATTCACGATAAAAAACAGTTTTTAAAAATTGGGCTTGGTATTACTATTAACAAGGGAGACGGTCCAAACTCAACAATACTATACGACAAGTTAGAAACCACCTTCTCTGAAAAAACTAATAAGATTAATGGTGCAAAGTATAAAGGAAAAAAAATACTGCTTTTAAGGAATGGTAAAATGGAGTACTCCACAGCTGATGCTAAGTTACCATACGTCAACGAGTTTAAGGAGTTATTAAAAAAGGCTGATAAAGAGCATCAAAAAACTCCGGCCGCGATGGTTGAAAGACGTGTTAACGTCGACATCCCTCAAGACGTTATGGATGACATCGTAAGTAACGTAAGTGATAGGATAGAGTCTAAAATTGACGAGAGAATCGATGAGATCACAAACAACACGGAGATAACACAAAATGAATTAAGAGAGCTAAGAGGAATTCTCAACGTAAGAGGTAACTCGGGTGAGGAGAAACAAGAGGCTTTAAAAGTGGAGAGAGACCACTGGAGGAAGGAGGCAGAAAAGGAGAAGGCAAAGGGAAACGAAGCAAGGTCAAAATTATGTGACGCTATCGCGGACGTAGCCGAGCTAAAGATGGACGACATTAGGTTAAGACTTAACCTGAGACCAGAAAGTGAGGAAGTGATAAACATGGTTAATGAGGAGGCTGACGTTAACGACTTAACCAGGTTTGAAAAATTTAAAAAGTGGGCAAGGAAGAATATCGTGGGACTATCTGCGGTATCAATAGGCATCGCAGGTATAATAACATCAATCATTAGAGGTGGAAGAACTATAGTAAACAAGGGATCAAACGCTGTTAAAAAATTTTCAAACGCTGTTAAAAAAATAGCTGAAAAGTTTGGTCCTATAATAAGTGCGGTTGGAAATATAATTGCTGGTATTATAAAATTAACAGCTGGTGGACTTAAGTGGTTAGCGTCAAATTTATGGGTGTTATCCTTAGCGTTAACATACTTTGTTTACAGCGAGTTTAAAGACTACCGAAAAAGTAAAAGGATTCAATCGAAAAGTTAGTTTAAATGATTGTATACTAATCATACTATATAATAAATGGACAACATTAAAAAATGGTATAATGATAACGGCGAGCTTCATAGAGCTGACGATAAGCCTGCAGTTATGGTTAAAAAAATATACTCAATATGGTATAAGAACGGAAGCGTTCACCGAGATAATGGTAAGGCTGCTGTGTATCACAAGATGGATAACGGTGTGTTGTTTAAAGCATGGTATGAACATAATGTTTTGTTACGTGAAATGTATACTAAGGGAGAGGAGACCTTAAGTAATTTATATTACTATGAGGAGGATCACGCTAACGAAATCACAAACCCGCTGTTAGGAAAACCCCAACCAGTTGAGGGAACTTGGTTAGACAAGTGGATGAGCACATTTTAAAGAATTAAATCGAGAAGTTAGTTTAAAGGGTCGTATAAAAATTATACTAATAAAGAGATGTGTGTGAAAATTAATATAATAGTCGAGGAGTGTGGTTTTAACTATACTTTCTCAGGCATGTATTTGTGTGCTATTTGTGACTATATTGGAGACTTTTATGAAATAACAACGCATGTTGAAGAGTGTCACTTTCATATCAATGGTAAAATTAAGTTTAAGTGTCCGCACTGTGTGTATATAACTCCTAACCATGATAATTACAAAAGACATAGAGAAGAGGAGGACTATAAGTTTAGTTTGCTAGAAGGTAATGACTATGTTGCTCCCATTCCAAACGATTGGTAAAATAGACATAGTGTAAGATTCCTTAAACTTTAATGTTTAAGAAATTTTTTTTATGTATAATAAATGAATAAGGATGTTAAGGAACTTAATTTAATCTCATGGTTCATCAAAGCAATTGCCTTAGGTTTCGTAGGTGCCGTATGTGTCAAAGATGTCACGTCCTACCTCAAAATAAGAAGGGATGAAAGGTTACACGATAAACACATTGAAATATTTAACACCGTCATTGGCAATAACAAACATCTTAATGGTATATATAATAATTGGTATGGTAGTTGTGAAGAAGTGTTAAGACCAATATTCAATGAACTTGCTGATGAAAAAACCTTAGACCCAGTTCTATTGTTTATCATAAGTATTATTAAACTAACCATTAGAATAGGTGGTGGTTGTGGTGAAATTCTACAAGACAACGAGAATTACAAAAATAAAATTATTAAGGAGTATACAGAGGAACTAAAACAACTGATACAAGAGTGGTAGGATCCTAAATTAAGATTTCTTAAACTTTAAATTTTGATTAAGAAATTTTTTTATGTATAATAAATGGGTACTAAACAAAAGGACATATTAAACGAATTATACACTGCGGCCGTAATTACCGCTGGTGCGATGGGAATTTCATATCTTGGTAAAAAGTTTGCAAAAGACTCACTTGGTCTTCCGGCAACATTAGTCGGAGCCGCTAAACTCTCCGTGGTTTTTGGAGTAAGTGCTGTTGGAGTGAAAATGCTTCAAGATAAAAAGTATCTTCCAGACAATCCGTTCAAAGAATAAGCGAACGAAGTAAGCAGTCGAACGAAGTGAGTAATAATAAATGGCAAGTGTTGTAGCATCAGGATTATTTAATGCACTAGCATTCGCAGGTGCCGGGTTTCTATTTAAGTCGCTCGATAAAGATGGTTATGAAAAAGAAACTAAAAGACATAACCAAGCAACAGAAAAATTAGCAGCTGCTAAAGAAAAGTGGCATGAAAACCAAGTCGAAAATAAAAACAAAATGGAATTACTTCGTCAACAGTTATCTGATGCTAACGCAGATATAAACACAGTAAACACCGCTTTGGACAACCTAAGAAAGATTACCTATCAAGACAAAACGTTCACGAGGAAACCACATATATCAGATTACTACGAACCATCTGATGAGATGAAAGAGTATCAAAACGTCGCTATTGGAGTCACTGGACTGATTGGTGGATGGGGTGTTTACAAATTAATTTTTTAATGGATGTAAGAAAGAAAATTTCAAAGACAAAAAAAGCCTTTGAAATTAATTATTTAATCCTCACTTACACACTCACTGTCATACTCTAACTCACTTATCTCATCTTCACTTAGCTCATCTTCACTTTGTTCAGAATATGTTTCACTCGCCTGGTTAGTTAGACGGATACTACACCCACTGACATCGCTGTTATCATCATCATCTGTTTCACTTTCCTCTGCTTCGCTTTGTTCACTACGTTCAGGTTCACTACGTTCAGGTTCACTACGTTCAGGTTCACTACGTTCAGGTTCATCTTTCATACCGTTATCTGCTTGGGATGCTTTTTTAATGGATCTGTCAATGGCTTTACCAAAGGCAATTCCATTATCAAATTTAATTTTTCTAATTTTTTCTTCATATTTTTTCGAAGATAAAAGTTTTGGTTTTGGTTTTAACATTGGTTCTGGTTCTGGTTTATCAATCTTTTGTAATGTGTATACAGTTTCGTCTATTTTGATGTCTTTTCCTAAATGGTAAGACACACTACCCGGATTAATGTTCATCTCCTTTCCTAATTTAAACATAGATGTGAATCCCTGTTTTTCTCCTGTCTTTTTGTTTGTTAGAACATACGTTAAGTGATTTACGATTTTAACCTTTAGTTTTTCAGTAATCTCAGTTGAACTCATCCTTGAGAAGTACTTAAGGTTTAGATTTTTCGCTAAGAGTTTAAGATCTTTAACGCTTGTAATTATTGGTTTTGTTTTGTCCTTCCAGTACTCCTCACTTAGCTCTTCTACTTTGGTTTGATTTCCTTTTCGGACTAAATAATTATGGTTATCACTTTCCCAATATTTGTAAACACATTCATCACCTTTTTCAATACCACATTTTTCACAAAAAACTGATCCATTAATTTCTGTAAAACTATGAAAACAACCGTAACCATACTCCTCCTTACTTTCTTCTTCATCATCATCACTACTGCTGTAATAGTCATCTTCATCAGATAAGTTGTCATAGGATAAAATTTTAGCCTCGTCGCTATTAATATCGTATCCCTTAGCTTTAACTTTTTTAAGCCATTCAGCTGTCTTTATCTTTTCAATGTTGTTATAAAGATTTATGTAATTACAAGTCGGACAGTTGTGTTTGCTTTCACCGAGAGAGTGACCATCAAGATTGCACTGTTTTTCCATCTCGATTTCGGTTAAATCTTCAGGTAAATATTCTATTTGTTTTAACTTAATCAATGTGTTCCATTTAACTTTAAACGAAAACTTCTCATTTGAACTTAAAGTATTCATCATTCCTTTATTAGTATGTATTTGTATACGATCCTTTAAATCAATTCAAAGACTTAAAGTATACAAATTTTCCTATCATTTTGTGATAGGAAGACTCACACACACACACACACACACACACCCTTTTAAATCTCCACATACATCTCAAGCTCTGTCTCAAGCTGCTCTTCTTCGCCTTCGAATGGTGGTCTTGAATTAAAGGACCACTCACTATTAAATTTACATTCATTTTTAACAAGTCTTGAGAAGAACTCAGAGTACGCTTTCGTCTTAAAGGACCACTCTCTGGTTGGATCAGGCTCCTCAAAACATACTATGGATTTGATGTCGATATCATCTAGTGGTATTATCTTAACATTTTTAACTCTCTCTGGACCTCTCCAAACATACTCATCGTTAAATAATTTATTATTCTCTTTTACTATTGCGTTGATGAAGGGTTCCATAGTAGGGGTATCAATAACAAGAAAGTTTAAATTAAATGCGTAAACTACATCAAATGAAAAGTTTACAAGACTGTTTATATCACTATTATTTAATGTTCTTAAGACTTTGTTGTTTGGGAGATATAAAAGAATTTCTCGTTTCGTGTAACCTTTTGGTACCTTAATGATGAGATCCATTCCAGGCCTGTCTAACTCTGGTTCAAGTGGTTCAAAGCATATTATGTTTACTTTTGAGTATGGTAGACTTGGTCTTAGACTTAACTCAATAAGATGCTCAGCAATATGTTCTTTAGATAGTTCAAGAGCCTTCATTGACTTTAAAAACTCGATGAAGACACCTTCCATTGCGTGAACAAGAAAATTTCGTTGTGGATGTTTTTGCATGGTTTCAATGAAAGTATGCATCTTACTAAGATACTCTTGTGGGATAAAAAATTCACCACATACATTTACTTTAAAGTCTTGTTCGCTCGGCATTTGATCTTGTGTCATTAAGTCTTTAAGTTTAAAAACTAGTTTTTTACTATTAACATTCATCATTCCTTTATTAGTATGTATTTGTATACGATCCTTTAAATCAATTCAAAGACAATAAAGCCTTTAAATATAGCACGCGCTGACTTAGTTAGTAAAGGTTTTGCGTTTTCGTGGAAGTAAGTAAGTAAGATTTGTTGTGTGTGGGGGTTAGTACGTAAGTAAGTTGCGTAACTGTTGGTTAGTAAGTTGCGAGCCGCTAGGCGAGCATTGGGATTATGAAACTAGATGGATGTGGTTTCATAATTTGATGACGTGGCAGAATTAGAGATGAATTGAAAATGCGCCAAAGCCCGTCAATTACCTATACTGCTATGAATTAAATCATATCTAACGTATTAGTGAAATATTTTTCTCAAACTCATTAATAATTCATGAGCAAAACACAAAGAGATCACCACCGTATCGTTGTCTTGATACCACGGTAATAAACACCCATAAATTAACTCAACTTTCGCGTTGAATGTCTCTTTAAATACTGGTTTGTTTGAGAAGCTATATCATACACTCGAAGTCGTTTATTATAGTGATTTAAAAACACCTCAAAGTATGTTAAAAAACTCGGCTAGCGCCTCGTTTTTCAACACACTTTTCGGTGTCTCAAATCACTATAATAAACTCCTTCTCGTGTATGATATATTACGTAGCATCTTATTAATGAGCGCATTTGTTTTCTACGTGTCTCAAATAAAACAAAACACACAAAAATCGTTTTAATTATTCTATATTTACTGGGTGAAATCTCAATAGCAGCTGCCGGTTACGGCAGTGCAAAGCTATTTACATAACAATAAAAGATAAAACGATGTTGCGAAAAACCACTACAAAATACTATTGTATACAACAAGTTAAATCTCCTACAAACTCTAAACGCAACATACAACAAAGAAGCATTTGAAAGCAATACATGTCACACACAAGCCATTCATCTTATTTTGGTGTATATATGTATACTTTCTATGCAACCTATATGCCAAGTTACTGTACTTGAGCAAATCTAAAGCCAATATATATTTAATCACTAAAAACTTACGCTGTATTATTTGCGCAAGTATTATTACGATTTTGAAATTTTAAAACCATGATTTAATTAGTATGGCTATAGCTCCAATTCCAATCATATAGAAATATATAGATATTTCAGCGATTGCATGGAACCATTGCCGTATTGCTGCATGGTTTGCTAATTCTAAAAACCCTTCTTTAACATATAAAGAAACTATATATTGCGAAGGCAACACCTTATCTAGGACAACGTAAATCAAGCGCTTTTAAGTCTACTCGTCTAATAAACCCAGTATTCTAGCTTTTGAATGGTCGAGATGTTAGTAACATTCCACACCTGCATCTTCCCAATGGTTACAGTTATGTTTGTTCCATTCGCGGTGATTGCAATCCCAAATATAGGATTCCTTACCAGAGCACTTAACATCATCAAGCAATATAGGACCACTTCCTTTGCCATAGTAAGCCCAGGCCCTGACCTTGTTCGCTCCAGTGAAACCCAACTGACGGCAGACGACGTTACCATCAGTAATATCCCAGAAATCACCACACACCGTGCCCCAGCCAAGTTTCGGAAGATAGATTTCAACCCTTCCAGTCATATTGTTACTTGAACCATTCAATCTGATTTGTAGTTCAGAGGTGGCTAAAATAAAAACAATACATATGTACGTCAGGAGAGTTTCCGTGCAGGTTTCATCCTTCGATCCCAAATTTTGGGAACCCTGTAATTGCACTTCACTTCGTCGAAGTTCCCTGCCCTTGTGGCGCGCATCTTTTTAAATAGGTAAAGAAATTAAAATTGTGTCGTATACGAATGTGATATAGTTCGAGCAAATTCGATTAAGTTTGACTTGTCGAATCTGGCATGTGCATCATTCAAATTTGCATAAAATGGGTGATTATTAAGGGACGTAGCAAGGGACATTTCGTGGTCAGCATTCAAATAGTTTTCTCAGGACTGTTGTCTAGCTTAAGACTGTTTTCAATTACGATCGCTTTGCGGTGCAGGTGTCTAGCGTGGGAAGTTTCTGTCCTCTTTACTGCTCGCGGACACGCATGAAAGTTGAACAACATTCAAATTTCTTGGTATACCCGCGTGATTGATTAATCACGTGACTCAAATAGATCACTTCGCCCGCGCGGGAAAAATGACGACCTTTGGAGAACAATAGCGAAAAGCGGGTGTCCTATATAGACCTGCTCCAAATCTTTCTCTCAACGGGGTTTTTATTTAGGAGTTATAAAGGGCGCGAGGAATTTAAAGAGGGCGGGAGGCGATAAAATTGGGAGAAGAGAAACGCCTCCCAATTCCTCCACTCCCAATTTCCATGCCTCCCGCCCGCCGTGTTTAAATTCTTCCCACCCGCAATTTTGCGCGCAGTTTATAGCTCCCAAATAAACGCCTTCGAGAGAAAGACTTGGAGCAAGTCCACGGTGTCCCAAAAAGACTTAACAAAAAAATTTGATTTGCGATACAATATTAACATATATTGACCGACGTTTGAAATTGGAGCTCCTTGTAAAATTAGTTGAAAGCGACAAAAACGGCCTACTAAACGGTTTGGTAGAAAACGCGGGATCGGGGTCGGGGTCGAGGTCGGGGTCGGGGTCGGGGTCGGGGTCGGGGTCGGGGTGCTGGAAATTGAAAAACGAAGCAGTTATGTGTTTATTGTTAGGTGTGAGGTTTCAAAATTTTCAAGCGCCCAAGTTCGATTCCCTGCTATTAAAGGCACCTTTTCTCCACTGTTTTTAAATAGTTTCAGTTTTCGGAGATCTGTTTTTATTTTCGTTGTCTTTGTGATTAGGTTTTAGTTTGTGTTAGGAAAGGTATTCCTAAATCTCAATTTTCACTTTTCACTACGCGAGTTGTAGCGTACGGGCTGTGGCATGGGCACTAAGAACAAAAGTGCCGTAAATATAGCCTAGCGAAGTCCGTTTACGGTCCCGTAAATATAGCCACTTCGTTTTCATATTTGAAACATACAACAGAGATATATTTACAATTATACTAATATTATTATCATCGTAGAATTATAATTTTAGCAGGGGTGGACCATGAATTGGAGTCGAATGACAAGGGATGGGCCACAAAAATAAGCCAATTTTCCTTGGGCTGGTCATGAAAATACTATATCGACTTTGCAAAATTATAAACTTAAGTAATTAACTGTCCCTTATCGAATTTAGCCGTATGTCTACGCTATTGAATATGCCTTTTAGGTTAGTTTTCGGCATTTTCAAAATGCACGCTCAAATAATGCTTATGGCTCGGCCTGGCCGTACAGATAGGCGCGGTGGAGATTTAAAATGCTAATTTTCTGTTTTAGTCGTAGTCCTGGTGTCACTGACAAACTGGCTTTTCCACAGTTTGCCCAAATCTATTCGTCAAAATGTGGTTCCTCATTTACATCAAGGCAAAAATAAAAATTCTGGATAATAGAGGTAAATGCGGCTTATGCAAGGACTGGGTTAAATATTTCAAACAATTTCGTTAAATTTTCACCCCATTGTATCTCTTTTTTATGGATTTATCGTCGTGCGTACTCTCGACTTCCTTGCGTGTTGGATTAAAATGTTTTTGTTAGTGCAGCAACTTCGAAAGTTCGTAATTTGGATCGAAAATTTATCTTAATTCTATTAGGTCCATAGTTTTGCTCATGGTGGATATTGCATTACGTCGTACTACTCTGGATTGCCTTAAAATAGCATGCACTTTTCATGGAACAACTCCGGACGCTGAGTTGAATCGAATCAGGTTTATATATATTACTTCAGATTTGGGGCGCATCGAAATTCCTTGACACCCTTAAATGTCCAGGAGGATGCCAAAATAGGTAAAATACTGCTACATATAAGTGGTTAATCAGAAAGGGTAATACAAAAGGATTATACTGAGGCTTTCCACTAAGTGGCATGGTGTGTAAAGGTAAGCCCTCAAAAGATCAAGAGTGATTGTGTTGCATGCACTCCCAAAGGTGCGGTAACAGCTTTGTTCGTCTTGGTATAAACAAGTATGTGATTTGAAACTGTCCTGCTGATATAAGGTGTTAATCTCTAGCATTGCACCCCAAGCAACAGGTTGTTTATTTTGCTTCCCGTCGCTGGACGAGTTAACCTCTGAGCAGGCGTCTTGTTCAATTTAAAACATCTTAGTGTTAGTCTATGTTGCATAAAAATCTCATTGTAATATATCAAAATTTAAGGCAGCCCTTTATGAATCAATAGTAAGACTTATTTGAGTGTAATAGTAAACAAAAAAGTTAATTATAAAACAAACATTCTTAACCTTTTGGATGACGCCCGAAAGAAGACTATGATTTGGACCGCGTTCCTGGCAATCGTACCCTCGAGCCCTAGTGCCGTCTCATAACGATTCCACGGTTATTATTGCAGTGCATGTTTCGCTCTTAAATCCTAAGCAGAATATGGATAAAAAAAAAGCAAATCGAACATTAAACACACAGACACAGATATCAATATGATCAAAGCGAGCTTTTCCGATGAATATATTTTTTGAAACTTCGTTGTTCTCAGAATACACAGCAGATGAAACTCGAATAGGTTGAACCTGAAATAAATACACCAAGAACGCTGAAGACGCAAAACGATAAAATAATACCCACTCATTGGCTCATTTTCCCTGTTTGAATTGCTTAAAAGGAAAATGTGAAGTCCGAAAGACCCGCATAACACGATTAACAAACCTGTCGTAAAATAGATTGAGCTGCACGGCAATTGAAATATTCTACTAACGAATTTCGAGAAGTTAAATTTTTCACGTGAATAACAATAAACAATTTTGGACTCATATAAAATCCCAGGGTTGAAACAGGCCTAAAGAAACGCAATAGCACACCCAGCAAAATGATGAAATTTTCATTCGTATTTATTATAAATATAAGGTAATGGACAGAAGGCACTTAAAATATCCTTCACGGTCCTCTTGGACGAAGTGTTCATATTTACAATTTTGTTACACTCGATGGATATCCCGTCTGCCGGCCTGAGTTCCAAATCAAAGGCTATGTTTACACTAAAATGAACGCAGCGAAAACCATAATGGTATTCCTTCTTTTTACATTGAAGGGCAAAATTTTTTTCAACGGAGTGACACTGCTCCGCTCCGATTCTAAAAACGCTACGGTTAGATTTCTACATCGGACCTATATTTACAAAACGGAGTCATGTTATCTTGCATGTGCTGTGCTTTTAAGCTGATACAAACAGCTTTTACGGTTAGTAGTATTATTTTTTAGTCATTATTACAACATAATATCATTTATTTTGGTCCTATATTCGCTCGTGGGTTTTTGTAAAAGTGTCAAAACGTCGATCCTGTTCAAAGTGCGATGAAGATAAGTGTTCACATTCAAAATCTTATAGCACTGACCAAGATCACATGCAGTGTGAATTAGGACATAGACACTCTGGCCTACACTATCTCCTATGATAGTCAATGATTCTATTTAATTTTGCAAGAACATGCGAATCACAGATGTTTTTCGGTTAGCCTGGTTTACACGAACAGCTCCTGACATTAAACCTTTGTATGTGGGATACATGTATATGTGTATAGATGTACAAAAGTGCTTTCAGCATAAATTCTGAAGGAAAACGTTTTCTTCGATATTTTTTATAATCGTTTGCTCTTAACAAGCAAAATTTCTCCCTTCCTTTAAAGATTGTAAGATAGGAGATATACCTGGCCATATTCGCCTTTAGTTTGAAAATGGTTAAGCTTTCTCCATTACAAACTAGCACTACATCTACCTCAAAATACGTATAAAATGACTGGATTTTGGTAAGAAAAGGCAATTGGTTTCGTGAAAAACAATGTATTTAGATGAAAATAACAGGGAACTGTTTCCATGAATAGAATTATACACGTCACATGGCTCCATATTTCTTTGACGCCATTGCAATTTAAAAGAGCTCATTAATATAGGCACCTGCCAATGCCAAAAAGATAGCATTAAGGTGCAGGTAGGCAGATTTATGCCACTAAGGTGTTCAACCATGATCAGACATCACAACTCACGATCTACAGTGTAGATGGCACACCTAATAAGCTTGAATGTGCCGGACGAGCACAGTCTTGCAAAATAATAATATAGGAGACCCGTGAATGTGTAACCAATAACCCAGTGATTTCTGTGTCAGGAATTGTTTGTGTTGGCCAGGTGATTATAGGCACAACTGGTATCACAGACCACGTACATGGATACAAAAGAAGCTTTGGAGAAGATGTCTGACAACTTACTGACTTCCACGAAGGACACCTGATGTTATGGTGCCACTTCACTGCTGGCTTGCTACAAGTTGTTCGACAAGCATCTTTACAAAGCCCATGTCGAGTGACCTATTGTTCTTTCAATGATAACCACACGTCGCGGTTTTGTCACAAAGTTTTAAAGTTTGGCTGCGAAAAAAATATTCACCTGTTCATCTCACCACAAGACACAACAGGGGTCATGCAGCTTCCAGATCAATACATAACATCAGAAACATTTAGCTGGGCTGCAAAGGAGAGGCGAACGCAGGGGACCGCAGCTTCCCCTTCCGACAGCATGTTCCTTCCTCAGCCATGCCACCCACATCACCAATACATCTTCGAAGAGGATATAAGCCACAAACTTGTAGGCAAAGTTTGACATTGCTCAGTAGATGTCCGTGATTGTCACAAAAAATCCCCTCAATTAGAGGAAATTCCTGGTCTCTTGACGGTTCGGAGAGTTAAGCCAAAACAGCAGACAAATTCTACATAAATTACACTGGTGCATGGTTCGATAGAAGGGATGCAATCATTATTGTCAAGAAAATGAACGACAAAAAGGAAGAAAGGTGTAAGACAGTAGAGCATAGGATGAAAAAGGAAAAAGAGAATGAGAATTTCTACTTCTGCAAATCACATGTTTCTGTAAAGAATAACGCCTGTATTCTAAAAGCTCACTCACACTCACACTTGAGTGGGACTCAAGTGAGATGCACTCAAGTGGAACTGAAGTGTGAGTGAGAGTGGAGTATGAGTGTGAGTGTCCACTCAACGAGGGAGCACTCACCCTTGAAAATATTAGGCAGATTTGTATTCAAAGAGCGCGCTCGAGTGTGACTTGCTGGAGTGTTAGTTTAACGTTGAATATTGATGAGGTTTTGAAGTATGTAACATAAACATGTTGTGGAATCATCAATTGCATTCGTACGTCGTTGCCGCAGGGACAAGATGACTGAAAGTAGACAATATTTTTCAACATTGGAAAAGTCGATTATTACAGAATTAGTGCGAAAGCACAAAGATATTTTGGAAAATAAAAGGAATGATTACAGAACGATACACCAAAAAAACCGTGTGTGGACAGCTCTATCAGAAGAGTTTAATTCCCAGTCAGGTGTGACGAAGAGAGATTCTCGGCAATTAAAAAAGTGTTGGGAAAATATAAAGTCCCGTGCGAAGAAACAAATTGCGAAAGAGAAGAGAGAAAGTAAATTAACTGGCGGCGGTCCTGCATCATCCAAACAAGACGACGAATCTGCTGCTGTTTCTTCGATTATTCCAGCTCAGATTGACAGCCTGAATAACCCTTTTGATGACGATTATTGTGAAATAGGTACGACAATGGTAGTTGCTAAATACTATTTAGGTGATTTATAATGCAATAATTGGATCAAATAGTTTTCCTATTCTGCACATCAACACAAGTCATGCTAAATCAATATCCCGTACATAACATGTGAATTATTTTATGTGGTGGTTATTGTATAGAAATCGAAGATGATGAAACTGAGTCATTGGCGACAACTACAGACAGTGCACCAAACAAAAGCGAAATGCAGCCATCTGTCGTCGAGGCTGCCTTATCCTCGTCATTTACGAAGAAATCACAACTATCCGAGGCCCAAGCACGATGTTTAGATTTACAAACCCAACAGCATGAAGCGGAAATGGAGCTCCTGATTGTAAAGAAAGAAAATACAATAATAGAACACAAAAGGAAAATGGAAGTGCTAGACGCGGAACTTGCATATTGGGAAACAATGAAGAAGTCCATAAAAAAACACACAGGAGCAACAACCGAGACCAAACACACGCGCTGGGAAGCGAAACTAATCACATTAATAACCTCTGTCAATAAAATACACAATGAATATACGAGTGTATTTTATTTTGTTTGCATGTTCTTGTCAATATAAAGTTGTTTAATATGAGAATATATATAATATATTTATTGTGTTGTGAAATTGAATAATTATTCATAATTTATGTGAAATGTTGCATTATCAGCGCTTCGCGAACAGCATTTCCCAAAACCCGTTCACCAGCATGAATATCATTCACTTCTTCCTCGTCAGCCGGCAAATGTTCTGCTTCATCCATAGGGTCATTTCGGCTTCTTATAAAGTTGAACAACACAGCTGTAGCGACAATGATAGTTAGCGTCGTTTGCAGTTTTGTGCGAATGGTCGTTGCTAAGCATGGGAACAACCTCTTCCATGTGCCAAACATCCTCTCCACGATATTTCGTGTTCGTATTTGAGCCACATTATAATTGCGTTGTGGTCGGGTCTGCGGATCACGTATTGGCGTCATGAGATATTGGCGGCATGGGTAACCACTATCACCAAGTAACATGCCAGGGATATCACCACGTTCGAACTGTGCACATAGTCGACTGTTATCGAAAATTCTGGCGTCATGGACGCCACCATGCCACCGAGCAACAATGTTTAAAATTTTTAAATTTGGTCCGCAAACAGCTTGAACGTTTATTGAAAAATATCCTTTCCGATTTCGAAAGAGTTCAGCATTCTCGCCCCCAGGGCTTTGTATTTTGATGTGTGTACAATCAATTGCACCCACAACACTGGGAAATGCACAGATTCTCCAGAAATCCAGTTTGAGTTGCTGCAGCATGTCACCATCAGGAAATGTAATGTAAATATTCTTTAAGCGTGCGATTGCCTCGGATACACGTTTTATAATCCGACTTGCTGATGGCTGCGAAATTTCGCACAGGTCTCCGCATGCAAGCTGAAATGTTCCCGTGGCGTAAAACCGTAGCGTTAATAAAAGTTGAATATCAGCTGGAATGGGTTTTCCTCTGTCGTTGTGTGCAGATATGTCTGGCCTGATTATTTCCATTAACTCGCGAAATGCTGCCTTAGTCAATCGGTATCTGTTCCGAAATTGCTCCTCGTCATATTTCCCATAATCAAAGAGATATGGGTTCCGTCTATTTCTGTTGTTTGGTACAATATTATTCAAACATTCTAACCTATTTAGCCACCTATCCGCCATGTTGGTATGATTATGTAAAGTTGAGTGCTGCTCAAGGGACGTATACCTCTCACTCACACTTCACTCAAAATCTGAGCTTCACTTGAGTGTGAGTGGTGTCTTTGAATAGTTGGAGTGTGAGTGTAGCATTATACTATGTGAGTGTGAGTGGACACTCATTGAGTGGTGAGTTGCACTCATTGAGAATGAGCGTCCACTCATTGAGTGTGAGTGTGAGTGAGCTTTTAGAATACGGGCCTAAGTGTCACGAAGAAGTGTCTATCATGTCACTCCATTTTACTGCCATGAAGAAGAGAAGGTTGAAGAAGTTCTTTGCTGATCAACACCTCACTGCTTGACATGTCTTACAGGCAGAAAGGTATTTTATGATATTTTTGTCCAACGTGTGATGTTATTAAATGAAATGTGTGTTATAGTTTTGTATTTTATCTCTTGGGTCTCTATTAAGTGCAATAAGACTTGTCTTATGCAATAATGTGAAGTAAATGTGAGACTTACACGTATTCAACTATTCTTACCCCAAAACATACAAATAGAACGCTTTATATGTTCCCTATATATCATGCAATTACTCGGTAATAGTGACTTAGATGTGGACCTTCTGTTTGAAGCTAAGATATCATTATAACCTACCAGCAAGCATCTTTTCCCCAACCCCAGTTCCAACACAGTATGATGATTTTGTAGTTCTTACGAGGGCCAATCAACCCAAAATCCAAAAACAAAATCCTATGAAAAGCTTGCAGAATTTTTAAAGAACTATTATTTGTTAAAGTCATCGGTGATCGTCCAGCAACACAATGTAGGTCAGTAATCGCGTTAGACAAACAGACGAGTCAATATGGATTTTTGTGGCAGAGCTTCGAACATTGTCCGAACATTGCAATTTCAGAAGTTCTTTCGATGAAATGTTAATAGTTTGAAGTGGTGCCAGTGTAGGTAGCGTCTATACAATAAGCTTCCGTAGCCTCCTCCGCCGGTAAAGTTAGAATCAATCTACCTGAAAATTGAAATTCAACAAGAACTTTGACGTTTCGAGTCTGGCCATTTGAAATAATAATAGTTTTTATTCAATACTCAAAGTACCCGTCTGAGTTTACAAGAAGAATAGTTAGTTACAAAATTTATATAGGTAAAATATGGCTATTTACAGTGAGTTACAAATTCAAAAATATGATAATAGAATATATTAAAATTTAAACAAAATTAAACAAGCAACGGCTTGCATTTATCTCACAAGGGTCAATGAAGGCACTGACAGATACATCCTATTTTTTTCTTGATGTAATGCTATTTACGTTAGACCACCATCTTTTTTATCCTGTTTTCTGGTTATTCATCTCCTGTTTAACTGCACTTAATTTATTTTATCGAATTAACTTGTTGATCTCTTCTTGCAAACGTACATCAGATTCTGTATTTGCATTCTGTATGGCCCTTTTCCTTTGTTTTAAGAGATGATTTACGAGAGGAGATATAAACGGGGGGTCACGTGATGACGTTCTTGCCTTTATTAATGGGAAACACTTTTCAAACATCGGCCATATAATTTAATAATTGCTTGCATTGGGGCTTCGATGGAAAACCCTTCGTCTGGACAATAGTAGCCTGGGTCGGAAAAAAATATGTGTTTTTTAGTGTATACAAAAGCAATCACTTGTTAAAAAATATACAGATCAGATGGATTTAGTCAAAACAAAGTATAAACAAAATATGGAAATCAGATTACAAAATATAATATTTACATGCATGGAAAGAATGTAGCAAAAGATATGAGTAGGAGAAATTACGAACGTATGTATGAAATGAGGTGTAGAATATCTGTCCATGTCTACTGATGGCAGGCACGCAATGATAAGAGTTAAATGTATGAGAAGCGCTCATTAATTATACCGAAATGATGAATGGTGCCAAGTCAGAAAATGAGACGCATTTATTGTCTCATTTCCTCTTTCATCATTACAACCTGAAATGGGACAGGGAGCTCGAATTTTCATGTCTGAAACACTGTGATTTCCAGTATTGAAATGTCTGGCAACAGGCTGTTTAGCATCGTCAGTGACAGCACGACTCACCAAACCTTGGCCTTAAACATCTTCCGGTTTTACCAATGTAAAGAATGCCACAACTACCACATAAGATGCAGTAGATGAGATGAGAGGAAGCACACGTGACACGGTGCTTGATAGCATACTTAGATTTTGGTGCCGAAATAGTAGTTGAAGAATGTATGAACTCACAGGTTTCACACTGCACTATACACGACAAAGTAACGCGCCATTAGGTGACGACAAATCCTGTTGTAGGGAGCTATGGGCTAGGGTTTCGCGAATGTTTCTCGAAAAGAGACTAAGGGGTTATCCGTGTAAATAGAAGATATTTCAGGGTAGTTTTTCAAGATATGAAAATATTTTCCAATGACATCCCTTAGTTTAACCTTAAACTTTAAGGTACATATATCTATAGCGGGGAGAAGGCTTCCAGACGAAGGGATTTCGCTCGAAACGTCGAAGTTCTTGTTGAATTTTTCATGTAGATTGATCCTAAGACCGCGTTACCAAAGAATTCATACAAAGGCATTTGCTAGCAGAACCAAAACTCAATTTCAAATGTGCGTTGGAAATTGCCGTGGGGATAGTAATAGACCTTGAAAAATACGAATATCTTTGCCAAAGGTAACAAAAAGTTGATATTTAAAGAGAGCAAAGTGACCTTTCATACATATAGAAGCAAACGTGTTGGTCTAATGTGACCTGCGGATGTCACGTGCGTTGCATATAATTGTCTACTTTATGGAAAATGGAAGGCGTATTGCATGGAACAATGGAAGCTTATTCCATGGAATTTCCTTTACGGTAGCTTCCTTGGCGACATTCTGATGAAAATCTGATCTGTGAACGTGCGGATGAAAAGCATCTGCCTAATCTCGAGGAACCAATGAAGCGTCTTTCGGAAGCGCGCTTACGTGTGAAGAATTCCAAGTGTCGTTTCATGCCACGCGTCCTTGAATGTGAAGGTTTTCAAATTGATGCGAAAGGCATTTATCATGTTGAAGCCGAAGTGCAAGCCGTAAAAGAAATGGGCCCGCTATAACCTAATGACTGTAAATTGTCAAAAAACAAAATCCTTGCTGACTTATTCTAACCGTTAAGTCTCTGAACTCTGACTTAATACCTATTGCCCTTCTTTTTGCAATCTAACTAAATAAGGATGTTGACTATTTTGAGCGCTTGCCTGTGTTTGTTGTGCAGTAAAAATTCAGTAACTTGCCATTGTTGGTATTTAAGAGGCTGTCTCCGTAAAAACCTCCTGGTCAATATGTGGCTCAAAAATAGATTTCTCTCATACTCTGGTGTTTTGAAGGTCTATCCTTCGGAACAACTAAAATCGATTTCATTTGACTCAAATTTCTGATAAATTATTTTTGGGGGCGATTGATGTTCGATCGGCTGGTGACCAACTTGGACTCCGAATGAGGCAAAATATCGACACATTTTCACCGCTATTTTTTTAAATCAAATTCATACCTAAATTTTAATATTTTTGCACAGAAATATGGACTTATCACTGTCGCTTACTTCCGGTTCACTTTGTACTGTTGGCTCAGCAGAGAGTGGTTGCTGTTGTAGATTTTGATTCAAAGCATTCAGCGTATCTGCCTGATGTTTATACTGGTCCTGAGAAGTTCGAGGTTTTCGGAAAGGTGGTTTTTGTTCAGCCTTGCAAACTCGAGCGATATGTCCAGTTTTCGAGCAAGTATGACAGGTTTTGCCTGTAGCAGGGCAGGGCCTGCCTTGGTGGGGGTACGTCCCTCCACAATTATAACAAGATTGTGATTGTTTACCTTTATCCCTTGGTGGAAAATTTCGTCTGGGATTTTGATACACAGTCTCCTGACGGTGTTGCTTTTCCATTTCTTCAGCATTGTGATCAGAAATTTCCAGACAGTGCTCTCGCGTATTTAATCAAATCATCTAGCTTGGGGTCATCCCGAAATGCTTTCCTTCTGAGTCGACTAGACTTGCAGTTTTCGACAATTTGCGTTTTGATCTCGTCCTCTACATTATCGAATTCGCATGTCGAGGCACGATGTCTCAGTCGTGTACAGAATTGATCGATTGTTTCGTCAGATCGTTGGCTGGCTTTGCGAAAAATATGTCGCTCGTATAGAATGTTTTTCTTCGGCGCGAAATACTCTGTCAACTTCGCTTCGGCTGTATCGAAGTCGTTTTCTTCACCCGTATCAGGGAGCGTGGCAAATATTGTTTCTACCTTTGGACCGGCCAGGTATAACAACAGAGTTCGTTTCCTTGCTTTATCTTTGATGTCAAAGGCAACTATACATCGTATAAATCGTTGCAGCCATTCTTTCCACTGCGAAGCCATCGAACTTGGCTCTGAATGAGGATCAAATTGTGTAATTCCCGAGAAATCTAATCCAGCCATAGTAATAGAATAGTGAGGTTATCCTCGTCGCCAATGTTGTTTACAATACTTTCAAATCATAACTAAATATTTACATCGCTCTTTATCTGCCTCGTGTTCGTCTCTCTCTTTCCCCGTAAGCTCTCTTCCACGAATCCATCTACAAAGTTCACTTCCGGTTACAACGTATTTCCGCTAACACAACAATAATCTTCACCCATTCAGCTGTAACTTTGAAAGTTTGAGCGTTATCCGATATCATCATTCGTGGCCTTGTTCTACGGGTAATAAAAGCGTTAAGTTTCCTCCGAAATTCTTCCGCCGTTTGATTCTTTGTTACTTCCAAGTGAACCGCCCTTGAAGCCGCGCAGGTAAATATTATGATATAACATTTCCCGTCTTCTTTCTTAGATAGTTTGTAATGCAGAGGTCCTGCAAAGTCTACGCCGGTCACTTCAAATGGTCGGCTACCCTCCGTTCTGAAATTTGGCAGGTGTTGGAGGTGTTTTTGCAGGTGTTGGAGCTTCGAATGGCTTTGCTGAATACGATTTACAAACGTTGCACTTGTTGATGACTTTCTTCACTTTCTCGCGTAGCTTCGGGATCCACCACGTTTCTCGAAGAGCTGCCATAGTGTTGGAAACGCCGAGATGCATGATCTGATTTAAATCGACAAGTATATAAACATAAAGCACAAAAAGGCAGATTTGACAAAATAAAAAATACAAACAATTAACTAAAGCTCAACTAATTACAACAAAAGTACATTAAACATTACAAACTAAACAATGTATGACCCATTTACTAAAAATATCAATTTACCTTTTAGGCAAAGGCTAGTCATCATAACCAGAAATTACTTGTTGTTTTAATTCTCTTTTATCCATTGTTAGCAAAGTCTTGGAGCGATGCGTTTGCTATCGATTTTATGATCATGTTCGGGATATGATCAATAACGCACAGCACGGATTTCTTCATGGACGCTCATGTGTGACACAACTACTCTCCACTCTACATCATATTGGTCAGTTACTTGACAAAAACATCCAGTCAGACGTTCTCTTCCTTGACTTTGCCAAAGCTTTCGACTCCGTTGATCACTGTATCCTACTGAAGAAACTCAAAGCTTACGGTATATCAGGCAATGCTTACCAATGGTTCAACGACTATTTACGTGGACGTACCCAACGTGTTGTTCTCGAGGGTGTTGCTTCCAAATGGTCTCCAGTTACCTCTGGTGTGCCACAGGGGAGTATCTTAGGTCCTATGCTTTTCCTCCTGTTCATCAATGATCTCCCGGATGTAATACCTCCAGCAACATCAACTGGTCTATATGCTGACGACACAAAGCTGTACAAGGCAATAACATCTTTCCAAGATTGTGATCATTTACAAGAAGCCTTGTCCCGCGCTGATGATTGGAGTGAGGTATCCAACATTAACTTTAACGTGTCGAAATGTAAAGTCCTGACAATATCCCGTCGCAAGAGTCCGTTGATAACAAATTACCATCTTAGCTCAGTTGAATTGACACGCGTCGATCATGAAGTAGATCTAGGGATTACTGTCACCAGTAATCTCACCTGGAATATGCACATCACGGGAATTGTGGCCAAGGCGAATAAAATGCTGGGATTATTACGGAGAACGTGTCCGATGTTAAAAAATTGTGATGCTCGAAGAACTTTATATCTCTCGCTCGTAAAATCCCAGGTATCGTATGCTACAGAGGTCTGGTCACCGTCTCAGTCCATTAACAAAGGCAACTTGGAAAGAATTCAAAGACGAGCCACAAGATGGATCCTCCAAGTTAAGAAAGGTGACATCTCGTATAAAGATCGTTTGCTGGCCCTCAACTTTCTGCCATTATCGTATGATCGAGAGATTAAGGACTTGACATTTTTCTTCAAAGCACTGCATGGATATTATGATTTAAATGTTTTTAATTATGTGTCGTTTGTCAGTCATAATCGTACTCGTAATTGTGAAAACCCTTCTCTCATGCTTAAAGTCCCGTCGTGTAAAACATGTACTTTTCAGTCCTCTTTCTTCAATCGTATCGTCCCTCTCTGGAACTGTGTGTGTAAAACAGCTTCACCTGCTGACCTTCGGAGTATATCTATGTTTAAAGTATTTTTGTCAAGAACGTACCTAAATTTATTTAAATCTTTTTATGATGTAGAAATTAACTGTACCTGGTCATTGCATCAAACTTGTTCATGTCATAGACTTAGGGATTAGTATTGGAAAAAAAACATATGGACATTGTTTTATTATTATTCTCATTATCTCGAATGCTCTTACATTCTTGTTGAGTTTTTGTTGGTACTTTCAATATCTTATTTTATTATTATATTATATTATTTGAGCGTTTTAAAGTGATTACGACTTACGGTTTGAATTAGAGCAGCTCAACGAACAATTGGCATATGTTTTTGTTTGTTTTTTTTGTTTTTTTGTTGTTGTTTTTTCTTTTTGTTTTTTTTTACGAATATTATTATGGTGTATATATATTTTAAGTACTGTTCTATATTTTAGTATCTATATGGTTTGAATCGGGGGAGTGCCTCGCATGGGACCTCGAGTCCCGTTCGCTCTCTTACCGTTTGGGCTTTGTCCAATAAATCAATTAAATAAATAAATAAATAAAAAATAATTTACGTTTGAAAGATGATTTACTAAGAGATTTTAGCGATTCGTTAATATAATTCCAGGTTTATGGTCCAAAAAATTTAATATTGAATTTTCCATTGGGAAGAGAAAAAGTAGATTTGGAAGCCAAACGTGTCCCATATTGATGTCTAGTATTAACCGAGGTGAAGAAATCATTAAAATTATTAGGTAGATTGCCATTGTTGAACTGATACATAAACTAGTGATCCAAGGATAGTGCAAAGTTTCACTTTCAAAGGGAAAAACCTAGTCCCTAGATCATATTATATCGACTAGCTGGGGGACAAACGTGGTCTGTACATGCGTAATTGCTGTGCATGCATGTTGCGGCGGTTCATAAAACTGTTGAAATGAAAATATATAATTAGCTATTATATAAAGTCAGCAAACACTACATGGTTGAACGGAGTATATGTCAAAACTGCGGTAGACAGCCAAATACATTTTGTTTAATCCTACATCACGATTACAGAAATAGCGATATTTTTTGAATTCTTTATTTCCCCTTTTAATATTTGTAATCAGGTTTAATTTATACTTTTTATCAGTATATTTGATATCTATACCGGCCATCACTCCATCAGGTAAGATACTGTCAAAGGCGCGTGTCGTACATAACACGACAAACACGTTATTTTAGCTGCAGTGATAAACGATTTTATGTTTTAAAATTATGATCAATAAAATACGTTTTAGCGCTAGGCTATTTTAGTTCTGAATTATATTTCAAATTACGACAAAGACCCGAGAATTAAATCAACTATTAAATCAACTTGCGTATACAATTTGTACACATCAAATAGTTACTGTCATTGTTTCTGGCGTATCATTTTATAGTTAATGGAAGTTGCTATAGCGTGAACTGCATAGCTTTAAAAACATATACGTTAACAGTGTCAGTGTCCAGTTTATCTTACTAAAGCCATAAAGGGGTGATTGAGGACATTATATAGCAACGCATGATCTTGATTTTAAGCCCTGCCAACACAACAATTTTTCTATGGCAATTTTAATGGGGAAATTTTCCCAGATTTTTTACTACATGTAGCAACTGTATTTGCAGAGAAACAGACATCAGTTAGCCCAAGAAAAAATGTCACGTACAAAAGTTTTCTGATCACAGAAAATGTGGTGTGTGTGTGCACACAACATATATATTGCTGTTCACAAAGCAAAATTTTGACTGGCAAGGCAGCAACTATATGTTGTCTCATCAAAACATTTGCGACTGAAAATTTGACACAGCTTTAGCTAAGGCCCGACAAGGTATATAAACACAACTAAAAACACCAAATAGGTTTGACTGGCATATGATTAATCATTATCATATAGACAGGCTTGGGCTGATTTAATATAGAAATCACTCCTCCATTTTTGCAATGGCTTCAATGGGTGAGTGTCTGAAATTCAGGCCACATGATATACTGGTATTGAATCTAAACCAATTTAAGCAGAACTGTAGAACTAATTTAGACTTTAGACAGCATAAATTACATGTGGTCAACTAATTTACACATGGCCAGTCTGCTGTATAAATCCAATTGACAAGGCAAATTTAGGGGCTGTTTATTTTATATAACAAAACTAACCAAATGCTATTTCAAAATGTAAGGAAACACAAGTAGTTTATGAATTCATTGACAAAAAATGCATGCAATAAAAATAAAGCGAAATATTAAACATTTTGGAGAGCAACGTCTATATATAATAGCTTACATGCAGCCTTGTATCAAATTACTCATGCTCGCTAAGCAATCACAATGTCAATGCATGATGTGGCTGGCTATTAAAAGTAAACGTGTTAAAAGATATATATAGAAATATTCTACTGTAGTTTAATACTAGGCAGCGTGCAGATCTGTAATCACCTGGATCTGTAATTGCTCTGGGTCGGAGCAACAAAAAACGAAAACGACAAAGGAACATAATCTGGTTTAACCCACCATTTAGTAAAAATGTCCGTTCAAACATTGCCCGGGACTTTCTACGACTAGTTGATAAGCATTTCCCGAAAACAGACCCGCTATACATAAGATCTTTAACCGCAACATGCACTATCAAAGTCTCGTACAGCTGCATGGAAAATGTAAAAAGTGCCATTTCTCGACACAACAAACGCGTTCTGACCAAAGTCCAGTCTCCCGAAAGCTCAAGTGAAAGCTGTAATTGTAGAGTCCGCAGCGAATGCCCTGCACTCGATCGGAGATGTCAGACCAAGAGTATTGTTTACAAGGCTGAGATAAGAACTAAGGATAATAACGATACAAAAGAGTATATCGGGATGACGGCGAATACGTTCAAAGAGAGGTATGGGAACCACAAGAAATCGTTTAACGACCCGCGGTATGAGAATGAAACGGAACTTTCCAAGTACGAGTGGAAATTGAAGCGTGTAGATAAAGACTATAAAATTAAATGGACTATCGTGACGCGCGCTCCATCGTATTCCGCTGGTGGAAAATATTGCAACCTTTGCACTGAAGAGAAGCTTTGTCTACTAAAAGCTGAAAAGAACAAAACTTTAAACCGAAGATCGGAACTTTTTGCGAAATGCCGGCACGCAATAAAGTTCAGCGCTGCAAAATTCAAAACCGCACGCGCATCAGCGAACCGTTAAATGAGTAGCTTGTGCAAGCACGAAATTGAACTATTAAGAACAGTTGCCTGATGATTGCATAACTGCATGAAACTTAAAGTAGCGACAAAAACTGTTTTAAGATTATAATAAATATATATATATATATATATAGTCAAATCTGCAGACATGCATGTTTCGCCGTTCAACGGCTCGTCAGTGCAGCTTGTAACGCAGTCTAGATGCGAGTGACTTGGTATTTATACACCATACTTTTGCCCTCACCAAGCGCATGTGGTACAATACTCAGACACATGCGCATCCAGACATGCGTGAAGTGTCTTGGGGCCAGAGTGCTCAAACGACCACAAGGGAAGTGAGCTTTTGCATTATAGCTTATAGCCACCAATTAACCTCACAGAGTGCTCGACAACACAAGTGAAGGAGCATATATAGTCAAATCTGCAGACATGCATGTTTCGCCGTTCAACGGCTCGTCAGTGCAGCTTGTAACGCAGTCTAGATGCGAGTGACTTGGTATTTATACACCATACTTTTGCCCTCACCAAGCGCATGTGGTACAATACTCAGACACATGCGCATCCAGACATGCGTGAAGTGTCTTGGGGCCAGAGTGCTCAAACGACCACCTATATATATAGGTCAAAAGCGACGAAATCTAGCAGCTGCTAGCGCTTGTACATGATGCTGTCGAGAAAGCGAAGCGGTCAAGATATATTGCAAACGACAATGCCAATAAGACATGAACTTTACTCACTTTTTAGATATTTTATATTAATTCGTCGTGCTGCAAATTTAAAGCTATGCAGTTCACGCTATATAGCAACTTCCATTAACTATAAAATGATACGCCAGAAACAATGACAGTAACTATTTGATGTGTACAAATTGTATACGCAAGTTGATTTAATAGACTTACCTCTCTCGGGTCTTTGTCGTAATTTGAAATATAATTCAGAACTAAAATAGCCTAGCGCTAAAACGTATTTTATTAATCATAATTTTAAAACATAAAATCGTTTATCACTGCAGCTAAAATAACGCGTTTGTCGTGTTATGTACAACACGCGCCTATACGTCCGCCATTATACCTTGTGATACTGATACAGCAATAACGCATGCGCATTGGTAGTTTTTCTGAAGAAAAATCTTGGTACGGGGGGCAAGTAATCGTTTATAATACGTCCAAATGCCTGTCTCAGAAGGTAAAATTGTCACGACTAAATCTATAATTGATTATATTTTGTCCAACATTCCATAAAACGATAGAATGAAGTGATAACTTGTGTGGCTGTAGTTAAAAAAAATGAAATCTCTATAGTTTTATAGGCTCTGTAAAAATACAAACAATCGTAAACACCCCCCGGAAAGTTTACACTATGTATGACTCGTTTGAATTAAGAAAAATCTTGGTACGGGGGGCAAGTAATCGTTTATAATACGTCCAAATGCCTGTCTCAGAAGGTAAAATTGTCACGACTAAATCTATAATTGATTATATTTTGTCCAACATTCCATAAAACGATAGAATGAAGTGATAATTTGTGTGGCTGTAGTTAAAAAAAATGAAATCTCTATAGTTTTATAGGCTCTGTAAAAATACAAACAATCGTAAACACCCCCAGGAAAGTTTACACTATGTATGACTCGTTTGAATTTTTCCCACCATCACAATACTGCAAAGTTAAAAACTTTGCACTAAAAATGATGTATCAAAATAGACAATATCAATCAGTTTCAGCAAGTTCAGTCTCTTAAAAAGAGGTGACGTGTTAGACCGAAATTCAGAAAACGTAATAATTCTGATAGCTTTCTTTTGTAAAATTACTAATGGTTGGATGTTTGACTTATATGTGTTCTCCCAAATCAAAACCCCATACGAGAGGAAAGGGTAAATAATGGAATAATATAATTGTACTAGGATTTTGATAGGAACGAAATGACGGAGCTTTAGTAAGATCCCAACACTTCTTGATATTTTTTTTGACAATTCGTGCACATGATCCTTCCAATTAAGATGACCATCGATAATGACACCTAAATATTTTATACTAGTCTTTTCTTCTAGAGTTTTATTGTTAATTTTGAGGTTTATTGAATAACTTATCTTCTTTTGCGGAGGGCGAAAGATGACAAAATTAGATTTTTCAATATTTAAGGACAATTTATTGGCACAAAGCCATTCGTTAACATTGTAAAGTTGATTATTCAAGTTGGTTTCTAAACATTGAAGACTTTTATGTGAATAGAAAAGATTAGAATCGTCAGCAAAAAGGTTAAAATCTAAAATAGTTGCTGAGTTACTAAAGTCATTAATATATAATAAGAATAAGAGAGGGCTTAGAACAGATCCTTGTGGAACACCGCAGGTAATTGTCTTCAGGTCCGATGATGTATCACCGATAGAAACGTATTGTACTCTATCAGAAATATAAGAGCAGAACCAGTCCTTAACAACACCCCTTATGCCATAATACTCCAGTTTTCGTATTAAAATTGAATGGTTGACCACATAAAAATAATTTGTTTTCAATAGCGTTTTGTATCTTTGTTATGTTTAAAACTGATTTGTTATTATTACATCTTGTAGTTCTTTGAATTTGATGATACCCGGCAAGTATCCAGTCCAAAACCTGATATTGTGGGAATTTGATATTTTGCCATCGACTTGAACGTGACTCAAGATCCTGGCACAGTGATTGAAGAGCTGGATGCTGCACTCCCACCACTGAATTCCATGTAATTACTACTATCAACATATGAATCCTGTCTGCTTGGTCGACAGAAGATGGTGATAAGGTTGTTGGTGGTAACAGTTATTGGTTAATGTGGGGTACACAAAATCCCCAACTTAAAAGAGCTCTGATCAGAAATGAAATACAAACAATTTCTCCTGATAGTTTAAAGAGAATATATGCTTATAGGGAAAAAACATTACTTTACCATGGGACAGAGATGATCCAAGCAATAATTATAACAGTGACAATAAATTGCTAATAAAAGCTTGGTCAATGAAAATTATTTAATATGTGGCTCCAGTGTATGCAGTGATAAACAATATACTTGAGGGATTATAGGATCAAACTACTGTAACTAAAAAATACAACCAGAACTTTGAAGGACACCTTCATCTGGAAGTTATAAATGCAAACCAAAGAAACTTACAACTAAAACACTGCCTAATGTACTAATACTACTATACTAAAGAATAGTTAAAAACACTATCATTGGTTGATAGGGACTTCAGAGTTATAGGACTAGATATTAGATGATTTTACTGTCTGAGCTTAGGTAATTCTACCCATGTGCTATTTTTGTCACTTCACAAATACTGTAGAATGATATATAGTGATCTAATGGCATATGATGAGGGTGCACTGGAATTAAGTTCTGGCTGGTACCCTCATTTTTTGGTCTGATCCCTGTGATTTAAAGTGTATGCCTGCCTGACACGACATCAGGCAAATTAACTGAGACATAACCATAAATGGTTAAATATATAACTCAGTCCAACCAGAGTTGTAATCTTAAATAGTATATAATCTCTAAATCTTATCTTTTATCTGTAAACATATTGTATATATTAAATTATAGCTAATCTGTATTACTTATACTAAATTGTTTAACATATGTAATTTTTGCGGATGAAGAGCCACTAGTTGGAATGCCGTAATAAATCGTTATTATTATTATTATTATTATATTATTATTATTATACAGTTCTGGTGCACTTCTGGCATAACATAAGTTATTGGTTATTAGCAGAATACAGACACAGTCAAATTGATATTGAAAATCATTTATTATTTTTCAAAAAAATCACCTGAAATTAAAGAAAAAACATATTACTTTTTTTAAATGTTGCTATATGGTTAGAAAAGCAGGAAATAGTGCTTTTAATGTGCTTACCCCTATCTAATCATACTGTATAAAATATTGTCTAGAGTCATAAAACTATTTATACTTCTAGAATTTCAATATTTACATGTTAATTAATTAACTTATGAGTATTTACAATAAACTTAAACCCTAAATTTTCCCCGTTAATGTCAATCGTATAAACTAAGATGATAGTTCATAATCTACATTTATGGTACAACTTGAAAAAAAGTTAATATGAAACTGATGAAATATTGATAAAGTTTAAAACATGCATTATAATTACTTCACTGCACAGTCTGCATTATGAGAAGCATCTATGCTTAGCCTTGTAATTGCTTTATATTATCATGAAAGATAGAATATCATGGTGCATTTATTGATGCATGCTGCAAAGCAGAATTACTGTACATTATATATGGCGGTTGACTGTTGTGTAAAACCTATTACAAATAAAAATTCTGTTGTTATATATTATTAAATGCTGGCCACTCTTCAGCAGAACTTTGTCCACATGTTGGATCTGTTTTGGCAATTGATATGAATTTGAATAAATGCTTTATCTTCCTCAAAGGTCCATTTATGATGTTTTACTGGGGACTTTGTAGGAGTCAGCCTAATCTTTCTGCTGGGAAACTGTAAAACAAGCAGTAAGGATTAGTACCGCTCTATATTTACTCTATAATTTACTAGACATAATCATTATAATACATGTTTCATTTAAATATCTTTTAGTACTCCTACTGTATTTCACATATAGTTGTGTTATTATGCACCAGCCAATGTAAACCCTCACCTTTATCAGCTTTTCAATCTGAGTATTTAAATGCCCGATATGATGTCATCAGATAAATTGGATTTGTTTTTATGTCAAATCCCCCACCCAACCCCACCTATAATTTCTCATGACATTCAAAACAAAACTAATGTCCTGCTGAAAGGAGCATATAAAGTAAACTGCCTAATACCCCCACATAGCTCTTGGGTTAGAGGACCAAGGGTTTTAATACATTGACTGGTGCAAATATCGTTTGCTGATTGTATAATTTTCATGTACCTTTGCTTTTGATGATGTTCCAGGACTCTTAAACAAAGCTTGGCTGGAGGTTGAGTTTTCCTTACGAGAAAGCCTTCGTGTCTTTCTATCTGGTTTCCCTGGCGTGTCACCCTTATTAATAGAAGTGTATACCCGCTTAGCAGTATAATTTTCTTCATCAACAAATATGACAACATCGTCATTATTAGATTCCGTTTTACTCCAAAATACTTGAACTCTATAATAAAATGGAAAAATACAGTCATATATAGCCATACCTAACTTAAAGGTAACATTGAACTCAAAACAAGCAACAACATATATGCGTATGTTTCAAAATTTAGCATAATAGTTTATATTCATACAGTATTTTCGTCGCGCCATAATTATCCCCCACGCTGTCTATTCCCGCCATCGGGGTTAGAATATCGCAAAAATACCCCATCTTCGGTTTTGAGGAGCAAATTAATGTTTTAAAGTATCAATAGAAAGAGTAAACATTCCTGAATCGGCTGATGTGATTTTTTTCAGTTTTTCCTCATTAAAAAGTACAATTTGCTCCTGGCATATTTCAAAGCCACTTTTGTGGCGTGTCCACTGACCCGGAACATGCATAAATACAATGCGTGATTAGCATAACTAAAATCCCATAAATATACGAAACAAGTCAAAAATACTTTAATTAGATAACTAAACAAAACAATCGTAAAAACATACCTTCGAAAAAACGAGATCTTCAGAGCCAAAAATTGCAATATATTTCAACAATTTTTTACCAAACGTTCCTCGAAAATCGCAATTGTGAATACTAATGAGGCGCAATGCATTGCGGGAAGACCACGATTCCTCCTCTGGTTTGCACCCCTGCTTCCCAAGTCTGCAAACTTCATTTTTGTTGGGCAGTACTTCCAGGTAATGCTCACCTCGTCGGTAATCTCCGCTATTTTCTTTACTCTGTTTGATACGAATACTTTCCAAGATTTGCCCGGATTGTTTATCCAAAATAGCGCAACAAGGCTATCCAACCATATGGTGACGGACTTGATAGGCCATCCACGTAAAGCATTGCATAGATTTCTTGCCATGTTCGCGGCCATATGACCGCTGACAAGTTCGAGTCTCGGAATTGATGTGTCCCGTTTCGATATTCGTGACTTTGAAGCTAGGAGGCCCTTAACAACGCCCGTACTACTCTCCACAACAGCGATAGCTACTGAACAACAAGCTAAAGTACTTGCATCGGCAAACACGTGCAGGTGTACTGCCTTCATTCTCCCGATACTCGTTTTGATACTTCGACGCACTTTGATATTTCTCAGCTGTTTAGTCCACTTTAACCACTGGTACTTCAATTGTGGAGAAACTTCCGCATTCCAACCTTTCTTCTCGTCGCACACATCGCGATATATTCGTTTTCCTTCAGCTAGGGTTGGAGAGATTATTCCAAGCGGGTCGTAGATGCTTCCTAAATGGCTAAGGATGCTTCGCTTGGTAACTGGTTCATCTGCTGGGTATTCAGGAACTGTCACCTCAAGGGTTTCCTCTCGTTTGTCCCACGGATGCCCAGGAATTTCGTAGGGTTTGGCTTGTCACTGCTCTCTAACGACTCAACATTACTTTCCCACTTGTGAACAGGAAACTTGCCGCTCTCCAAGATCCTGCTGCTTTCTTCTTTGAACTTTATCATGCTATCCAGATCCTCCCCACCATGGATTAAATTGTCCACATAGGTGTTTGTCTTCAAGGCGTCAATGGTATCTTGAAATTCTGGGGGTTGGTTTCCGAGATTGTGCTGCAAAGTTGCGCCCAATACAAAGGGACTAGCCTCCGCTCCAAAGGGTACACGCGTGAATCGTAAGTGTTTCTCCATGCCGTTCACGTTGTATAGGAATCTGAAGGAATCACGATCTTCCTCCTTCACTTCAATCTGAAGAAAAGCTTTCTGAATGTCAGCTAGTATTAGATTCTGCATTAACCGTGCTCGCACGAGTATGCCCATATATGTGGTTGTAATGGAGGACCAGTATACATACAATCGTTTATGCTCTTGCGTTCTGCCGTACAACCGGTTTGTGTGGCATGTAATAGACACGGTCGCCAGTCAGTTTCTCTGGGGCTTCTTCCACCACACCTTCGTTTAACTGATCGTTTATAATGTTATCGTATTCTTCCTTTAGCTCAAGTGTTTTGTCCAATTTCCTATTGACATACTGCAACCGTTTTCTGCTTTGCTGCTCGTTCGTATCTGATGGCTTCCTTCCAGAGATCCATGGGAAATTGATCTCATATCTCCCGCTTTCCTTTCTCGTGATGTTCTCTGTAAACTCGTTTAAAATTTCACTGTTGGTATCTCCTCTGTCTTCGACTCCCAAAACATCTAAGCTGTACAGTCTCTCACAGTCACTGGTCTCTCTAGCAAACATGCACTGATCATCGGTGTAGTCGTCACCCCCATGAATTACCCATCCAAAGCTGGTTTCTTCAACTATTGGGTCTCCCTGCTCCCCCTTGCACACAGTTTCAGTACGAATTCGACTGAATGTTTTATCGCCGATGATGAGATGTATCTGGCAATCTCCATTTTCTGTGAAGTAAAATGTTTTATCTTTTGTATGTTCATACTTTAATTTAAGCTCACGAATGTTAGGTCTTCTGACCGTAGTAAAGTCTGGTAGTTTCGAACCAGTAACCTCGACTTCCTCTTGCGCTTCCCCATCTAGGAAATTGATTTCCGTTTTGTATATTGGCATCGATTGCTTTGTAACCCCATTCAAGGTGACAATTTCTCTTGCTTCATGGCGCTTTGGCTTCAAATTCAACTTTTTGGCTGCCTCCCGAGATACAAAGTTCCTAGCAGACCCAGTGTCTAAATAGACCCACATCACCTCTCCCTGCATCTTAACAGGAATGACGGCTGGTAATGCATTTCTCTTAGTGGACCTGCTGTAGCCATTGAGTACACCCCTTTTCGGATTTAGGATTTTGAATCTTATCGCATATGCTGGTGTGATGTTTTGATCCACACTTGAAACAACCACGGCTCCGGCACTGGGACCTGTGTCCAGTCCACCCACAATTAAAGCATAAGTTCTTGTCAACAAAGAACTTCTTTCTCTGAGTTTGTACGACCACTGTTTTACATTCATCACTCCAATGTTCCCCACTACAAAAGATACACTTTGGTTTTGGCTTCCCATCCCCACCAAACCAGTTTCTTTCCCTTTTTCGATGATCAGTTGGGGGTCTAGAACCATCCTCGTATTTGTTCCGTTTAAACCATCCTCGTAAATTTTGAATAAGGGTTTCCATCCTCCACTCCTCCCAGCTATCATCTACCCTCACTAAGTCGGGCTTCACATGTGGTAGTTTATTTAATGTATTCATAACAAACCCCTGTAATTTGTCTCCCTCTCCCAGGGATGGCAGAGCATCAAAATCGTGGCTCAGTTTATCATAAAATTATTGAATTCTTTCATGATTTGTCCCTCGAATAGTTGGTAGGTTAATAATTTCATCCAGGTGTGCATTTATGACCATTTTGGTCTGCCCGTATTCCTGTTTTAGGCGGTCCCATGCCGTTTTATAGCCCTCGGAGCTTGGCTTAAGATTAGAAATTCTATCTCTTACCTTAGGTACCACTGACTCTTGCAAATATCCATATTTTTCTTCGTCTGAAACTGCTCTACTGTCTACTTGAGTCAGAAACATATTTTCAAATCGGACCCAATCAGCTGCCGTACCTTTAAATGGGTGTTATCTTTAATCGTTGGAGTTTTGCCATACTGTCCTACGCCCATGTTTCCATCTCTATCTTTTTCTCGGTCATTTTTAGCTCAGCGTTAAATTTCTCTTCCCCATTTCTCTTTCACGCTCTCGTAATTCCCGCTGACGACGGTCTTCTTTCTCACGCTCGGCATCTTGCTTGTTTCGCTCTATTTCGTCGTTAATTTGCCTCTGTTTTCCGTTATAGGCTTCCGATAATTTCCCCATGTTTTCCACTAATGGTGTATACTATTCCTTGATTTCCTTCCGCCACTGTCGAACATTCCTCGCTGTTTCCCCCCGATCGATTTTCAATTCTTGAATACTCGCAACTAGAGTGTTTATTTTCTCCCAAATCGCTATTGCTCGGTTATTTATAATCTTGATCTCGCTAAAATCCTCTTCCTTGATTGTTTCGTCGGCATTCTCAACGTAATATTTGAGCTTTTCGATTTCCTTGTTTATCTCAAGTTGTAACTTTTCCTCTGTCTCCTCGTTGCTCATGTCGAAATCCCGGTTGAAATATTGCTCAAAAAAGGCTCAAATTTGTCAAATAAATCCTATTCACGGCACCAATTGTGTGCTGGCGAATTAAAATTACACACAAACCAATATATTTGAAATAAAAATTAAAATAAAATACAAAATACGTTATAATTGTCTCACTAAACTCGCTATTCAACTCACAAAATTGTCACGTTGTTTCTCTCTCTCCCGTTCCCATGGTAACCTAATATATTCCGTTGGGGGTGTGGCGTAGGCCTGTTCATTTAGCTCAGCAGTGATGCGCGCAGACGACACTGGCACTGAATGACTCTATCCTTGAAGTCAAACTGTACTCAAACAATTTTTTTCAAGCGCAAAGCCAAAAAATAATGATGAACGACATATATTTACATAATCAAGCTTCATTCCGTGTAGTGTAAGGTGATTTTATCTGTTAATATCAATAATTAGGTTTACCGTTAAATATGCTCGATTTCGACACATTTTCAAATTTTACAAATTTCGAGCGTTTGTCATTTTTGTCAAATGCTAAAGCAGCAATATTTTATAAGCGATTTGTGTTATTTTATTTATTTTAACAACTTATTGGGAACATAAACAACAAAATATTTTACAATAATAGAAAGTAGTGGCCCAAAAAGGAAAGATGCGAACGAGACGATAGTTCGTCCCATGCAAGGCATCTTCCTACTATATTAAATATGCTATAATGCTCTATATATATATATATATAATATAAATAAAAATAAACTAATATATTATAATTATCTTATAATTGATTATATAGTAAAATAAAAAAAGAAAAAAAAAATAAAAGCGAAATATGAATAAATAATATAAAAATGAAACAAAACAATAATAAAAATAATATAATAAAAAAAATGAATAATAAATATAATAATATATAATAATAATATAATATATAATAATAATAATAATAATAATAAATATAATAATAATAATAAATAAATTAATATGAAATGATGAATAATAGAATTAAAACACAGGTTCACAAATGTTGACTAATGTTAGTAGTTTATAGAAAAGCTAAGGTCATGTGCCAATCATGCCACGATTTTGAAATAAGCTTTCAAAGTTGGTATATTTTGAGACGATATCCGTTATCCTGCAGGAGGGTCAATAACTGCGCTGTTTTCTATTTTATACAAAAGAATAATTATCTAAGTCATATCACCAACGAAAATAGAAGGATAAGTCCATATTTCTGTGCAAAAATATTAAAATTTAGGTATGAATTTGATTTAAAAAAATAGCGGTGAAAATGTGTCGATATTTTGCCTCATTCGGAGTTCAAGTTGGTCACCAGCCGATCGAACATCAATCGCCCCCAAAAATAATTTAACAGAAATTTGAGTCAAATGAAATCGATTTTAGTTGTTCCCAAGGATAGACCTTCAAAACACCAGAGTATGAGAGAAATCTATTTCTGAGCCACATATTCACCAGGAGGTTTTTACGGAGACAGCCTCTTAATAACTTACTTACTGTATATAGGGCCGTTGGGAAGAATACTGTTACCAGTAACAGCGTAGAAATTACCCTTTTCAAATAAAGTTCATTCATTCATTTATTCAATGCCTAACGCTTAGTTTTTACTAGAGATGAAAACCGGAGTATCCGAAGAAAACCCCCCAAGTACGGCAGAGAACCAACCAATGTCAAATTACACGAGTTTATCCAACACAGGAAGATTAACCAACCTGAGCAAATCCTTGCCCGCGACATACCGTATAGCTGGTTTAACTCAGAAGTAAAGGGCAGCGCGCTAACCGCATCTCTGTTCCGCGTATATTTGTAGTTCTGTGTTATTCCACAAGATAGAAGACAGAACCGAGAAACCTCTTGCTTTTTCCTCACGAACTCTGAGAAAAAATATATTCGCATATATTTTACCATAATTTTTGCAGTCATGAAATTCAACCAATTCCTAAATAATCGTAACCTCACGATTTTCCGATCACAAACCGCCCCCAGGAATATCCATGAGTCGAGCGAGCAATTCCACAAATTGCATCTAGCAGAATTCAACGCTGATCATGACACCTTGTGAAGTTGCAAATTTAATACAACAGTTCTCCGGAAGTCCCGTAGATGCAGTTAAAATCTAACAATAAGAAATTTGGTGTTACAAATATACATTGGTAAGTGTACCAATTTACCTTGCATGGATGGCCCAACACAGTGCAAGATGATAAAATCAAATTGAGTCTCAAAGTAGGTTGTCGTTTATATTGATCGAGCGTGGCGAAGGAAAAAAGATTAAGCTCATCATGGTATGTCTCAGATAAAAGGTTTAGTTCGTAGATATGTCTGGTGGCCTGCAATTGAGAAACGGGCAAGAGGTTGTTCTACATGCCAGTTTCATCAGAAAACACGACCGAAAGAATCTTAGCATCTATAGGAATGGCCACAAAAAGACTAACTTTGATTTTGCTGGTCCGCTTATGTAAAAGATGTCCCTATTAAATATCGATGCACATTGTCAATGGTTGGATATCCTCCTGACGAATTCATGTAATGCAAAGACGACATGTGAGAGACTACGTATCTAAATAATCTATAAGGGAGCCGTACCTCTATGGTAAATTAAAGATTTGCAATAAATGAGATGTGAAATAACTTAGCGAGTCATTGCCAAGTATTCAGTGTCATAGACTGACTGTTGTGAAAGTTGTAGTTCTAATAAAGGTTTGGAAAAAGAAAATATATCAAAACTTGCCAGAAATACATTAAATGCAAAAGCCAACGCTGTTTCCTTGTCCTCAGGAGTTTCGAAACGGTAACGTTGGCAGGAATTGTTAATGAGGTGGCAAAATACATTTTAAAATCTATTTTTTCGTGTTTGTCACTGTTTGAACGTGCTGTTATTACTTTTTTGCTGTACAGGTAAACTGATTTTGACTTTTGAGACAATGGTCAATATATTATCTGATTTGAATGGATCGAAAATCACACTCTGAAAGTGATTGATGGGAAGGATCCCCCCCCCCCGCCCCCCTCCACTAGCCCCTTCTTTGCAGGCAGTACTGTTCGAAATTATATCCTTTCTGGTCTTCCAGCAATGTATAGTACTGAAATGTCCGGTTTATAGGATCGGGAAAAATATGAATTAGATTTTTAAAAGTTTATAGGTCAGTAAATATATGTGGCTATGCACGCGTATATTTAATAGGATAACGTATACTGCTGCGGTGATGTTATACTCGTCTTTGTATTTGAAGCGTAAGTTGGGCGGAGTTTGATTCCCAGCCGCCAGACAATATACCATTATATGATGGGAAAATTTAAGGTTTTCATTAATATTGTTTTCTCGTTTCACATTGTTTGATAGTTACTTCCGACCAGTTACTTCTAACCAGATATCGAAAATTATATGTCAAATATCTTGTCATTCGAGAATCGAAGATATTTTAAAATTTTGATTTTAAATTTATGAATCGTTCTCAGTAACCAGGTTTAATTTATTGATATTTTTGCCCGCTCTTCTGGTTAAGTAAATGAATACAAATTAGGCGCGGGTCGCAGGTCACCGTAGACAGGCGCTGGTTCAACAAAACTGACGTGGGTTCGACAAAACAGGCGCGGGTAAAACTGCCGAGGGCTCGCGCGGGTAACTAATTCAGTGACGCGGGTAATCAATGCATGGGTGGGGGTACGTTTAGCATAGACCTTGATAATTAAGCCTTTTGTGATGGGCTTTTTGTTATTACGGGAGATCTAAATCGCATCTCAGCTTCTTATATATACTGTATACTCGAGGGATGACGTCATCGGCAAACATGGTGGATATATTCTTGTGGAAAAGCTACAGTTATCTCATGTGCTACGCTTCTAGGTATCCTTCTCATAGCCATCGCATGGTATAGAACATACAGCATGAGTTTTCTGATTGATAAGATCTTTTGGGTTGGCGAAAATACGGCCTAAAGTCAAATAGGGTTTTAAGTCGACCATAATATTACAATTACCTTAGATTCTCTTGATTAGCTCTGTAACGCCAGGAATGTATGGAACTACTGCATAACATTGATACAAGTATCACCCTCGGAGTTATTTTGGTTTAAACGAATGATCGGTTTTAGGCAATATTTAAAAATATCTTTTGGGTAATTGATTTCGCTTAAAATGTTTAGTGTGTATTCACATTCAGTAGGCTTAGAGTCACTGTTTGATAGTAAGAATTCAGCCCTTTGAAGGAAATACTTTGTAATGGTAAGCTATAGTATAGCAACCCTATAGTTTTCATGCCTGATTTTACTCCGAAAAACGCGGGCGGTAATATGTACTAAAATAGGGCTACGCTGCTCAATTGCAAAAAGTGTGCGTATATTGGATCTTCAAAATATTTGATAATCGAAATCCATTTCCAAGCAATTCAATTTTCAATTAAACTTATTACATTTATAGCTCTGGTTGTGGTTTATTACAAATTTCGCACATTATAATGCATAAATATTGTGAACATTAAAATTTAAAACATTTTAACGCGGTCATAAAACTTCCGTAAGCTGAACTCGAGTGTCCATCTATTTTGAACTTTCAATCCTTGCTTGCTGGAACGAAGAGGTTTCCAGAGTCTTTCATTATGCGATGTAGTACAAACGCATCAAATGTTTAGACATCCTTATAGAAACTTAATCTATAATTTTTGTACATATTTTACATAGTTTATAAATGTACATATTTGTCATATTTTACTGTTTTGACGTAATTTATAGGAGCTTAAATAAGTGATCTTAAAGGCAGCAATTTTTTCAACAAATATCGTAAAGTCTTAAATATGTTCAACAAATATCGTAAAGGTTACGACATTTAGATTTTAGTGTTATTGCTGCAAGATAACTATAATATACCTGTCTACTTGTCTTTTATTCTATCTATCTTGCTTTAATCACGTTTTGTAAGAACGGATTATTCTTATTTCTGCCTAAAATTTGAACTTTCAATTTTGACGTTATGAAAATATTCAGATCAATACAGTCAATTATATACTGATTATTATATATTGATCATTTTAGATATAGGTTATAGTGATATATTAACTATAATACATGAGGTACATTTAGGCTAGTAATGGTATGTTGCTCGTTTTATCCGCAACTAATGGGCATTTAGTCGATACGCCACATTCCTTCACATAAAATTGAGTTTTGATCAATTATACGCAAGAATAGATGCGACTATCCGAGGACAATATTGCTTTCTAAGAACTGTTTTAATGATAGGGTTGTATGAATAGTCAGGATTTGATATGTCTGATATTCAAGGCTTTTGATTTATACTTTTGATTCCCAGTGTACGAAAGTATTAATTTTGTTTTTCGCCACCTGAATTCATTGATACCACACGTTAGCGCACGAGGGGAGATATACAGAATTGCCCCAAAATTGATATCGTGTTATTGATCAGATTCCATTATTCAAATTCAGAAGATATATATTTAATTATCATTAAAGGATCTTGGAGGGTCATTTCTGGTGAAACCATCCGGTATATTGTAATTTCTAGTAGAATAGGCATAGTTAAACAAATTGTAATCTTTCACAACCATAAAGAAGTTAACTGGAGAAAAAATATTTATTCAAGATCTCTGCTATGTCAGCGATAGCAGGGAATGAATTATTGTGACATTCCTCTAAAATCTTCGCTCAAATTGCATGAAATGGCATTTCAGAAGCTGTACATTTCAAAAATTTTGTGGGGGAGCATGCCCTCATACCCCCCTAAAGGTCTTGCTTCTTCAGCACTCGATACCAGTGTCACTCCACTCTCGGAAGTCTTTAGCCCTCTTAATTCAAGAAAATGTTCCGTCAGCTCTCATAGCGCTGCAGGGCATCATAGTTTTTGGCAGGCTAATTCTACCAGACGCTCCCCCCCTCCCCCACCAACGAAAAGGTGGTAGTTTCGCCCCTGTTTGAACGGCTCGATCAGTCAATGAAGTTGTTGGAATTCGAAAAATTCCTTTGCTTGGAAGCACAAAATAACTGGTTTAAATTGAACAAATACAACGAAAATATGAATATTACTTACCAAAGCATTCTGTCCCATTTCGGGCAAACCCTTCAGCACATCCACATTTGCAAGATCCTTCGGTATTTATGCACTTTTCGTCTTTTGAACCTTTACAACCACAGTACTGGGATGATTTGCATTCATCATCATCTAAGAGAACGTTTAAAGAAAATTCATAACATTCTCTACCTAGTATGAAGCATTGTAGTGATTTAGTGAAAGTGATTTATTTTAATATTATTGAAAACGTTAATACACACTCTCTGAAAAGCCGAGACATTTCCTAGAAATTAAAAAGGTACAGGTGAACCAAATTTTAAATCATAAAAGCTTAGATCTTAATAAACTTCAACAAAAGATGCATTGGTATTTCAATAAACGAGACTCAATTACTCTAGCGATCAAAGTATAAAAAAAGTGATGTTTGATCGTTTTACAATTAAAAATTGGGACAGTTTCGTTAGTTTAATTTGTGCGGGTCTCTGGTGGCAGGTAAAGGCGCGGATGCCGATGGATTTTACCCGGCTGCGAATTTTGAATGAAAAGGGAAAACGTATGTCTAAATGTTTTACAATAAAATACTGGGATAATTTAATTTGCGCAGGTTTCTGGTAGCAGGTAAAAGGGGCGGGTGCCGGTAAATGGGATTAATTTACACCCATTACTTAGTAGTCAATAGAAGTATTTCCCAATACATGTTCAAAATCAATGTCAGGAGAAAATTGTCCATCATTTTCAGAAATGTTTTATCAATTTAAGTGTTTAATAGCTATCCCAATTTTTTTTATAAGCTTAAATTAATCAAACCTCGGGCGAGAAATATATTTGTTAACCATTTAAATCAGTCATGCTGATTTAGATCTATTGCAATATATTAAAACCAGATTTTATGTGTATTGGTTACTGCAATATATAGATCATCATACAAGATACTAATCTATAAGTGAATGAGAATACTGAGAATGAAATTCGGAATGTTTTTGTCAGCCAGTGAATTGAAAGACACAAATTTTCAAGGAAGGCCCTCCATGCCGTGTTCAAAGCTGATCATGACACCTTGTGAAACAAAGTTAAAATCAAAGAACACGAGATTCGGTGTTACAAATATATATTGGTGAAGGTACCAGTAATATATCACGCACAGATAGCTTGACACAGCGAAATATGATAAAATCGAGCGTAATCGAGTCTCCAAGTATGTTGTGTTTTATATAGAACGAGCGTTGCGATAGGTTCTCAAATAGGAAACAAATTAAGCACATCATGGTATGTCTCAGATGAGAGGTTTGGTTCGTAGATATATCTGGTAGCCTTGTATGTCAATGAATAAAGCGATTGAGAATCGGACTAGAAGTTGTTCTACGTGATAGCTAGATCGGAAAACACGACCGAAAAAATCTTAGCATTATAGGAACGGACACAACAACACTGCTCCAGGATTAACGTAGATTATGACTTGAAACTTTCCTTCGATATAAGTCTAGGTTATCACATGAGGGGTGAGGTGATATCAGTTTTATCACTCGAGGGACGATATCATAATTGTCACGAGTGAGCGCAGCGAACGAGGAACAATTACTATATTGTCGCGAGAGTGATAAAACTGGTATTACCGAGCATCTCATGATCATGTGATAACCTGTTTATTACATACTTGTGCCTTTATCAGGCTTGAATGAGCTTCCTTTAACAAAGCTTTTCAGATCCTTTTGCTTGGCTTAAATGCTTCTCGGGCTTTGTTGAACAAGGTGAAGGGTTTAACTAGTTACTCAGCCAGAGTAGTCTTTATCTTTTACGTATCAATTTAATATGAGCGAAGTATCCGACTATCCGTAAACACAGAAGTTCGTAGTTCGTACTCTCCGTCTTGTTTTTGTATGTTGATGAAAAGCCATGAAATTGTCTATAACCTCCGGTCCTATAACTTCTAAGACTTCCTCCGTATTATGTTTTTCTTATTCTACCCCTGACGTTCTTATTTTGGTATTTGAATTTCTATTTTCAACAATAAACTAGTCTACTGACACATTCTGAAATCTCATAGGCGGCGGCCATCTTGAATGTTTTGAGCGGGACAAAAAGGGATATCAGTGACAAATAACGATATCAGTGACATATCGTTTTTATATCACCCTGATATCGCCCTGATAAAGGCACAAGTATGTCATAATTAAGGATTAATTAAAGCACTCTGTGAGTGCATTATCGGGATTTACAAGCACGAGTTCACGAACAAGGAACGATAGTTTAATACTGCACGAGACGCAGTGGGGGGAGGTTAACTGGAAGAATTGAACCATGCATATAAAATCAAGTGCTTTTACATACAATTTATTACCTTTATGTATCAAATACACTTTAGCCATATAATATTAAAAATTAAAAGTGAAAATAAGGCCACATGTTAAGACCAGTTGTCAAATATATTTTACTAAATACACAGGATCAAAATATGGCAAATGTCTGGCAATTGCAGAAACTTTTCTCAAAGAAATAGCATCACTAAAATCCGCACTCCATTAATAATTATTTAATGTAAAACATTTAGTACAATATCCTAATTATACTTACATAAAATCATCCATAAAATCATCCGTTTTGATAAAATTTCTCATGTTTTGACAAAAATTTACCGTGATATTTTGACAAAAATTTGCTATCATGTTTTGATAAAAATTTGCCGTGATGTTTTGACAAAAAATTTGCTGTGATGTTTTGATAAAAATTTGCCCGATGTTTCCATAATAATTTGCTGTGGTGTTCCCACAAAAAAATTGCTGTGATGTTTCCACAAAATTTCGTCGTGGCACTTCTGGGCGCTTAAAAATATATTGTGCGTTGTTTCTTCAATTTTTGCCGGGGCCCTTGTGGGCCACCGTATAAGAGGGTAATTTTGATGTTTTAATTCTCAATGAAAATGTTTCTTTTAGCCAAAATTTTGTAATTCTCAGATAGCTTTATATGGGGGTAGCCAGGGCACCTGAGTGCCAATGCAGTTTTAATACTTTTATGCAGAATTTTGGAGCAAGATATTTTTTGGAAAACAGAGTATTGAAACGGTAATCTTCATAGTATTGATTAAAGATTAAAGATTTATGGTATTTTTCATTTCATTTTGCATACATATTTATGGGACAAATTTGACCTACAATTTGTCAAATATTTGACAATGATCTTTATGTTAACTTCTCCAACTAAATAAAAATTAATGTCTGAGACTCTGAGTAGAGTCAAAGTTGAGTATTTCTAGGCTTACTTTCTAATATTGTAGATGTAATTCCTGGTTATTATGATAAAGGCTGAACAGTTATTCATGAAAAGTAAAAGGATGTTGCCTGATTGTGTGTCAAGAAAACTGTCAATGGGGATCACTGTACTAAATAACTGAAAACAAAAAAATACTAAAAAGTTTTTTGTTAATTAACCCATTAACTGGTAGTACCCTACCACTGATGAGTAAAATTGTCTGGCATTAGACAGAGTAAAATACTAAAGTAGGGTGCATCTGGGTGCATTGCCAGCTAATGGGTTAACGAGAGACACTGGTGGATAGTTTTGTTAACCCATTAACTGGCAGTACCCTACCACTGACGAGTAAAATCATCTGGCGTTAGACAGAGTAAAACACTAAAGTAGGGTACATCTGGGCACACTGCCAGCTAATGGGTTAATAATAAATATTTTATATGCAAGCAGATGTTTAATATACTGGACTGAATTTTATTATAATTATATAGCCAGATGAAAACCCCTTCTGGATATGTTACTGATAATACTTGCAATTTCAATTACAGTATTGATTTCCTATAAAATCATTAGTGATTGTGGAAGCAGGCCATGTCTTATTGCAATATGATTGAGACAAAAAACATATCAATAATAATAATTTCAAATTTTTATACAGGATAACCTATCAGTACAATAATACTATTATCAATAGGGTCCTGTAAACAAACATAATCCAATTGGGCAGAGGGGCCAACTAGACCTACACAAAATTATAGGCACCCCAAGTCAATGCAGCACCAAAATTTGGGTTGGTGTAGTGGTGCCTTCCTTCAAGGTGGTGACCTTCTAGGCTATTGTTTGAAGTTCAGTGCCCAAGTAAAGGGCCACTATAAAATATAGCACTGCTTTTGCTCTTTCAAAATTATGATGCCTTATATTAGGCCCCAGGGAATACTTTGTCCAAGGCATCACCCTACGAAGTTTCAAATTGACATAAATTGTTGCATTTTCAAGAAACACAATATTGTACATATGTTCCTTTCATAACAATATTTTCCACTTTATGCATTGATCATAAATACTGTACACCACATTACCTATGCTGTGCAAAATGGATTAACCATAATATATAGAAGACAACTACTGTATGTGTTTTTATTGATTTTGCTCATATTTACATGACTGATTTTTACATGCTCGTATTTACATGACCTAATCACAAAATTGTATTTCACTATTTAAATATATGGAGAGTATTAGTAATTACAATGGCCTGATTTATACTAGAGACAGATCATCCGTCAAGACGCAGCATCCGTTGGATAGATCATTTGTCTTAGTATAAACACAAGACGAACTATCCTGACAAACTGGTGAGAATAACTATCCTCTGGCTATAAGTAACGAAGTAACAGCTTTCTCGATAGTTTGTCTAATGAACGTCTAATGCCGTATTTATACACACAGACGGATCATCCGTCAGGACGAACTATGCACACAAGTTTGTCTATGTAGACAAACTACGCAGATAGTTCGTCTTGACGGATGATCCGTCTGTTCACATGCATTTATACACAAACGAATTATCAGACAAACTTTTTTGCCCAAGTTCGTCCAGATGGATCATCCGCCTCTAGTATAAATTAAGCCAATGTTTGCAATTACTATATTTGTTATATATTAGTAGCAGTTGCAATTATGGATTTCTTTAGTTTCTCTTTAATGACAATGAAATATTTGGTAGTTTTTTAAATTGAGTTTCAAGCAATCAAACCCATTCCAAATATCAATCCTTTAATTCAATACTAAGAAAATGTTAATTATAGTTGGAAAAGTTATCATAGAAATGAGAAATCGTTGTCAAATTTGTCCCATAAATATGTAGGCAAAATGAAATGAAAATACCATAAATCTTTAATCTATACTATGAAGAACACCGTTCAATATTGTGTTTTCAACAAAATATCTTGCTCCAAAATTCTATATTATTGTTATTATTATTATTATTATAATTATACATACTCCCAGTAGGGCTTTTCAGGATGTATTTACAAGTTTTAGTGATAAAATCTTTGTAGCAGTTCAAATTTACAATGTATTTACAGTGACTAATTATAAATGATGAGAGACAAGACTCCAAAGTCTTAATGTTCAAGCAAATGATTTTTAAGCTCTACTTCAAATTGTTTAATATTATTGATAGACTTTAAATGTTCGTCCAGACTGTTCCACTGTTTTACCGCTCGATAATAAAAAGACCTTGGGCCAGTACTTGTTTTAAATTTAGGTATGGTCAGATATTTATTATGTCTTGTAGGATATTGATGAATGGAATCTTGATGTAGGAATTGATTGCTTAAATACATCGGCGATAACCCCTTCAAGCATTTGTATGTTTGAAGAGTGTCTCTATATATCAGGTATTTGTCTACTGGTAACCATTTCAGTTATTGTAGCACGGGCGTGATGTGGTCAAATTTACGTGTGGACTGATTGTGGACTGATTGTGGACTGAATTTTGGACTGATTGTAGTTTTTCCACATTTTTCGCGGTTGTATTTGCCCAGACAACTGAGCAGTAAAATAGCTTACTCATTACTAAGGTTTGTATGATATAGGACAGTGTTCCACGATTTAAAAGGTGACGTATTCTGTTTATCTGACATAATCCTGATAAACATGAGGAAACCAGCTCACCAATATGGATGTCATATTTCAAGCGCGAATTCAAAGAAACTCCTAAGTCTCTGGATGTTGAAATTGGGTATAATGTTTTGCCCAGGAAGTTCAGCGTGAAATCTTCACACAATGTATTTAATAACTGTGGCGTGCCAATTAATAAAAATTTTGTCTTGCCTGGGTTTGGGAGAAGAGAGTTTATACAACACCATGTTGCGACATTACTTAGATCTTCTTCCAACGCAGCTTTAGCTTGTAGTTTTTCACATATCGGGAAAGAGAATGAAATTTTGCTGTCGTCCACATATGAGTTTACTGACGTTTTCGTTGTTATGGAAGGGAGGTCATTTGTATAAATGCTAAACAAAAGCGGCGATAGGATCGATCCTTGTGGGACGCCGTGTGTGATAGTTAGAAGTGCAGACGTGCTCTGTCCAATTTTCACATATTGTTTCCGATTTGCCAGGAAGCTTTGGAACCACTTTGAAACTGCTGGAGATATACCGGTTGCCTCCAACTTTCTTAGTAGCGTTTTATGACAAATTCTATCAAATGCCTTAGATAAATCAATGAGGATTAAGGCGGTTAATTTCTTGTCGTCCATCGCTTTGAGAATAGTATCTGTTGTATAGGTATTGAGAGTTTCAGTTGAATGGTTTCTCTTGTTACCACTTTGGTGGGCGGAAAGAATCTTATGCTTGTAGAGATATTCAGAATACTGATTTGATACTACCTTTTCGCATACTTTAGAAAATATTGGTAGAAGTGATATTGGTCGATTATTTGGCGCATGTTCGTGATCACCTTCTTTTAAAATCGGAATAATCTCAGCCAGTTTCCAAGCTTCTGGATACACACTTGATAGCAAGGAATTGTTTATAATGTTGGTGATGGGAGTTAGAATGTAGGGTAATGAATCTCTTATTGTGCGCATGTTAATATTATCTGGTCCAGGGGATTTGTTGCTAGGTATCAACATGATTATGCGTTTGATCTCTTCTACAGAAACTGCTACAACGTCGAAAGGTGCAATTCCCTGACGTTCCGTGATGGTCGGGATCTGGTTGATGGTATGGGGTGGGATGTTGTTGTTGATTGCCAATTGTTTCACTGATTGTGCTGTTTTTTTCCCAACGGTTGAGAAATAAGCATTGAATTATTCAGCTAGTTTCTGTGTGTCTTTGGAGTACACTGGTTTCGATTTCTCTTTCCTGGGTAGAGTTTGATTTATGACTTTCCATAAGGCTCCAGGGTTGTTTTTACATTTGCTTATCTGGTTACTGATGTAATGCTTTTCACGATGTCTTAATTTTGATTTGACAGCGTTTCTGGCGTTTATATAATTTGACCAATCAGTCGATTTGCGGGTCTGATAATAGTATTGGTGTAACTTATCTCTGTTTCTCATTGCTGATTTTATTTCGTTATCGACGAAGGGAGTTGGTCTGGATTTTATTGTGATGTTCTTGATAGGGGCGTTATTATCCAATACAGTTTGATAGATATTGTTAAAGGTGTTCAACTGGTCGTTAACGTTCGATGACTGATGTGAGAGAGTCGACAAAACTCTCGAGTGCTGCGCTATTTCTGTTGCAAACAATTCCGGAGTATAGTGACGGAAGCTTCTTGTAGTGACTGATTGTGGAAGTGGTTTTTCCATTTTCAGTTTTAGAGAAATAAATACTGGATAGTGATCGCTTATAAGTGTTTTAATAACACCACTTGATTTGGTCAAAGTTGAGTTGGAGACTAAAATAACGTCAATCAGGGATTCAGATGTGGCCGTTACTCTTGTCGGCGATTTTATACTTTGCGTAAGGTTCAGTTCCTCACATAACTCATTAAGTGATTGGCTATTTTCATTTGTGTTAAGCATATTACAATTTAAATCGCCCATAATAGTTATTGGATGTCTCAAAAAAGCGCGATTTAATAGCAGCGATGTCAATTTCACAATACATTTCCCTATTGTTCTGGCTGCACTCTTCTGGCCAGCAACATGGCGGCCGTCAACTTCCGGCGCGTGTCGGCAGCGCCAAAAACATCAAAAGAGTGGCCCTTCTATTTATTCCTTATTCTATGGCCGTGCGTTGTTGCTATATAAAATGCACACACGTGGTACAAATTGACCAATAAGAACGCGAGTTTACGAAAATTGCATATTAATGGTTGTTATATGGTCTGATTTTTTTTAAATTTTAACTCACAAGTCGTATTAAATATTTAGTGAATTTTCACTCGGGCGTTCGTCGTTTTATATACAAGAAGCCGGCACGAAAATCGAAAGAATCCATCTAAATGCTCGTGAATGCTCTTAAATTTCGCTAAAAACTTTCCTATTTTATTCCTGCAGCTTGAAATATACCAGTATGTTTATACTAATACAATTAGACAACTCGTCCTCGTTGTCTCTTAGCGATCGCTAATAGCCAACTCGGCCTCGTTGTCTAATTGTTACTTGGTCCAGGTGTTACTAAAAAAGGAAACTGGCAAAATATATGGCTATAGTCACGTTCTTCAATGGCTTCATCCCCACTAATAATAGTGTCATTTGAACTAATAAATGAAAAGATTTAAACGTTTAGAAAATATTTTTTTCTTTAAATATTTGATTTCGTTGATAATTTTGCACCATTACTTTGCATAAATATTACGGCTTGAAAAACACCTAAATTTTGATTGAAACTTTATAAACAACCAAGGATTTAATGCATATATTTTTGTGTAATTATTTATGAATGATCGTTTTTGGTAATTTTCTACCATACGAATATCACACCGTGCGAAATATTTTAAGAACAAAGCAAGCTATAACAAAGTCATCCACAACATGCTTTTCAGCCATTTCTTGTTCTATACATTGGGATGAAATTTGTTGTCGTAAAACTTTAACAACATATTGTAGATTTCGGCACATACCAGAAGCTTTAAAAAAAGAGTTGGTGGAAATAGGGTTTGCATCATCATGCCAAAGTTGAACACCACACCACTATATATATCCGCCTGCATCCTCTCCTCCTCAGGCTTCCAAAAAAACAATAATCTTCTCTTGAGCTCCTACTTGAGCAGATTCCTGAGACGAATATCTGTAGGTGAAAAATAATAAATAAAAAAATTAAAAAAAAAAACAAACAAAAAATAAAAACAAGAGACCTGCAGAAGACTTGCACCAATGCTGTTTCAACAACTCGTTATCTGGATGTGTTCGCACTGCTTGTTCCCAGCTTGTTGACAAGTTGTAAATGGCTTTCTGACAACTTGTTACAAGGTTGTTGACTCAACAGACTTGTTACAAGTCGTTCAAACAACTTGTTATCGTTGTGAGTGACAACCTTGTATTTGACAACTCGACAAAATAGCAACATTGTCACAACTTCTTGGCAAGCTTTCTACAAATATGTTGCGTTGACAAGATGTGAGCTTTCATGTGTATAATCATGTACAAATATGTAAAAATTAAAAACCTATTCCATACTTGGATGGCTTTACCTTTAAACGGATAAGAAGGTTGGATCAGAGCAGTGTATAAAACAAATTATAGATGCAAAGCAGACATTTTATCTGCTCAAAATTTCTTCTCAACCTTCGTGGTTTGCATAAGCCGGTTCAAACATCGTAGCTCAGTTAGTAGGCCATTGCACTGGCAAACCAAAGGTTGCTGATTCAATTCCCACCGCGGTCAATCAATTTTTCAGCTTGTCTGGTGTGGAACCTCTCATAGTTGCATCATTTAAAATTGATTTACCTGAGTTCTAACACAACAATCACTAGATTTAAAACTTGAAATACATTACTTGTTCCACTGTCTTCTATCAGTCCACATCTTGTTGGAGATGATTTGCCTCAGGTTTTCTGGCTTGTCATCCGTACTTAATGACAGTTTTGTTTGATTATCACCAGCAATATAGAATATGTATGATCCCGCTAATGGAGCCTAGATAAAGAAACTTCAAGCTCAGTCGGGCAGTCGTCAGAACAAGCGTCTTTCAACTCTGAGATCGTGGGTTCGATTCTTGCTGCGGACTCCTGACACTTATGTGAAAAATGTCTGTCAACACTCTACCGCAAGTCATGGGTATTCTCCGGGTACTCTGGTTTCCTCCCACGGGGAATGCTGACAGGGTGGATTTTGAAAGCCCCAAACTAACCCTTCCATCGCAGCTGTGCTCTCTAATCAGACATCAGTCATACGGTGGCAGACAGAGGCGTCTTCAACAAGACTTCGAGCTGCGTCTTTCGTAATTTAGCTCAGCTCTCAGCTGCAAGTAAGGATGAGTAGCACACATCCACTTACTCACTTACATCAATTTACTTGCATGGAAATTATAGATACATAAAACGGGAAAATCTTTTCTTCTTTCCAGTTTTGAATAAAATATAACAGTGACATTAGCAACTCACCATATAGTAAGATGTCAGGCGTACCCCATAGTTATCTTCAATATTTGCTGGTGTTTCCAATCCATGTAATTTACTGGAAATATCAGGTTTGCCAGGATATCTTGGGTTAGTAGTTAGACCATTTAGATCATTTCCAGGAATGTTGAACCACATTTGCATTGTGACTCCATGCTCTGAAAAATGATGTATATGGAGATTCCCTGATACTCTTCCACATTCACATACAAATTTTTGGCATGATTTATAGCAATAGTAGAGATAACATTACCTGGTATTGGTGCTCTGGAGGATTGAAGAAGCTGTTTAGTTGAAGCTGTATAGAAAATACAATGTTGTCAATACATTGGCTAGGGGTATCAAAAATATAGACAAAAGAACAAATATACAAATATTAAGAAGACATTTTATTGTACTTAATAGGGTACTAAGGCCAACATCTGTGACTGGATGGCATGGAGAAGGCTAGATGGGGCTATTGTTATGCTAAGTGTTATGTAAAAGGCCCACTGTGAGGCTAAATGTCGCCTTTTGTAACAATCGTATTTCTTGCAATGGAATAGGACAAAGTGGAATCTTTGAAGAAGGAACATCAGTTATTTAGAACAATAATATAGGAAGGAAGTGTGTACAAGCTATTAGACATATCTGTTACAATAAATTCAATACATAGTCAAACCAAATCTCGTAAAATTTTGCTTTTTATAGAGTGCAGGACATAGTTAACAATAACTTTATGAACCTTAAACACAAAATGCATCTTCATACCTGGAGGATTATCAAACAGGTCTCTGTCAGGAATTATTATTGGTGGTTCTCCACTTGGATACTTCACAGCAACCGAGAGATGGTCACCACCAACACCTTCTTTCATTAATGCCTCTAGATAATATACACTTCTGCTTTCAAGTTTGACTGGAGAAGAAGCCTGCCATTCATGTCTGGATAAAGGAAATGGTGTTGTTGAGATCAGGAAATGATTTAAGAGAGCCGGGAAATACACAACAAGGTACTTGGGTCACATGCACGCTCTTGAAATACTAAACATTTCTTGTGATGCTTGTCCATGAATAAACCAATGGACTGTACGAAAATTGATTGAATAGCTAACTATTGACAGAATAATCGATTCATAGTTGCAAAAAAGCTGCGGGTATCTGGTACCATCTGTGAGGAAGGGTTACTGGCATTGAGGAAAGTTGAAAGTAAAACACTTAATAGAGCATTACAAAGCCTGACAAAGGACAATGGTGTAATTGGCATAACAGTGTAGCGAGAGTCAAGGGTCAATCAAGAGTCAATTCACGTAGGTAGAGGAACATACCTACTCAGGCAAAAGCCTGCATGTCGGAAAAAGTTCCAGTTATTTTGCGCAAGGTCTGGAAAACCCAAAATCCTACCAGGAGGAAGGTTCAAAACGTTTTGTTACTCTGGACCAATTAACGTGCAGACTCGCTGACTAATAACAGACCATTTAACTGGCTAGTATAATGATGTATTGATATGTTAACATACCGATTGAAGTTGTTTGGACTAGTCCATCGACCTTGAGGGAACCACACAAGGATTTTCAGGTTCTCTGGCTTCTCATCACTGCTAAGTGACAACCGACATTGATTATCACCAGCAACATAGAATGTATATGTTCCTGTACGCGGAGCCTAAAAATTAAGCAAAAATACTGCATACCCGCGATGTACTGTATACTTTATAGTACAGTATGTATGACAGCTGGCTTAAAGTTTGCACTAAGCATTGAAAAACTGCCTTTGACCTTTGAAAACGTGGACGTGAGGTGTAAAATTGTCCTGGATTTAGAAACGAATTTGCCACTTCAGTGATGTCTCTGTAGAGTTTTATTTACAACTTTTATCTATTTTTCTGTACAACCCGTGACGTCACCATACGTCCACATCTTCAAAGACCAAAGAGCATACTTAACATTAGGTTTTATTAGCTACCACTACTACTATTTTCAGACTTGTACTGTCTATGCGCGCTTTCCATTAACACGGTCAGACTGGTCAGATTGATTAAATTGTTAAATGTAATACAAAATTTGGGAGACTGATCTGGCCTGAAAATTTGGATCAAATTAGGAGAAGGTCCATTTTGGCCTGATTTTTCCAACAAGTACGAGCAAAAATTCTGCTCTGGCTGGTAGTATCATGTAGATGGAAAGTCCGCTATGAGTGCTAGTGAATCCTACTCATTTAACAAGTTGATATAATTTGTCCATTTTGTTCATTTTCTTGATACACCAACTCTGAGATCGTGGGTTCGATTCTTGCTGCGGACTCGTGACACTTATGTGAAAAAAGTCAGTCAACACTCTACCGCAAGTCGCAGGTTTCCTCCGGGTACTCTAGTTTCCTCCCACAGGGAATGCTAACAGGGTGAGTTTGGACATAGTTAATGGAGAGGGATGGTTTGGAATCTGCACGAAAGTACAATGAAACTCATTATCTATGTTATTGTCCAGGTTTATGCAAAAATGTAGTCCTTCATTATCACGTGTGTATTGTATTTTCACACAAACGACCAATAGCAATGTTTTGGTTTATTTACCCATCAGTAACTTAAACAATTGCCCAGTTTTGACATGGTTATTGGTTGTTTAGGTGAAAATACAATACACACGTGACGACGAAGAACTACATTTTTGCATAAACCTAAACCAACATAGATAATGAGTTTCATTGTACTTTCGTGAAGCTTCCAAACCATCCCTCTCCATTAACTATGGTTTGGATAAGGCCCAAGCTAACCCTTGCATCGTTGCTGTGCTCCCTAATCAGACATCAGTCATACAGTGGCAGCCAGAGGAGCCTTCAACAAGCCTTCGAGCTGCGTCCTTTGTAACTTAGCTCAGCTCTCAGCTGCAAATAAGGATGATTAGCACACATCCACTTACTAACTTTCATTAATTTACGTGCATGGAATTATAGATACATAAAAGGGGAAAATTATTTCCTCTTTCCAGTTTTGGATAAAATATAACAGTGACATTAGCAACTCACCATATAGTAAGATGTCAGGCGTACCCCATAGTTATCTTCAATATTTGCTGGTGTTTCCAATCCATGTAATTTACTGGAAATATCAGGTTTTCCAGGATATCTTGGGTTAGTAGTTAGACCATTTAGATCATTTCCAGGAATGTTGAACCACATTTGCATTGTGACTCCATGCTCTGAAAAATGATGTATATGGAGATTCCCTGATACTCTTCCACATTCACATAGAAATTTTTGGCATGATTTATAGCAATAGTAGAGATAACATTACCTGGTATTGGTGCTCTGGACGATTGAAGAAGCTGTTTAGTTGAAGCTGTATAGAAAATACAATCTTGTCAATACATTGTAATATATACAAAAGAACAAATATGCAAAGAAAAAGAAAACCTTTTATTGTACTTAATAGGGTACTAAGGCCGACATCTGTGACTGGATGGCATGGAGAAGGCTATATGGGGCTATTGTTATGCTAAGTGTTATGTAAAAGGCTCACTGTGAGGCTAAATGTCAACTTTTGTAACAATCGTATTTCTTGCAATGGAATAGGACAAAGTGGAATCTTTGAAGAAGGAACGTCAGTTATTTAGAACAATAATATAGGAAGGAAGTGTGTACAAGATATTTAGACATATCTGTTACAATAAATTCAATACATAGTCAAACTAAATCTCATAAAATTTTGCTGTTTATAGAGTGCAGAACATAGTTAACAATAACTTTATGAACCTTAAACACAAAATGCATCTTCATACCTGGAGGATTATCAAACAGGTCTCTGTTAGGAATTATGATTGGTGGTTCTCCACTTGGATACTTCACAGCAACCGAGAGATGGTCACCACCAACACCTTCTTTCATTAATGCCTCTAGATAATATACACTTCTTCTTTCAAGTTTGACTGGAGAAGAAGCCTGCCATGCATGTCTGGATAAAGGAAATGGTGTTGTTGAGATCAGAAAATGATTTAAGAGAGCCGGGAAATACACAACAAGGTACTTCGGTCACATGCACGCTCTTGAAACACTAAACATTTCTTGTGATGCTTGTCCATGAATAAACCAATGGACAGTACGAAAATTGATTGAATAGCTAACTATTGACAGAATAATCGATTCATAGTTGCAAAAAAGCTGCGCGTATGTGGTACCATCCGTGAGGAAGGTTTACTGGCATTTAGGAAAGTTGAAAGTGAAACACTTAATAGAGCATTACAAAGCCTGACAAAGAACAATGGTGTAATTGGCATAACAGTGTAGCGAGAGTCAAGGGTCAATCAAGAGTCAATTCACGTAGGTAGAGGAACATACCTACTCAGGCAAAAGCCTGCATGTCGGAAAATTTCCAGTTATTTTGCGCAAGGTCTGGAAAACCCAAAATCCTACCAGGAGGAAGGTTCAAAACGTTTTGTTACTCTGGACCAATTAACGTGCAGACTCGCTGACTAATAACAGACCATTTAACTGGCTAGTATAATGATGTATTGATATGTTAACATACCGATTGAAGTTGTTTGGACTAGTCCATCGACCTTGAGGGAACCACACAAGGATTTTCAGGTTCTCTGGCTTCTCATCACTGCTAAGTGACAACCGACATTGATTATCACCAGCAACATAGAATGTATATGTTCCTGTACGCGGAGCCTAAAAATTAAGCAAAAATACTGCATACCCGCGATGTACTGTATACTTTATAGTACAGTATGTATGACAGCTGGCTTAAAGTTTGCACTAAGCATTGAAAAACTGCCTTTGACCTTTGAAAACGTGGACGTGAGGTGTAAAATTGTCCTGGATTTAGAAACGAATTTGCCACTTCAGTGATGTCTCTGTAGAGTTTTATTTACAACTTTTATCTATTTTTCTGTACAACCAGTGACGTCACCATACGTCCACATCTTCAAAGACAAAAGAGTATACTTAACGTTATGTTTTGTTAGCTACCCCTTAGTTTTGTTAGCTGGGTGCTTTCTATTAACAGGGTCAGACTGGTCAGATTGATTAAATTGTTTAATGAAATACAAAACTTTGGGTGACTGATCTGGCCCGAAAATCTGGATCAAATTAGGAGAAGGTTCAAATTAGGAGAAGGAAAAAATTCTGCTCTGGCTGGTAGTACCATGTAGATTGAAAGCCCGCTATGAGTGCTAGTGAACCATACTTATTTAACAAGTTGATATAATTTGTCAATTTTGGTAATTTTCTTGATAAAACACCAAAAGACCACATGAAGCTTTACTTTGTCTCAATAACTTTATTTTACGATACTTAAATAATTAAACTATACCCATATAGTAGTACTTTGTGTGGATGGTTATTGATGTAACATGTATATATTCAGATCATACTACAGCAGTCTGGAACATATCCTGTGGATTAGCTTAAAACAACTACTTACCATGTAGTAAGTTGTAAGTCTTGCACCAAAATTTTCAGCAATGTTCTGCGGTTGAGCAAGATTTCCGATCTTAGTTGAATAATCTGGTTGCCAGGGAAAACGTGGATTGATTAATAGACTTGAGAGTGCATTGCTTGGAATGTTTAACCACTTTTCAAACGTTACAACACTTTCTGCAAGGAAAATTCAATAAATTCTTAAGACCATACAGTCATACTAACATTTTCCAAAAATTATTTAGAATTACTTGCTTTCCCACATTAGTCGTTTCTTTTACCTGGTGCTTTCGTTCCTTTAGCAAGTTAATTTAAAAAGTATATATATCTTTAGATTACAACCCAAGATATGAATTAAAACAAGACCATTTTATTGCAATCAGATTAATTTCAAATCAATTTATTCACACCTATTTATATATATGCACACAGTAAACGAAAATGCCTTCAGTTAGAGGAAATTCCCGGTCTCTGGAAAGTTTGGAGAGTTAAACCAAAACAGCCAACAAATTCTACATAAATCACGCTGGTGCACGGTTCGATGGAAGAGAAGGATGCAATCAAAATGGTCAAAACGATCAACAACCAGAAGCAAGGGTTTAAATTTAGTCTAGGACCTGTATAGGAGTTTGTGTGCATTTCATTTAGCACCGGCAATCTCAACTGTTTTAGGGTAAAATGACCATGGCGGTCAACATGGCATATGTGCCAAAACCTGAATCCGGGACGAAAGTCCTGAAAATGACCCCAACCTGAAACGGCAGTGCCGACATAGCTCTAACTTCCGAAAAGCAAAAGCGACAGCCTTTCTGAAGTGCTTATAGTGTTTAGAAGAGTTGCTTTTAGGGGTGGTTATTGGAAGGAAAAAATTGTCTTCTAAATATAATATTTTACAAGAAAATGATCATGCCATCACCCCAGGTCAACTGCTAATTATGCATGAAACAATTAATACACCTGGCAGAGATTCAATTTTCTAATTTTCTAAAAAGTTTTATCATGGGATGAAAAACTATGCTTAATTTAATATAATTATTGTAGATTTCATAAGGATTGACATTGTTCTGTTTAAATATAATACATTTTTTTTCACTTACCCCCCACCAAAACACGATTTCAGCCATATTTTGCCGTCTTGTTTCCTTTTTATCGCCGAGTCTCGCAAGTATCATCCAATTGTTGTACTTTTACATAATGATAGATGAATAAAGAAGATTTCAACCAAGTTTCGTCAACTTTTGAAGCAGTGCAGTGTATTTTATCTTCGGTATTGTGTCCTTCTATATTTCGTCAAATATGCGGCCATTGCAATGCCTCGCCGCTTCTCTTCCCGATAAATGCCACTTCTTCGTCTTCATATGTATTTAAATTACAGTATCCAAGAGTACTTCATTGTAGAATAGTCCCAATCGAAAAATTGAAAACATTACTCTTGCACTTGAAAGGAAAAAACATCCCATAACACATTTAGGATCAGACTCAAAAACACAAGTTTAAAAATAATTTGAAAGTCACGCGCAATCTTCGCGGAAACTCCTCGTGGGCTACTTGACAGGGGGGGGCAATATTTTCACGAAACGTTTGTTCGCCACCACAGAAGTGACAGAACCCAAGTAAATATATTATATTTATTGTATTTTTATGATTTATGATAAAAACAATAAATATTTGCGTATTTTTGCCGTATTTTCTGGATTCCCTTAAGCGTTAACTACAACAAAATCCGAGGGACTTTTGCACCGTCATTTCAAGGGTATTCTATACAGATATGTACGTTTCAGGTCTCAGACCTCAGTTTCTTTACTCTGTCTCTGAAATCGCAAGTCAAAATATACTTTTGACAGATGTCAAAATATTCTTTCAGTTCCCACTATATCTGTACAGTTCCAACAATATAAAATCAGGCTGGCAATGTCAGAGACAGAGTATTTTAAAAGAAACTGAGGTCTGAGAGCTGAAACGTACATATCTGTATAGAATACCCTTGAAATGACGGTGCAAAAGACCTCGGATTTTCTTGTAGTTAACGTTTAAAGGAATCCAGAAAATACGGCAAAAATACGCAAATATTTATTGTTTTTATCATAAATCATAATGATATACAATAAATATAATATATTTACTTGGTTGCTGTGCTGTGGTGGCGAACAAACGTTTCGTGAAAATATGTTTAGGAAATAAGAAAATTTAATCTCTGTCAGGTATATTAGTGATTTCATTGCTCTAACTTCCTAAAAGCAACCCTTATAAACACTATAAGCACTTCAGAAAGGCTGTCGCTTTTGCTTTTCGGAAGTTAGAGCTATGTCGGCACTGCCGTTTCAGGGCGGGGTCATTTTCAGGACTTTCGTCCCGGATTCAGGTTTTGTCACATATGCCATGTTGACCGCCATGGTCATTTTACCCTAAAACAGTTGAGATTTCCTGTGCTAAATGAAACGCATACAAACTCCTATACAGGTCCTAGACTAATTGGAAGAGTCTAAGGTTTTATCTAGGAGAAGGAGAATTGCTACCACTGCAAAGCATATGTGTCTGCAAAGAAGACAGGTGCATGGCCACCGACTGGAAAAGTGTCCACCATGTCATCTATTTTACGACCGGTTGTAGTAAGGCCAGTGCAAAGGAGGTGGTACGAAACCGGAAAATATCTTACCAGTAGCTGCCATGAAGAAGAGATAGTCAAAAAAGCTATATTCTGGTCAACAACTTACTGCTTGAAATGTCTTACAGGCAGGAAGGTATTTTATGATATTTTTGTCTCACGTTTGGTGTTATTTAATAAAACGTGTGTTATGGTTTTGTATATTTTATCTCTTGTATTGTTCAATAATGGGAGATAAATATGAGACTTACACGTTTTCAACTATTCTTACATCAAAACATACACAAAGAACGCATTATGTGTTCCCTATATATCACTCAATAACTCGGAAACAGTGACTTAGAGGCGGATCTTTTGTTTGAAGATATGCAAATAATATGTTTGTGTTTTAAAATATACTCAACGTGCAAACTTACATCAAAGTTTTCAAATTTGAAGAGCTGTTATATGGGAAATTTGATCATTATAACGTACCAGCAAGCAAATTTCCCCCAACCCGCAGTTGCAATACGGTATGACGATTTTGAAATGTTAATTAGATTTCCAGAACGACGTATATTTTGTCATTGAAAACAGCAGTCAGCTTAAACGTTGATGGCATTTTTGATGACTTAAACACACATTGAATAGTCAAAACAAAGTATGAACAAAATAGGGAAATCACAGTACAAAATATATTAATATGGAAAGAATGTCGCAAAAATATGAATTGGAGAAATTATGAAACTCTGTATGAGGTAAGGTGTAGAATATCTATCCATATCTGCTGATGGCGGGCATGGGCAGATAATAGTTAAATGTATGAGAAAAGCTCATTGATATCGAAATGATGAATGGTGCCAAGTCGAGAAATGAGACGCATTTCTTGTCTCCTCGGGCTATCATTGCTATCTGAAATGGGACAGAGAGTTCAATTGTTCATGTCTGAAAGACTGTGATCTCCAGTATTGAAGAGTCTGGCAACAAGCTGTTTAGCATCGTCAGTAACAGCATTTTTACTAGAAATACATGCATGCAGAACCCCCTCGCCCATTAGAACCAAAGCAATTATACTCCCCAAAAGTTTTTGTAACATGAAGTACTGAGTTGATCACTGTAACCATGGTAACACGCAACCGGCCCCGTATATTTCTTTTATTTTTTGTACAAAATGGCAAAATAGTGATAAGGTTTGTACTTTTAACTGTAAAATTATCAATTGCCCAACTATATAAAGTAGCTATGTTATTACGTACTCTTTTAGCTTTGATTTACTCTAAAATTCAATTAATCTTAAACGTCTCACAAAACGTTTTGAAATTGTCATAAAACTTCAACTGTTTTTTGAACAGTATTTTTATACTATGAAGTTTTGGAGATTAAATATGTTATTTCTTATTCTATATAACGCATTTGAATTAATACTAAAACCATTTTTAAGATTAGTCAATGTTGTTATTGACCACAACAGATGTACATGCCAATTGACGGCAAAACTGCGAAAGCAAGTATGCAAAATAAACACTTACCCGTTTAAAACGCTTTAAAACTCGAAAATCCTCTCCTTTCTCGGCCTTTCGACTGGTTTATTTTCCTATTGACTTTAGTAAGTGAAAGTCCTCTAAAAAAATTTCATTTATCTTGTTTTGGAGACTTAATATTTGTCTGAATTTTAAAATATGTCCGACTTGAAAAAAGTTTTCATATCAATGCCAAAAATAAAATGCCAGGATGGCAGATTGGCAGTTATTTTTCTGACATATACATATAAAAACAAAATCGTTGTCTTAGCCAATCATGATGTTGCTGGTTACCAGTTTTCTTTCGGCTTGAACTTGCGCATGCGCATAACTTACAAAAAGGTCGAGTCCATCACAAAAAAAAATGGCGGACGACTTTGCATTCCACAATGTTTTCACATACCCGGGCGTAAATATCCGAGCGGAATTAGTACCCTCGCACGGCGCTTCGCGTCGACTCGGGGATTATTATTAGAATTTTGCCATACAAATTTACATATGTATACATACAATAGAAGGAAAGAATATATATATATAAGATAACGTATATATAAGTAGATAATTAAAAGGAAAACATAAAAGTGTATCAATGGCGAGGAGATCTCCAGAAACCACAAGGCTTGTACAATGGAGGCCACCTCATAATAGGGATTGTAGAAATGATATAATGATTGTATTAATTTTTAATTAGGTAGGACAAGAATATTTAGTATTATATATAGATAGATGTGGTTAGCTTAGTTTTGTTGATTATATCATATTTCAAGCATTCTGATCCTGAAACAACGAAGAGTCTCTGAGTTAGCAATATTTTTTTGGTAATGAATTCCGCAGTTTTGGTCCTTGAAATAAAATAGTGAACTGTTCTATATTCGTTCTACAAGCATGTGTTCGGTAATCAACGGCATGTCTTGTGTTATATGAATGGATTTGACTACCTGTAGTAAATAACTTGGAGAATGACGATGGCAGTAAATGGTTATGATACAGAAACATAAATTTAGCTGAGCAAAAGGTATTTATTTTGTAGATTTCCAGTAATTTTAGCTGAGAAAATAACGGTTTTGTATGTGCACGATAGTTTGCATTTGTAATTGCTCGCACAGCGCGTTTTTGCATCAAATTAATGTAGTCGATTTAAGTTGGAGGGATAAATAGAAGCCGAAACAATATTACAATACGTTAGATAAGTATAAATTAAGGTATAATACAACATGAACTTTGTTTTGGTTGATAAACAATTTACATAAATTATTCTTACTGATTTAGAGACCTTTTTGCAAATAAAGCCTATATGTTCTGTCCATGATAAATTTTCGTCAATAAATACCCCTTAGAATTTAACGACATGTTCTTTTTTAAGTGGATAGCCGTTAAACGAAAGTGACAAATCAGTATTGATTCTTTTTTGTTTAGATTTGAAAACCGCATAATTGGTCTTCTTCATATTAACATATTAACAAATTTCGTCAGTTCTCAAGGTGTCATTTAATTGCTGAATTCTCGAATGAGAATAAAAAAGACTGGCATCGTCTGAAAACAATATAATTTCGATTACATTTGAGACATTGGGAAGTCGTTGATATAAAGGACAAAACATAACGGTCCCAACATAGAACTTTGCGGCACACCGCATTTGATAGTTCGTAAAGATGAGGAAACATTGTTATACTGTACAAATTGCTTACGGTTAGAAAAGTAGCTTTTTATCCACTGTAGTGCTAATCCACGAATACCATCGTGCTCAAGTTTTGAAAATAATATTTCATGATTTAATGTATCAAATGCTTTTGATAAATCTAAGAATACTCTAGCAGTGACTTCATGACGGTCAATTGCTTATGATATATTGTTAATCAGATGAACAAGAGCATGACTAGTTGAGTGACCCTTCCGGAATCCAAATTGATTATGGTACAGAATGTTGAATCGTTCAACAAAAACAACTAAGCGGTTATACATTAACCTCTCGAAGACTTTTGAGAAATTGGACAAAAGCGTATGGGTCTATAATTACTAAAAAGTTCAGGATTATTCGTGTTAAATATCGCAATTAATTTAGCTATTTTTAATTGATCTGTAAATATTCCTTTGTTAAAGGAAAATTAATTATATCCAGTAAAGGTTCAGAGATATACATAAAATAACTCTTAATAATATGCATGGGAATGTTGTCGAACCCCGGCGCTTTGCCAGATTTAAACGTCATACAGGTCTGTTCAAGTTCTGCCAGAGTCGCAGGTTTTAACCATATGGAATCCTTAATACTTTTACCTAAGCATGTATGAAAAGATGTACTAGCTAATGGTATTTTATTTCCAAATTGATACCAAAATTAGTTAAATGTTTGCCAAATTTGTCGGCGATTTCATTGGAATCAGAAACATTCCTGCCATCAACTTTAAATGTTGAAGGTAGTGTTCGTTTGACATTCTTCTTATTTATGACTTCATTTATTAGCTTCCAAGGATCTTTTATATTGTTCTTCACACTGGTGAATTTATTTATATAATAATTTCACTTTGCTATCCTTATTAAATGATTTAATTTATTCTTATATGCTTTGTATCGATCATTACTCATTGTATTTGCCTTACTAACAAATTCTCTGTATAACCTATTCTTTTCCAGACAGGAACCAGCAGACCGTTACTAATCCAAGATGTTTTTGGTGTCTGTTTATTTCTCTTGACCTTTTTGACCGGAAAGCAAGTTTCAAAGTGTTTAGTATATTCAGATAAGAAATTAGGGAATGATTCATTGGGATCTTCGCAATCATTCATTATATTAAGCCAATCTATTTGAATAAGACACCTCATGAACGTTTCCCGATTAGCGTTATTAAAATCTCGGAAGGTTACTTCTTTGGGTGTTTTCTCAGGCATTGCCTCATCAGCAAAAACAGCAAGAATGGGTAAATGTGCAGAGAAAGTCCAACTCCGCCACCACATCTATATCTACGATGGTTAGGAACGAAGTTATAACCAGGAATATTTACTAAATCTGCCGTTTTGTCTTTCAACCATGTCTCAGCTATACCAATTACGGAAAATGGTTTGTGCAAATGTGCAAGCATGGATTTTAACTTATCAAAATTACCTACTAAACCGGGAATGTCAATTTGCATAATGTAAAAGAGTGAATCAAACTGATGAAAATTATTTAGATTATTAAATCCATCCTCAACCATATATTTGCTGGTTCGCGGTGAATTTACCAAATTCGTATCTGGATCAAGACTATTTAGTAATTAATTATCGTTTGAAATATGTTGTGCAATGACGACGCTCAGCAAACCTTGGCCTGAAACATCTTCCTGTTTCACCAATGTAAAGCATGCCACATCTACCACATGAGATGCAGTAGATGAGAAGAAGCACAAGTGAAACTGCGCTTGATACCATACTCAGTCTTACATATGGGAACCGAAATAGTAGTTATTATTATTATTATTTAACAATTATTCGCCGAAGGCGAGGTGAATATCGGTGAATAAAAACCGAGACGAACTCGAGGTTTTTATTCACCGATATTCACCGAGCCTGAGGCGAATAATTGTTTTAGTAAAATTACATAGGTGATTATTTGGAAAAAAATAAAAAATGCACATTTCAAAAATATTTTAATTGAATATTTACGATAAAAGCGGCTTAAAAGCTTTAGGAGATTATCGTGTATTAATCCGAGGTAGCGCAACCAATCAGCGTTGAGAATTTTCAATAATCACCTATGTAATTTTACTAATATTTATTATTTAATCTTATTTGAAAACGGTAACCCTTCAGATCTAATATCATCTGATTTCCCAGGGGCCGTTTACAGAAATACAATAAAACGATCATAAAAAACTACACTAATACAAAGCTATTATTTACAAATAAATGACATAATTACTAATTACGTTCTATATTATACAGTTTACACGTTTCGATCGATCATTGTTACAAGCTCGAGAGAATTGTTGTAATTTTTCGAATTGAAGCTCCGTTCTCTGTAGCAGAATTAGGAAGGCTATTCCATAGACTTACAGCTGAATAACTTATGCTTTTTTCATAAAATTTGTTTTTGGTCTTGGTAGTGCATAATCAGCATAATTATTAAACATGCTAGATATGCTTTCTGGGAGTTGGTTAGTTTTTACCTTGTGCATAAATATTACTTTGTGAGATCTCCTTCGTTCAGCTGATGGTTGTCAGCCAAATTCGTTTAGATATCGCTTATTTTTGTATCGTACGGCTTTCCCGTAATTACTCTAGCTGCCCTGTTTTGCATTTTCTATAATTTATCTTGTAGGTACATGATACAGTTATCCCAAACTAGACTGCAATAGTCAAAGTAAGGCAGTGCTATAGCCTTATAAAAGTTTTCTATAACTGGTGTCGGAACATATTTATTCATGCATCGTAACATTCCGATGCTCTTTGAAGCCTTATTAACTATGCTTTCAATCTGGTTTTTCCATGATAATTGTTCGTGAACGATTATACCCAAGTTTTTAGTATGTTTTACCCTATTAATACTAGTTTCCCCAAGTTTTAGTTCTTGGTCGTTTTCAATTTTGGCTAATCTTTGTCTAGACCCAATAATCATGTATTCTGTTTTTTCTTTATTAAGGGTTAACTTGTTGGCTAGCAACCAATGATGCACATTTCTAGGTCTACATTTAGTTTAGTTATAACTTCATCACATGAACTGTCATTTGTCGTTAGATTTGTGTCATCGGCGAACATACTAGTAGTCGAATACGAGAGACACCTTGGAAGATCATTTATGTAAACTAGAAACAACAACGGTCCCAAATTAGATTCCCGAGGCACTCCGCATCGTACAGTATGTTTTCCTGACAACGTTTGATCAATTTTACACATTTGTGTTCTATTAGACAAATACGACTTAAACCATTCTAGCGTACATGGGCTAGACCCGTATAGGTGTAGTTTCTTGAGAAGTATATCATGATCAACACAATCGAAAGCTTTCTTAAGATCCAAAAATATAACACCATTCAAGCACCCATTATCCATATTAATTAACCATTTATTGGTAGCTTGAAGGAGCGATGATTGTGTTGAGTGATTCTTTCGAAAACCTGCTTGCTCGCATGTGAGTATCTCATTGGTATCCCGTTTTTACAGCTTTTTTCTTAAGATAATTTCTATGTTGCATACTTTTCTTCATGTTATCTGTAATCCAAGGAGCATACTCACTTCTCACTTTTCGTGTAATTGGTGGCGCGTGTAAATCAGCAACCGCCAAGAATTTTGTTTTCCAAACTTCCCAGAGTATATTTGAGATATTAATGTTTGATTGTATTTGCAAAATTTCATTTAAGTCTGATCTAAAAGCATTGATATAAAAATATTTAAACTGTCTTGTGTTAACAATTTTTGGCTCTTTTCGAGGAATTGAGACTTTTCGGCAAACATAAATCATACTGTGATCGCTTACTCCTATGTGTTCCACGCCAGAATAAATTATCAGTTCAGGCTTGTTACTGAATGCCAAGTCTATTAATGTACTTGATGTTTCATTTATTCTCGTTGATTTTTTAATTAATTTGTCGTATTGAATGAGCAAGATCTACAAGAGGTAAAATTGTGTTTTTTCTATGATTATTCCAATCACAGTTGAAATCTTCAATTGTAATAACTTTTTTATTTTCTAAATCCATTTTTGAAATACATTCCTCAAAATCACTGAACAATTCAAGAGTTGTACCCGGTGGTCTATACCACGTATTGATTAAGAATGTCTTTGCTTTTGGCTTGAAGATTTCAACTGTTATTGATTCCAAATTTGCATGATCTAAATCTGACCGTAATTTATCATTTATAGAATTTCTAATATATATCGCAACACCCCCACCATTACGATTTCTATCTTTACGAATAATTTCGTATCCATTAAGACTTATTTCATAATCTGGAATTGTATCGTCAAGCATTCTTTCACTTAAACAGATTATATCAAACTTGCATTGATGATGATATATTTTTAACTAACCTATATTTTTAACTAAGCTTCTGATATCAAGGTGAGACATCATAAAGCCTTTTAATTTATGTCGTTGCTGTGTTATTCTAGATCTAGTTGTATTATTAGCCTTTCTTTCTACTGCAATTGTTTGTTTAGGTGCTCCCGATTCAGCATATCTAGCACTATCATTTGTTTGACTTATATTTCGCCAATTCTCAGGAGCGATATAATTTCAATTTTGTTTTTTATCACTGTTCAAATATAATAGAATGTTCTTTGCCATGGTTGCTGTCCCTAGCCTGTTAAGATGGACTCCGTATGTATTTAGATGATTAACTCCAAAGTTTTTATGTCTAATGTAGTTTCAGTTATTCTGATTAACAGTAAGTAAAATGTTTTCTATTTAGCTCATTAACTCGATCTTTAAGATTTGGTGAGTCCGTTCGTGTTATCAGTTCTGAAATCACAACTTCAGTTTTTGGACTCTCCTTCTTTATAATATTGCATACCTTTAGAACGCCTTTTACCTCTTCAGATGGGCCTTTGTTTTTGAGATCATTTGTCCATACGTGTAAAATGATTTCATCTGGTTTTCTTTGGAGATATGGCTTAATGTGGTACTGCATTGCGTCAGTAGTGGCTCCTCGAGACGTCTCGGCGTGGATTCGCTTGTTTCCGTTTTGAACTGAACGATTTAGCCTATGACAGTCTAAGTGCTTAATCATAGTGTCACCGACAATGTATGTTGTTTTAACAGACTTCTCAGTGAAGCATATATGGTTGAAGAATATATGAACTTAAAGATCTGCATTGCACTGCACGACAAGGAAACCTTTACGTGAGGGCATTGCTGTGGTAGGGAGCTAAGGCCTGGGGTTTCACGGATGTTTTCACTTTGTCAGAGAGGGCTATCGGTGAAAAGGAAAATGTTTCAGGGACGTTTTTCAAGATATAAAAATTCTCCCTACTCACATTTCTTACTTTCAGGTACATATACCTATAGTGTGATGGGAGCTTCCAGACGAAGGGCTTTCGCTCGAAACGTCGAAGATCTTGTTGAAATTTTCAGGTAGATTGCTCCTAAGGACCGGAATTTTATTGAAATTGTAATAGTTACCGAAGCTCTCATACAGAGGCAATTGCTAGCAGAACCAATACTCAATTTAAAACATGCGTTGGAAATTGCCGTGGGGATGGAAAATGCTGAAAATACGTAGGTGATCTCAAAGGCGATGCAATATACAAGCACAACCCCATTAATCGATTACAGGATAAAATGAAAACTGACGTGATGAACAAATCGCACAGTAGAACGAAGAATGACTTGATTTCGTGTTTGTTCCGTTGTGGCTCTTAAAATAACGAAGCAAGACCAACAGACTCCGACCAAAGTTTCAAAACAAGGCGAATTTTCAAGCGAATAGAATAGATCAAGTTGAGAGTTTAGCAGAGGAGACACATAGAGAGTTTAGCAGAGGAGCCTCGTTCTCGGGAACAAACCGTACAACATACGAATGTCTTTGCCAAGGTAACGAAAAGTTGATATTTAAAGAGAGGTCTATGTCTAATGTGATCTGTAGATGTTACCGTGAAATATGGCACACATCGAATACAACTGTACGTGTTAGCCGGTACGTAATGTGACCTGTGTGACAAAGAAGATTCGACGCCTGGGCTACGTACGAGTTTCTTAAAAATGCTTCGTCGTAAGAAAGCAAGGGAATATCTCAACCCAATGACGAAACTATCCAGCTTGCAGTGTATCATATTCCATGCGAGGCAATATCGCAAAGGAACTGGAGAGGTTGGAAAGTGAGGGGGACAATCGAAGCCGTGGAGTATTCGAAATTGACAACTTTGGCAGTTCCGATTGTAAAGACAGATGGGAGCGTGGGATTATCCGGTGACTACAAACTAACGACGAGTGAAGCTTCTCGTTTAGATCCGTACCCTATACCTAAGTTACATAAATTTGTAAACAAGCTGGAACTGGATAACAGAGCTGGATTTAATTCAGAACCGAATTCAGAACAAGCTGGAACTGGATCACTGAACTGGATCTTAGGCATGTGTATGAACTGATGGTGTTCCACGATCACTCGAAAGGAACGTTACAATCAATACTCGTGGTAGCTTGTATAGATATAACTGTCTACTTTATGGAGCATCTTCCGCCAAGGGCATTTGATACGGAACAATCGGAAGGTTTATTAGGCGGGATTCCCTTTATGTTAGCTCTTCTTGACAACATTCTGATCTCTGGACGTACCGATGAAGAGTATCAAGCCATTCAGCTCGAGGAAGTGAAGAAGCGCGCTTAAATGTGAACAATTCCAAATTAAGGGTCGTTCATGAGTGCATCCTTAAATGTAAAGGTTTTCAAATTGATGCAAAAGGCATTTATCATGTAGAAACCAAAATGCACGCCGTAAAAGAAGCTCCAGTAGGTTAATGCCATTAAATGCTGCATCGATAGTTATCTTATTAGTGTATCCAAATTGGCACACTATAACCCAATGACTATAAATTGTCAAAACAAAAAATCCTTCCATGTTTATTCTAATCATAAGTGTCTATACTCTGACTTGATATCTATTGCCTTTCTTTTTGCATATAAATAACGAAGTTGACTATCTTCAGCACTTTTCCCGTGTTCGGTCTACAGTAAATACTCTTTACCTTGTCATTGTTTCGTATCTATGTAATATTATCGTAATGCATCAATCACAGGGAAGTTAACCAACCTGAGCAAATCCTTGCCTGCGACCTACTGCATAGCAGGATTAACTCAGACGTAAAGGACAGCGCGCTAACCACATTTCCATTCCGCGCATATTTCTAGGCCCTGTGTTATTCCACAAGATAGGAGACACATGTATTTAACCTCTTGCTTTTGCCTCACGAACTCTGCGAAACAGATATTTCGCAGCTAGATAAAAAAGGTCTTGCCATAGTTTTGCAGTTAAGAACTTCCACCAATTCCTATATGATTGTCAGCTCACGACTTATACTGATTACAAACCGCCCCTAGGAATATTCAGGGTCGAGCGAGCAATTCCACAAATTGCTCAAGCATAATTAAAAGATGGGCCTTGATGACATCTCCTTACGAATAGGATTCAATTTGCAGACATGGAGATTCGGTGTTACAATTTACATTGGTATGTGTACCAATTTGCCATGCAAAGCCATCACAGCGCAAGATGGTAAAATCTAGCGCAATTTTACTCCAATCTCGACGAAACAACGTTTAATTTGCATAAACAGCACCTTCATGTTGGAACGTGTTCTCACAACAACGAAGATTTTTCACCCAGGTCTAGGTCAAACAAACTCGGTTTTCGCCAACTCGTGTGTTAATTAAGCGATGGTAAGAGAAAAAAGCCAACATCAGCTGATTAATTTTAACATTCTCTACTTACACGAGTCTATCAATCACAGGGAAGTTACCCAACCTGAGCAATTCCTTGCCCGCGACCTGCGGTATTCTGGTTTAACTCAGAAGTAAAAGGCTGCGAGCTAGACGCATCTCCCATCCATACTCATTTTTTAGTGCTGTGTTATTCCACATGATAGAATATATAACCTTACAGAACCGTGAAAACTCTTGCTTTTGCTTCACGAACTCTGGCAGCGGCAGAACATATATATTCGCAGCAAGATAAAGAAGGTCTTGCAATAGTTTTGCTGTAAATAATTTTTGCACCAACGCCAAGACTTCTACATTTCACAAACAACCACTGACAATATTCAGAACGAAGGGAGCAATCCGCCCACAGATGCATTAAGCAGAGTTCAATAATGGACACTGATGAAGACTGCCTGCGCATACGATTCAATTTATCGACTTGGAAAGAAGAATAGCACCACTATCGCCCTTATAGAAAACTTCCGTTGAAGCCTGAGCCGTGTTCAACGCTGATTATGACACCTTGAGAAATAAGTTAAAATCAAACAACACAAGATTCGGTGTTACAAATATATATTGGTATGGGTACCAGTAATATATCATGCATAGATAGCCTGACACAGCGCAACATGATAAAATCGAGCGTAATCGAGTCTCCAAGTAGGTTGTCTTCAAGTAGGTTATATATAGATCGAGCGTGGCGATAGGTTCTCAAAATGGAAGCAAATTAAGCACATCATGGTATGGCTCAGATGAGAGGTTTGGTTCGTAGATATGTCTGGTGGCCTGGTTTGTCAATGAATAAAGCGATTAAGAATCGGACTAGAAGCTGTTCTACGTGATAGCTAGATCGGAAAACACGACCGAAAAAGTCTTAGCATTATAGGAACGGTCACAACAACACTGCTCCAGGATTAACGTAGATTATGGTGCTCCGCTAATGTAAAAGACACCCCTATTAATTATCGATGCACATTCCCAATGGTTGGATATCCCCATGACGAATTTCTGTATTGCAAAGAAGACATGTGAGAAAATGCGTATGATATTTGGTAGTCAGGGATTACCTGGTGGTTTCAGATAATGGTTCTAATTTCCATGATGAAAAACGGAATAGGCTTCTATTATCCAATGTTCTAGTGGAAAGTGCTGTCCAAACGTGTAAACAAGCAATGAAAGAGCAAGATGCAACTCTGCAGACAAGATCGCTTAACTTCCAAACTGTGGTCTTCTCGTGGTTAGCTGATTGAAGAAACCGGACCATTTTTGGCAGAAATCGAAATGAAAAACTCCAACATTGTATCTAAGGCGACATCACGATCGTATACGAGATAAGACTCCAACCACGTCCGAAAGTGTTTGACCAGACGTTATGCGACAAGAGAGCGTCGGATGCCTCGCAACATGAACAGTTATGGGATGTAACTTTCTGATAGCTATTATATTCTAATTAGATTAATAAAATGCTTAAAAAGTTTGAAAAGAACAATAAAGAACTCAGCAGCATGGAGAAATGTAGTAACCGGAAACATTCATATCGAACATGACGTAATAGAACAGTAAGTACGCATTACTCTTGTGAAATGAGTGCGCACCTTATATAAGCAGACTTAGTAAATATTGATGTATCTATAGTAGTGTAATTCAGTTCTCTGTAAAATTATTTGATATAGCTACACTTCAATATATTATAATTTGGTAGTTATTTGTTTCGCTTAGATACAGTATGTTGATTAAAAAAAGTACACTGTATTTAGTTAATATTATTTTTTGTTGCAAAAGTGGTCATCTGGAAATTAAATTAAAATTAATAAATTTAACTTGTAGTTCTAATAAAGATTTGGAAAAAGAAAATATATCAAAACTTGCCAGAAATGCATTAAATGCAAAACCCCTCACCAGGTTTTTCATACATTTGAACGCTGTTTCCTTGTCCTCAGGAGTTTCGAAACGCTAACGTTGGCAGGAATTATTAATGAGGCGGCAAAATACTTTTAAAAATCTATTTTTTCGTGCTTGTCACTGTTTGAATGTTCTCTTATTGATTTTTTGCTGTACAGGTAAACTGATTTTGACTTTTGAGACAATGGTCAAATATATGATTTTAATGGATCGAAAATCACACTCTGAAAATCACACTCTTAAATCACCTGCCTCCTCCTCCCTTCCCCTGCCTCCCCAGCACTCCTCCCTCCCCTTCCTTCCCCAGTACTCCTCCCTCCCCCTGCTTCCCCAGCACTCCTCCCCCCCCCCCCTTGTGCTGGCAGTACTGTTCGAAATTACATACTTTCTGGTCTTCCCGATTCATTTATAGTACTCAAAATGTCCGGTTCTTAATAGGATCGGAAAAAAATATGAATAGGATTCTTAAAAATGTTTGTAAGTCAATTTTTATATAGTTGTGCACGTATATTTAATAGAATAATATATGCTACTGTAGTGGCATGATACTCCTCTTGGTCTATGAAACGTAGTTGTGCGGAGTTTGATTTCCCAGCCGCCGCACAATACACCATTATTTGATGAGAATATTTAAATATTTCGTGAAATTTGTTTTCTCGTTTCATCTCTGTCGTTTCATATTGACATATTTGATTGTCTTGACTGTATTGCTTGATACTTAATTCAGACATTTGAGATAGATGTGCTAGCTGTATTTAGAAATCATGCATCACCTAGAACTGCATAATAACACGATTAACAGTGTAACGACGATAAATTTAATTTGTGTTATATTCAGTTTAGTGCAGTAATCATTTCGTCTTGAACCTATGCACATTTATCGGTTGTTTATTCTATTTCTCTTTTCGTTTCTTCCAATCTCTTGAATATCAGATTCAAGACCTGTTATAGGTTTTGAATTTTGAATTCAATACCAATATCGAGTGTGGAAATTTGGATACAAGACCTTGAATTGTTGATGTACAATAGATTGTGAACAATAGAAAATTTATGTGATGTTTAAAAATGATTATTTGAGCTCGGTGCGTTGTTGTTATACCGAATCAAGCGCACAAGTTCTCAATTGGATTGTATTGGTTTCGTCTCTTAGGAAATTTTACAATAGATTTGCCAAAATCGTCTATTATCTCTGTCACCAAGATAAATCACAAAAAGATATATTTATGTACCAGTAAACGGAACAAACGCGGTTGGTCTGGCAATCAAAGTGAAAATTTGCGCTGGTCGCGCATAAAAAGAGTGGGTGCGTGCAAAAATAGTGGCTAGCTAAATTTGGTACGGCTAATTACAATTTCTTCGTGAATTATTCGCCGGCTTTGCGATCATTCACTGCCATATAGAAATTTCCTTACACAAAACTAATCTATAACTAACAATACTGAGAAATGAATGCTCCGGCTTACTTAGATTTTCTGTTGTTGCGAAATTCGGTGAATTTAATACCACGTATTTAAAAGCAAGTCCCCCCCCATTCTCAGTCTAACATGAAGTGTCCTGCAGTGATGTGAGTTTTGGTTATTAATCTCAAAGCCGGGCTCAGTGCGCGCGTTTGAAATTGGGGTTATTCCAAAATGAAATCAGTTTGAATATAATAATAATCAGTTTAAAACCAATTTGAATATAATATCTGCCTTTCGATAACACAGTATTCTGGTATTATAATTATTGTCGAGAATTATATCATGTAGGTCTGGTCTTGCGCAGCTGGTGAGATGCGAATCTATTTATTGAGTCCAAAGTTTAATCTTTGTCGCGAGGCACAAAATGTCGACTACACGTATCTTGTTTATAATGCATGAATATACTAACGATAAAGTGTAGTTTAGTTTATAATCTATTTGTCAAATTTGATTAAGAATTGAGATATATCTCGAACTAAAACCGCATACACCGCTGTTCACATGAGCATCAATATGATTGTAGTTTACGCATTCAACAGCTAAAGGCAAAGCATTATTTGGGTTTTATAAGGCACTTTAAAGTATATATACTGAGGTATGTTTAATGTGAGCAATATTTTGCGCTGGCATGGGTTTGGCCACTTTGCCGTCGATATGGGTATAGTATAGAAACCACGCATATAGGCTATTGATCGGCTTGGTTTATTCATATATCGCAACACCGAAACGGAGATATATATAACTTTTTACTCAAAGTTCCTACCGGATATCACTATAAAAGCAGCATAGGATGTCCATAATCATATTGCAACATCTCTACTAAATATCACTACCAAAACTATAGACTATACAGTATTTCAAATTTGAGTAGGGTTAACTTACATAATTATCTGCTTAATTTATTCATATTTCGTTTTGCTCTATTAGTCTATTTGCTGAAATGGAGCCAGCTTTAAGCTTAAAGTTACTTAAAAATGGATATCACGGAGATTTGGCAATTCAATATATGTCTATAATTGGATTGTAACTTGTCTACTAAAAATCGATCACTATACCAAAACTACTATTTGAAATGAGTGGAGCAGAAACTTCCTCAACCTGTGTCTCGCTGGTTGTGATCAGATATTAATCTGTATTGCCTATTACCCGCTTTAGAAATAATTGTTATGATGTGATTTGTTCCAAGTTGTATACTTTAGTACTTTTATGCCTCTGCTATGACAATAGACAATTTGCATGTTAGCAAAGCATCATGGGAAAAATGGTGTGGAGCGAGCATTTTGCATGTGAAAAATATCGCTTAATTTTAACACTTTTTTCGTAGCGTTTGAAAATTTTAAAATAAGGAACGTCTTTGTAATGCTATATAAAGTTTGTTTTGACTCAAGTACAGCGAAATCGAACCAAAAATGGACGAGAAAATTCCTGTAGAAGAACCGAAGAGCGAACAATGTGCTCATAAATACGTTCCGAGAGGAAGGTTCTTCCCAACATTTTAAGGTGAGTACGCTTAGTAAACATCGGACCGCTTACCATTTTGACCTACAAATATGTGCGTGTTGTTTCTCGATGTATATCTTGTATTTTGACAACGATCGAGTGTTTCCTGCGGATTATTTCGATTGTTGAAATCGATTAATTCATGACAAAATGTCTGTCGATCGTTCGATCAGCATGGCGCTCAAACACAATGTTTTTAAAGAGACCTTAAAATGTTTTGGCGCGAACTAAAAGCAGAACCCCGGCTCCGTTACTTTGTAAAAACGCCAAAGAGAAAGCATTTTGCCTCTGTTGTCGCCTATTTTTCTGCTTCCTTTGTTGTGGTCGGTTTATTTCCTGTCAAAATAAACAAGTAGGTTTTTAGTATTAAAATATTAGGCTGTAAATATATTAAATTCGTAGATAAAAATTAACGTCGGGAAAACCGTTTTAAATTTGCATAGGTAGTAGAATATGATATAGTCAATTTTTAAAATTTAGTTATTTATAGTATTAGGTTTTTTAATCTTCAGGCAGGTCCTAAGGATTAAATTTGTAAATAGTAAAATACATAATTAAGGTATAGGTTTAAATAATATAAATTTTTTGATGGATATTGAGCCGGGAACTTCATCGGTGGCAGAAAAAGATTTGGCAGCATTGGGAGATGGTTGGACAAAGAGTTTAAAGTTTATTCCTGGATTCTCGTACAAAAAATTGGAAGACCATTTGGTACTAGAAGCAAAACAAACACCTGATGGCAAGCCTCCCGAGGCATTTAAACACAAGAAAAGTGGATACAAACTATTTAAAGCTGGTTATCCAAGGCAGTTTATGGTGAAACCCAATGTAAAGAAAGGAAATAAAGCAGTCCATTTTCTTGTACGGTGCCATGTAAATGCAGAAATGAAGAAAAAACAGTACCTTGTTTATGTCCACCTTGATCAACATTCAGGAGATATTGCCTATGCAAAATGCTATTGCCCTGCTGGTGCTGGTGGCTGTTGCAAACATGTTGCGGCTACTTTGTATCAGCTTCTCGATTATATTTAACTTGGACTCTCAGATGTACCAGATGATAAAACCTGCACCCAGGAATTACAACAGTGGTATGTCCCTAGAAAGAACACAACACAAGCAGCCCTGCTTTTCGAGCACCTGATTTCCCCCCAGGATTCGTATGATAAGGACAAAAAAGGACGTAAACGCCCAGTGCCAGAAGGGAAGAGGGAGGACTACTGTTCAACAAGAGAGAAGGTGTCAAAGGATGACTTGGAGTAGCTTAAAACTAGCTTGGAAAAAGCAGGAAGTACTTGTCATTCGGTTGGTATCCTAGGCAACACCAATTGTGAACCTTGTGAGTTTACTGCAAATGAATTACCATCTAGACAGCGCATAATGAAGGCAGGGGAAGTGGGTGACAAACTGAACCAAACAGCGGTCAAATCTAGTATTCTAAAAAAATTAACTCAGAATTTAGATTGTACTTGTGTTCCAGACAAAGAAAGTTGTGAAAAACATATTATGGAGAAATTGTTTGTTAATAATGAGGGATGCAGAGAGATTGAGAAGAACACGCGGAAGCAAAACGAGTGCGAAGAGTGGTATAAACAGAGAAAATGTCGGTTGACTTCATCATTATTTGGTTGTGTAGTGAAGAGGAGAAAAACAATCTACCCAAAGACTATTGTGAACAAGATTACTAAGCCAAGTCAAATAAAGAATGCAAGTTGTCAACGGGGAATCGAGAACGAACAGAAGGCATTGGTACAGTACCATGAATATAAAGATGAGATCAGCGAGCACGTATAGCTCTTTGCTCAGCCTGTGGTTTAGTGGTCAATCCAATGTGGCCATGGCTTGGTGCTAGTCCAGATGCTCTCATATTGGATAAGAGAGAAGAGTCAATGTATGGAGCTGTGGAGGTAAAATGCCCTGCATCAAAATCTGGGATGAGTATCATCAATGCATGCAGTGACAAATTATTTTTTTTAGAGATAGTGAATGGAAAGCCGTGTCTAAAAAAGAATCATGTATATTATTTTCAAGTGCAAGGCGTTATGGCTATTTGCCAGTTGTGTTTCGTAGATTTTGTTGTATATACTGTAAGTGATGTTCATGTTGAAAGGATTTATTTTAGTAAAATTGAATGGGAAAAGTGTACTTTACCTGAACTAACAACTTTTTATTTTAATTATCTGATGCCAGATACTGTTACTGTTTTATAACATAATTATATGTTAACTGAACATAATTTAAATAGTAGACACACTACTAACTGTACTTAATAAAGTCAGAAAAACACTGAACTGCCTAGAGTCTATCATATACAGTAACATATAATTCATTCTTCATGTAGTTGAATTAATGGCCTGAAAAACAAAGTCAAATATGAACAAATAACCCAAATTTTGTTTAAGTCTGAAGCCATAGATATCTGCAAGTCATGTTTGAGAATGCGAAAGCTTTTAATTCTTTGGATAGCCCTCTCAACATGTATCCTGTGTTTAGCAATTCTCCTAGTTTTAATCTCATCCTCTTTCGAAAATTGTGCTTGCTCACCAAGGAAGGGGGGGTACGTTCAACGACACGCCTGGAGGTAAATCATTCTCAATTTCAAATCCTCTATCTGCCATCACTTCATCACCTGGTTCTAATAATTTCAAGATCCCACAGTCATTTGTCAGTTGTTTATCAGATGTATTGCCAGCATACAGTTCTGAAACAAATGTTAAGTCTCCTCTTGGGGAAATGCCAATCAAGCCTTTACCGGTGTTATGGTTTTTGTATGTTGAAAAGGTAGCACTTTGGCTTCTTGGTTGAGAAGGTGTTTCAATGAATAACTCTGTGCAGTCGATTATGACCCTTGTGTTTGGATAACTCTCCTTGAAACTTGGTGGTGAGTTTTCTCTCACATAACTTTGAGAAGGCCAAATGGGCTTGGACCGTAAACGTCTGTATAAAAAATCAAGCCAGGTAACCCAAATTCTCGACACCTGCGATGCGGATCCTGTTCGCTAAGTCCCTCTCGAGCAAACCCAATCTAAATCTTACAAGGCACGAGAATAACTCTTCCTCTGGTGATAATGTCCTCCTTGGTCCACATTTTTGTCGATATTCTGTCGGCTTTGTAGCATTCCAAGATCCAATATATTGTAACCTTTCACATGCAGGGCAAAGATAGCCATAAAATGCCTTAAATGTACCATAATTAGAAAAGCCAGTATAAAACTCAATATCGCTATCATTATTTTTAATGTGGTCTATAGAAAAGCTATACTGTTCGACTTTTCCCTTTAGATCGGATATCTCTTCTTGTTGTTTTTTTATCTTTCTGATGAAGGTTTTCAACCAGCTGTTCAAGTTCTGAAATTCTGTCCTCTCTAGTTGTTGGCTTATCTTCTATCTCATGACTCTCTTCAATTGTGTTGTTTCTATTTCTGCATTTAGATGTTGTTCTGGGTTTCGGTTGAGTGAGCAGTAATAGTTTTTGCACTATAGTTGGAACATTGTGAAGACATGTTTTCTTGCCACCCACAAAGTGCTTTGAGCAAACTCTGTGATGGTTGTTTGGTGTAAAATTAGCTAGTCCAATCCAATGCAACCACATCTTTCTGAGCTTTTTGCCAGTTGGAATTTGGTAAAATGAGAGTTCAGGATTTCTTTTAGTGTTGCTACTACATGTTGGAATACAGCAAGTTGTTCCACCTCCTTTATATTTTCTTTCAGAACATGCAGCTTCTGTCTCGCTTTTAGCTGCCACCGCCCACCGATGAAGTTCCCGGCTCAATATCCATCAAAAAATTTATATTATTTAAACCTATACCTTAATTATGTATTTTATTATTTACAAATTTAATCCTTACGGCCTGCCTGAAGAAATAACTAAATTTTAAAAATTGACTATGTTATATTCTACTACCTATGCAAATTTAAAACGGTTTTCCCGACGTTAATTTTTATCTACGAATTTAATATATTTACAGCCTAATATTTTAATACTAAAAACCTACTTGTTTATTTTGACAGGAAATAAACCGACCACAACAAAGGAAGCAGAAAAATAGGCGACAACAGAGGCAAAATGCTTTCTCTTTGGCGTTTTTTCAAAGTAACGGAGGCGGGGCAGAAAACACCGGTTTGAACTGCTTTTAGTTCGCGCCAAAACATTTTAAGGTCTCTTTAAAAACATTGTGTTTGAGCGCCATGCTGATCGAACGATCGACAGACATTTTGTCATGAATTAGTCGATTTCAACAATCGAAAAAATCCGCAGGAAACACATATTTGTCGCGACCCCTGACAACCATTATATGTTCAGTACATTGTTAGGTATGTTCAGTACAATGTGAGTAGGGCCGGGATGTCGCTTGTCATAAACACAAGAGTACTTCATCCCAACACAAGCAGGGCAAAGTGAATAGAAAAAGATGCTTAGGTGTATATTAAAATAGAGAATAAATATAAATAAATTAAAAAGGAAATTATGCTGTTATAGTCAGCTCTGTTTGTCGTGTTACCAACACTCCAACTGTGAACTTTTGAGATAGAAGCTTTGAGGGAAGCTACTGTTTGTCTTGGTCCCATCCAGGTATCCTGTATCGCAGGTTTTTCCTGCCTCCCTGACATTCTAGCTGTAGTATGAGGGATGCTAATGGTCAAACAGAAGTCTTACTATCATCTGGCACAAGCTGTTTTCTATATGATCACAGCTTTGTTGGAGATGGGTCCCTTCGTCTATAGGGAATACACATTCTGTGTATTTGTGGGGTTGAAATATTCCCAATGGTCAACTTCAGCCCATATAGACTCAGGTTATTTAATGGAAATATGATCAGTCGAATCGTAAGAACCGTGTCCAAGGGGATTATCACCCGTTGGATGAGGTAATGTCGCAAGGGGGTCGGTACCCTGAGGGCAGCGCTCTATCGGGGTTTTTACCCCTAGGGCATTTTGTCTCTCCTAGCATGTCTCGTGCACCCTTGCGGGATGGAAACATAGGCTACAATGAGTCTTTGGGGTGACCAGAGTTTAAGAATATAAATATATATAATTGGTTTAAAGGACATTGGCAACGAAAATTTTTATTCCTTATATTTATAGAGCATGCCTACGGAATACTTAATTTCATACTTTCCCTTGTCCATCGCATTTAGTTGTTGAGAAAATTTGTGACAAAGTTCAACAGTCGTCCGCCATTTTGAAAAAAAAACGGCGTATGCTAATTTATGCATGAATACATTAAATGACGTCATTAGATGGGTTGACACAATTTCTCTAATATAAACTCTACAGTGTATTACCACACGCGGTAAACGTTGCGGCAAAATAGACGGCAGAAAGGTTTTAACAAGTCTGTAACATGTTTGTGCCACTACGTTTGATACTATTTCTTCCAATTCCGTGAGAAATAGACGCATAAATTCGAATATCACATAGGAAATCCTTATGCAATGTTATGCTATTATTGTCTCTATCAGCACGTTCAGTTACCAGTTCCAATTATTATTTAAAATACAACAGTAAATAAAATTGTCACAATGTAGTCTATACTAATACTAACTATTAAACCTAAGTAGCTGGCGCAATTATATATACATTCAAAATACACAAGAATAAAGGCCTAAAAATTTGGTTAGTTCATCATTGAGATTTGAACTACTCCTTTTATACTTTCAATGCAGTTGGACAGTGTAGTATAAAGAAGCGCTATTACATAAAACAAACTCCAAATAGCATGCTGTATTCGTATTCAAGGTATATTATTGATTGTTGTAGAGTATATCGCTTCATCGCTTGTATTGACATAGTGCAAATTTAAGTTACCCACGATTATTGAAATAAAACAAGATTAATACAACTACAGTCATTTTGAAAAGCGAAGAGAATACCGATATGTCAGTTAATAGCAAGTCTTCAGTGCGACAACGCATTAAATTATTAATTTCTATTTTAATGATTAGTTATTCCCTGCCCAATATTTCTTTAAAATTGAAAAAAATGCGCGTCTTGACTTTTCGTAAAAAAGAATATAACAAAAGAACTAAAAGATCTAAAAATATTAGAGGTCTCACTTCTATAATTGATATTGTGTACTGACGCAATTAAGAACTATAGTTACTGAATTACTCTAATGGGAATCGCTACATTTTCGGCAATATTTTTACCAGCTTCATCATGTATAATTCACCAAACTATTTAGCAACACATATGAAACTGAATTTAAGCCAGAGAATAGCTATAGTCTGGCTTTTTTCTATAAACTAGCTAGATATACTAAATAATGTACTATATTGACAGCTTCATATTTCCCGTCAAAACAATAGAAGCTCAAAACTTCATAATCATATGAATCGCGTGAATAACTATTCTTTAATAATCATTAGAACTTGAATATAGATTGTTTTCAAAAGAATATTACTTGTATCCAATAATTCTGCTCCACATTTATTTTCAGTAACATTCAAGGCTTTAGCTTAGCTCCAGATAAGGTCAAGGTGCTCAAAATCGCTGGTTGACAATTCGTTCAACCTTTGTCGGTGTCTCGAGTTAATATAACATTTCAAACATCTCTTCTCGTGTCTTCGTTTAAAGAATGTATCCTACAACAACAGATGGTTCCTGAAACCTTTTCCAGAGTGTATGACCATTTATATTTCTCGTTAAATTTCAATTGACACAAAATGCTATAGTATAATAGTAAATACTATAGCTTCAATAATACCCCAACATTCACAAACGCGTGACACAATTAAACCACTCAAGTTGTAAAATTCGCCATTCCTTTCCTTCTCACACGCTTAATATGGCTTTACCCGATAGTGTAGCATTTTCTTAGTTCTCCTGCCTGGTTGTGAGAATTTTTGTTCATTATAACGCGCAAAAACGACATATTTTTAGTTACCAAAACCTTCACGCAATATAGATCCTTATGTTGTTTTGATGCGAACCCATCTAATGACGTCACAAAGGTCATTGACCCCAAAGATAATTTTTTGAGGATTTGATCCAAGATGGCGGCCGATGAGCAAATTTATTACATTTTACTTGCACTTTACTCGCAAACAAAAATGTTACAGAAAAAAATAGTAACATTCTCATAGTTAGGTGGTCCAGGAAGATTAAATAAGCCAATAAAAATTTTCGTCGCCAATGTCCTTTAATTCACGCCATTATTTTGCCGAAGCCAAATCCCGCATTCAATGCATTCAATATATTCAATATATTCCAGGTTGTGAAAGGATAATTTCAGGTAGATAAGAATACAGTAGTTATAAGTTAACAAATGGTAGGGAACAGCTTTATCATGCTTAGTTATGAACTGGACTCTGAAATTCTATATATTAGTATACTGATTTGAATGCAGTTACTCTATTTACTCATTGCTTATTTTCCTTTTTCTAGATTTCCCGCACACTGATAAATATTTAAGACAAGACGTGTCGAAAAATTAATTTGTGCAGGAATATGGTGCAGAATTGCATCTACAAAGCAATATACAATACCACTGAAATATATGCTCGTGAACTTTAAAATTGATTATAGGAAAATATAAAGGAACATAGAATAACGGAGACGTCCCATTGAAATAGCTATATCTCTAAGAAACCTAGGTAAAAAAATATTTCTATAACTAGTACATACTGATTTTATGTCAGGAGCTATAAGTTCAGAAAACTTCGCGTTATATATATACTAGAATAGTTACTCGTATTTCCAGCTAGATATTGCAAATTTGAAACATAATAAACTGTTTTATTAATACCATGCAGGTATTATACCAGAGAATAGCATTCGAATAATATATATACGTCGTTTTCGCGTACATGGGTTAGATTATTCTTACAGCACCACGCTGTGTCATATACCTTAGAAAGAAATGTCGACACGAAGAGAAAGCAGGGCTGTGAGGATGAGTACAAATGTTAAGAAGGGGGGAGATAAAGGATAATTAGTTACCATGCAAATAACATACGAGAATACATACCAACACATCTCGCTCCATTAAAAGTGAACCCTTTCTTACACATACACCTGTAGGAACCTAAGGTGTTGTTGCAAGGGTAAGAAACTGTAAGATTACAGGGGGATGATAAGCATTCATTGATATCTATATAAAACATTCAAGAATTTTGTTACTATTGCATACATGAATACACATACATACATACAGAATCTATTAGTTATCCCCGACCGGTTTTTCATGACCAATTTACAACAGATGCTAAAATAGCAATTTGATACTATTACAAGAGAGTGTGAAAGCGTGCTCGGCACAGGGACCGCTTTCTGGCTCTTGGGGGACTAAAGATTTTACAGGGCGCGGTGGCACTAGTAACGAATGCTGAATAATAGAGACACTTAAGAATATTGTCAACAAAATCCATTGCAAATATTTTCTCGAACAAAACGCAGCTGACCAATAGTGCCGGAGCCATCGAGGAGCTTGATGGGACGATTCTCCAGCCACTCTCCTTCAGTATCATCTTCGAGATATGTTTAAATTTGGTGAGAGATGTTGGGGGCGTGTGCACAATATTACAGCAGCTTGCAACCTCTCTGGACTTTAAGAGCCCTCAGGACCTCCCAGAGTAAATTAACACCTTCGGCGATCGCTAGCCGCATCGGTCACTCAAACATTTCTTGATGTAGTCATAAATTGTTCCCCCTACCTCCGTTTTGCAGGCCACGCCACTTCTGACTACCAAACCTATGCGATGAATCAGTATTTACCGTCAAGACAGAAAATACGATAACTAAAGTGGCTAACGCAATACCTAAAACATTTGTATTGATAAAAGGACGTGAAAATTGCGTCAAATTAAAGTCCGACGATTCCCTGTTGGACTTAAGTAAACAATATGCTTTAGACATAGCAGAGATATTCATCCGTAAATGTACTTATATTCCGTTGTCTTATATGTAGTTCCTTGATGCGAACAAATTTACCCTGTCCACCAGCCGTACAATGCACTTTGTATTTATGACCATTCAACATTGGCAGATGGTTGCATATCTTCTGCGATATATTTTCCGTAAGCCAGGTTTTTATTCGTTGTGCCATGCGGTAGAGAAAGATCCCTCGCCAGTTGCGCTGGTTTTTGAATTAACCTATACAAGTTTGCAGATTGTGATAACTTCACTGATGAATTGCCTCGCGTTGTTGTCCACGCTTTTCACGGCGCTTAGGGGTTCAGAAAAACATTGTAGTTACTTTGAGTATTTCTCGTTGCGGGATAAGGAATCTTCTTTTATATCCTCGATGTAAAACTCCTTTTCATGCATGATGCTAGCTCAGCTGGGAATATGTCTTCGATTTTGAAGCTCTCAACAGAGCTTCGGCTAATTTGGCATAAACTTTAAAACTGGGTTTGACAAAACGTTCGTTGATCGTTGATACAATCACATCAATGGCTTTGTAATAGATTTTTTTTTATATGCAAATCTTCTGATGTTTCAGGTGTGAGGCTGGTGTTCCATGGCAATTCAGGTGACAAATACTTCTGCTAAGCTTGCGTATAGGCATATATATTTTCTTCCGTTTAACGTCTTTGTGGTTGTGCAAACCTATAATAATATGTTGAAGCTCACGACATTTCGTTCCATTACCTAAAACTATTCTCACTGGGTACAAAAACTTCTGACCTTCACTTCAATCAAACAAAGGAAAAATATAAGATCCAAAATTTACCTCGCAGATATGCATAAAACCTTCCACTCTCGATATATAAAGCAAATAAAAGAGATCAAAACTATCTAGCGCAATCTTCAGTTTGATTATTTTTCCCACAGCATTATGGTCGAAGAAAACAAGGGTTCACCCACCACCAAAATCGGTGTAAATCTTTGCCACCATTCGAACACCAAACAAGTGTAAAAAACACTTAAAATATAGGTCAACTTACCTAAATTGGGTGCAAACTAGTACTGGCATGAAGTGCTTTTATACACCAAGAAGTGTTTATTTACCCGAATTTGGTGAAAATTGTTTGCCTTCATTTGTACACCAAATTGGTGTACATTTACTCTCCAAAGTATAAAATTACACTATAGCAAGTGTTTCTTAACACCAATATCGTGTAAATTCTTTGCCTTCATTTCTACACCAAATTGGTGTAATTTTACTCTTCAGAGTATAAATTTACACTAGCAAGTGTTACTTAACACCAAGAGAGTGCAAATGTTTTGCCTCCAATTGGACGCCAAGATGGTGTAAATTCACACTTCTTAGAATAAAATTACAGTAGCAAGCGTTTGTTTGCACCAAGTTAGCGTTGCCCAAAAACATTGTGAAGCATTTGCCCATGACAAAAATAGTATTTTGTAAAATAGAAACTAATATTATTTATTGTTGTAAAATTAAATTAAATTAAACAAAGAAAAATAATGCGAGTGATCGAACGAAGAACTCAAGCATTCTAACTTTTACTTTTGAAAACCAATGGTATAGAATTTTACACATTATAAAAGACAGGAATGCGTCAAAGGATTAATGCCTTTTCTATTGTTAGAGAGCTTAACCTATTAACTGGCAGTACTTTACCCAAGCCTTGATAAAATATTTTTCTTCTTGGCAGCAGGCATCCAGACCCAAAACAATTCCCTGCCAAATTTTAACTTCCAACAGTGTGTGCTTTCAACAAAACCAATGCAATTACAGTATGCATGGTCGTGTAATTTACTACTGTATTTCAACATGCCTCTTGTTCGCTTTGGCACTAAGCCACATTGTTGAATGCTAACAACGTTAGAACTTATAAATTTCTCAAACTTCATTCTTGATTTCTCGCTTTTCCTCAAAAAATTTCCTGCGAGGTCAAAAAGATTTCCTGGCAGCATGCTAGCTGCCATGCTGGCGGACATTCTCAAGCCTTGACTTTACCACTGAAGATTAAAATCGTCCGGCGTTAAATAGAGTAAAATACTAAAGTAGGGGGCATCCGGGCGCATTGCCTGCTAATGGGTTAAGCAAGTTTGTTGCATTACATAATAAAATTTATTCCTAGAGTTTTTATCAAAACGTTGTTGCTGATCAACATGAAACGCTACACTGAGAATACTCAAAACGTGTGGCAGCCGTCTTTTGCCGTAAGGACAAATGCCTGGGGTCATTACCCGATGTTCACAAATGCCTGGCCCCCGGGTAAACGTGCAGCTGCAAATGCACGAGCCTGTGGACAAGTTAGTTTGCAAATGCCCCACACTGTCCAGGGGAGGGGGGGGGGGGCGTAGAATGTTCGCAGATGGAATTGATTGATGCATGAATGTTTCACAAGATTATATATTTTCCCTTTGATATGAAAAAGGTTTACCTTATTGGGAAACATTCAGAAACCATTACACTATGGAGTATGTCAGGTTCATCCATAGACTCAGAACTAGTACTTGGCGAGGAGCAAGACGACATGCCGCTAGAAGATCCTTCAATCTTGATTTGGCTTATTACTTTCAGAAGTTTCATTTGTGGACCAAAGCCTCTAGCGCTTTGTCAGTGAGACAGCAAAAGGCTTCTCCATCAATAGCTTCATCTATATAGAAATATAAAGGGATATAATTCAGGCAAAATAAGATGTCACGATATTACATATATATACACAGTATATCATATGCATATGAATATCTATTAACATATTGGGAAATTGTTCCCCCTACCTCCGTTTTGCAGGCCACGCCACTTCTGACTACCAAACCTATGCGATGAATCAGTATTTACCGTCAAGACAGAAAATACGATAACTAAAGTGGCTAACGCAATACCTAAAACATTTGTATTGATAAAAGGACGTGAAAATTGCGTCAAATTAAAGTCCGACGATTCCCTGTTGGACTTAAGTAAACAATATGCTTTAGACATAGCAGAGATATTCATCCGTAAATGTACTTATATTCCGTTGTCTTATATGTAGTTCCTTGATGCGAACAAATTTACCCTGTCCACCAGCCGTACAATGCACTTTGTATTTATGACCATTCAACATTGGCAGATGGTTGCATATCTTCTGCGATATATTTTCCGTAAGCCAGGTTTTTATTCGTTGTGCCATGCGGTAGAGAAAGATCCCTCGCCAGTTGCGCTGGTTTTTGAATTAACCTATACAAGTTTGCAGATTGTGATAACTTCACTGATGAATTGCCTCGCGTTGTTGTCCACGCTTTTCACGGCGCTTAGGGGTTCAGAAAAACATTGTAGTTACTTTGAGTATTTCTCGTTGCGGGATAAGGAATCTTCTTTTATATCCTCGATGTAAAACTCCTTTTCATGCATGATGCTAGCTCAGCTGGGAATATGTCTTCGATTTTGAAGCTCTCAACAGAGCTTCGGCTAATTTGGCATAAACTTTAAAACTGGGTTTGACAAAACGTTCGTTGATCGTTGATACAATCACATCAATGGCTTTGTAATAGATTTTTTTTTATATGCAAATCTTCTGATGTTTCAGGTGTGAGGCTGGTGTTCCATGGCAATTCAGGTGACAAATACTTCTGCTAAGCTTGCGTATAGGCATATATATTTTCTTCCGTTTAACGTCTTTGTGGTTGTGCAAACCTATAATAATATGTTGAAGCTCACGACATTTCGTTCCATTACCTAAAACTATTCTCACTGGGTACAAAAACTTCTGACCTTCACTTCAATCAAACAAAGGAAAAATATAAGATCCAAAATTTACCTCGCAGATATGCATAAAACCTTCCACTCTCGATATATAAAGCAAATAAAAGAGATCAAAACTATCTAGCGCAATCTTCAGTTTGATTATTTTTCCCACAGCATTATGGTCGAAGAAAACAAGGGTTCACCCACCACCAAAATCGGTGTAAATCTTTGCCACCATTCGAACACCAAACAAGTGTAAAAAACACTTAAAATATAGGTCAACTTACCTAAATTGGGTGCAAACTAGTACTGGCATGAAGTGCTTTTATACACCAAGAAGTGTTTATTTACCCGAATTTGGTGAAAATTGTTTGCCTTCATTTGTACACCAAATTGGTGTACATTTACTCTCCAAAGTATAAAATTACACTATAGCAAGTGTTTCTTAACACCAATATCGTGTAAATTCTTTGCCTTCATTTCTACACCAAATTGGTGTAATTTTACTCTTCAGAGTATAAATTTACACTAGCAAGTGTTACTTAACACCAAGAGAGTGCAAATGTTTTGCCTCCAATTGGACGCCAAGATGGTGTAAATTCACACTTCTTAGAATAAAATTACAGTAGCAAGCGTTTGTTTGCACCAAGTTAGCGTGAAGGTTTTTTGGCTGTAAAGGACACCAAGTTGGTGTAAACTTGCACCTCAAAGTATAGAATTTCTAACAAATTAGTATATATTAAGGCGGTTTACCACTGCACACGCATCATGTCAAAACGCACTTTTCTAGACCTGATGACTTGAACATAAAGAAAATGCTACAGTACGTTACCATACGTTTGATGTGGAAAATTAATGGCCTTTACATGCTTGAATAAATTAGAAGATAAACAAATTGTGATTGGAAATAATGTAATACCTAACAAATAATCACAAATCTGAAATAATACATATATCAAGAGTCAAAAATATCAATAGTTAAAAAATCTATCCCAAAAACTTGGATTAACATATAAATCAAGCCTAACTACCTAAATTTTACTGAGTTCTGACATTAAAATTAAAACTTTCGTTGGAACATTTTGACTATCAAACACTTTCAGAATGTTCCTTTAAAGAAAAATATAAGTGTTCGCACATTCCTTTGGTTATTGGATGTTGCATGCATAGTACAGGCACAACAGTGATTGAACTGCTTCCAAGCATCTATTCCTCAGGCTCATTGATACTGCCATCTAAGTCAATGAATGGGGACATATACTAGCTTTCGTCTGCTTGGTCACCTCTGCAGCATTATCACCAACCTATTGAAAAAATAGAAATACTTTATAATCAATTTCACTGTAAAAAAGTGTTGACAGCAGTAGTCAACACTTTCAGTGACATTCAGCTGGCAGCAGTACACAGCACTTAGCAGTGCTGTCGAACACTCATGCCAAATGTGGACACTTCAAGGACATTCAAGCTCCTTTTTATATAATCAAGGACTTTTAAGGCCTTTAAATTTTCTTTTCAGTTTCACCTTCCTGCATGTGGAAGTTTTGTATGAACCCTGCTCAGAGCATTAACCATCAAAAGCCAGATTGGATACAGAGTAGAATACAAAAGTAGGGGCATTGCAAGCTAATGGATTAAATTTGAAAAGTTATGAGAAGCATGTTTCAGCACCAGCGAGTAACCAGCACTCACTTGGTCCTGCACATAACCTTACATAACCTCATGTTTCTGGATCTTGAAATAGTGGTGAACTTGGCATAACCATGCGGCGATTGCTTATTACCTTAATAATTATCATAAAATAATACTTACATAACTACCAACATCTGCCAAGAAAGGGTACTTGGTGATTGTAACCACGCAAACATCCCTTTGTTCAAGGCATCTTGGACACAAGGTGGAAACCTTTCAGTTTCAGGCAAAAAGGGTTCTCTCGTCTCTTTGTTGCCTCTTTGCTGGTGCTAAATAAAAATACACAAATGTTACTCAAATAAAGCTCTATCTAGTAAGAATTTAACAAAAACATTGTGAAGCATTTGCCCATGACAAAAATAGTATTTTGTAAAATAGAAACTAATATTATTTATTGTTGTAAAATTAAATTAAATTAAACAAAGAAAAATAATGCGAGTGATCGAACGAAGAACTCAAGCATTCTAACTTTTACTTTTGAAAACCAATGGTATAGAATTTTACACATTATAAAAGACAGGAATGCGTCAAAGGATTAATGCCTTTTCTATTGTTAGAGAGCTTAACCTATTAACTGGCAGTACTTTACCCAAGCCTTGATAAAATATTTTTCTTCTTGGCAGCAGGCATCCAGACCCAAAACAATTCCCTGCCAAATTTTAACTTCCAACAGTGTGTGCTTTCAACAAAACCAATGCAATTACAGTATGCATGGTCGTGTAATTTACTACTGTATTTCAACATGCCTCTTGTTCGCTTTGGCACTAAGCCACATTGTTGAATGCTAACAACGTTAGAACTTATAAATTTCTCAAACTTCATTCTTGATTTCTCGCTTTTCCTCAAAAAATTTCCTGCGAGGTCAAAAAGATTTCCTGGCAGCATGCTAGCTGCCATGCTGGCGGACATTCTCAAGCCTTGACTTTACCACTGAAGATTAAAATCGTCCGGCGTTAAATAGAGTAAAATACTAAAGTAGGGGGCATCCGGGCGCATTGCCTGCTAATGGGTTAAGCAAGTTTGTTGCATTACATAATAAAATTTATTCCCTAGAGTTTTTATCAAAACGTTGTTGCTGATCAACATGAAACGCTACACTGAGAATACTCAAAAACGTGTGGCAGCCGTCTTTTGCCGTAAGGACAAATGCCTGGGGGTCATTACCCGATGTTCACAAATGCCTGGCCCCCGGGTAAACGTGCAGCTGCAAATGCACGAGCCTGTGGACAAGTTAGTTTGCAAATGCCCCACACTGTCCAGGGGAGGGGGGGGGGGCGTAGAATGTTCGCAGATGGAATTGATTGATGCATGAATGTTTCACAAGATTATATATTTTCCCTTTGATATGAAAAAGGTTTACCTTATTGGGAAACATTCAGAAACCATTACACTATGGAGTATGTCAGGTTCATCCATAGACTCAGAACTAGTACTTGGCGAGGAGCAAGACGACATGCCGCTAGAAGATCCTTCAATCTTGATTTGGCTTATTACTTTCAGAAGTTTCATTTGTGGACCAAAGCCTCTAGCGCTTTGTCAGTGAGACAGCAAAAGGCTTCTCCATCAATAGCTTCATCTATATAGAAATATAAAGGGATATAATTCAGGCAAAATAAGATGTCACGATATTACATATATATACACAGTATATCATATGCATATGAATATCTATTAACATATTGGGATATCCAACCTCAGGGGGGGAGGGAAGCAATTGTTTATGCTGACCAAAATGGCAAAATTTCGTCTCTGCACATATTTTGCAATCCATCAGAAATTTCAGCCAACACTTGCTGTTTAATAGGAATAAGTTAACCTTAGTTATTGAAGACCATTTCTCTTTAATATTGCGTTTAATTTTGTTAATGACTACAGTAGATCTGTCGATTTCTGGCCACTTATGTTGACCCACCTAAATTACTCTTATGAGCTTTACAACCATTTGAATTTCAGCCATCACTTGCTGTTTAATTAAATAATACCACAGTTGATTCTATGGTTGGTGACAACGAAGTACATATACCTGGATACGAAATTGTTAGGCGAGATAGAGATTCCAATGGTAGATTTGGCGGTGGGGTTTGTTTTTATATTCGTAGCTGTATAAATTTTTCAGTTCGGCATGATCTATCTTTTGAGCAATTGGAAAACCTGTGTATTTCAGTTAATAAACCTAGAGCCAAGCCTTTTCTTATTACCACTTGGTACAGGCCTCCTAATTCGCCTGTAGCAATGTTTAATTATTTTGAAATTCTTCTAGGTATGCTCGATTCCGAAAATATCGAGTATTACCTCATGGGCGACTTCAACTGTGATTTGAGCTCTACAGTCTTAGATCATGATTCGAAGTCACTCATGGATATTGCCGATTTATATAATCTTTCTCAGCTTATAAATGAACCTACTCGAATCACAGACTCCTCCTCAACATTGTTAGATCATATTTTCACAAATACTCCTGACAAGGTTGTTTGCTCTGGTGTTTCTCATGTGAGTATAAGCGATCATAGTCTTATTTACGCCTTTCGCAAACTTTCTGTGGGTACATCGACGGGGTACATTCTTCAATAAACTACAGAAAGTTTAAAAACTTTGATTCTACTAAATTTCGTAATGATATTAGTCAACAGAGTTGGAACTATATCAATCAGTACGAAAACCCTAATGACATGTGGCATGCTTGGAAAGCCACATTCAATTCTGTCGCAGATAAGCACGCCCCAATTCGAACTAAGCGCGTTAAGGCTATTAAATCGCCTTGGATCACATCTCTTTTGAAAGATAAAATGCATAGGCGAGATGTCCTAAAAATTAAAGCAATTCGTTCCAACGATACTCAAGATTGGCTTTCTTTTAAGAAAATGCGTAATTTTGTTAATTCTGAAATCTTCTACGCAAAGCAAGCCTATTTCAAAAATTCTTTCAATGATAATAAAGACAATCCTAATAAGACCTGGAAGATCATTAATGAACTTACTTCTAAGAATAGGAAAAGCCCTCACATTGGCGAGGTTGATTTGAATGGCGTATTAATTAATGACCCTAGCAAAATTGCTGATGCGTTTAACGATCACTTTTCAAACATCGGACCAGACCTTGCAGATAAAATTAATCTTAATTATAGCAATCGGTCTTATCTTGATTATTTACCTAACCAAAATAATGCTATTTTTCAACTGAGAGAAATAAGTATTCCAACCGTTTACGCATTACTGTCCACGTTAAACACTTCTAAAGCAACAGGTTTAGACAAAATATCTTCTAGGTTAATTAGAGAATGCTCTGACTTAATTGCAGAATCCTCTGTCTTATTTTTAATCGTTCTATCACTACAGGCATATTCCCAAACGAATGGAAATGTGCTAAAGTTATTCCTATATACAAACAAGGCAAACGCAATTGCGTTGATAACTATCGTCCCATTTCTATTGTTCCTATTGTGGCTAAGGTTTTGAAAGGGTAATTTATGATCAGCTATATACATTTATAGCTGAAAATGAATTATTAACTAATTATCAATCAGGATTTCGAGGCCTACATTCTACTGTCACCTCTCTTCTTGAGGCTACCAACGAATGGGCTTATAATATTGACAGTGGTAATGTAAATGCTGTAATGTTTCTTGATCTTAAAAAAGCGTTCGACACTGTAGATCATGAAATATTGCTGAACAAACTTAATGCATATGGAATCAAGGGAACTGCGGGTAACTGGTTAAGATCGTATCTAAATGAACGTAATCAAAAGTGTTTTGTTAACGGTCATTTCTCCTCGAATCGATTACTACAATGTGGGGTTCCTCAGGGAACTATATTAGGCCCGCTTTTATTTTTAATCTATATTAATGATCTTCCTAATTGTCTAATACACTCTCGGGCACGAATGTTTGCTGATGACACTAATTTGACATATGCAAGTAATAACATACATGAAATTAATCATAATCTTAACGAGGATCTTGCTAGTGTCAGTGAATGGTTATCAGCAAACAAACTTACTTTAAACCAGACTAAAACTGAATTTATGCTAATTGGCTCTCGCCAAAGAATAAATACTTTTCAATCTACTCCTTTATTAGTAATAAATAACGTTCCAGTTAAACAAGTCTCTCATACAAAATCACTCGGCGTACACATTGATGAGAACTTATCCTGGAATGTTCATATTGAGAAACTGAGTAAAAAGTTGCTTCCGGTATTGGTGCACTAAAACGCATTAGACCTTATGTTCCTTTTACCACAATGCAACTTATTTACAAGTGCTTAGTTCAACCATATTTCGACTACTGCTCTGCTGTCTGGGACAGTTGCAGTAGTTATCTAATTAACAAATTGCAAAAATTACAAAATCGTGCTGCCAGGGTATTAACATCTTCTAGTTATGATACAAATGCCGATTATCTTTTCGAAAGTCTTGGATGGAAAAATCTTGTATCTCAGCGTAGGCTTTCCAAGGCTATCATGGTGTATAAATCCTTGAATGGTCTTGCTCCAGATTATCTTTCTAATATGTTTGTTGATCGCAATAGTATCACAAATTATGCATTGAGAGACACCAGTAACAAACTAGCTTTGCCACTACCGCGTACTAATTACTTGAAAAATAGCTTTAGTTATAGCGGTGCAGTACTGTGGAATTCTCTTCCTACTGAGTTAAGACAGGCTAGTACTTTACATAAATTTAAGTCTGACTGTAGCAACTTTATTCAATAATTTTTAAATATTTTATCTAATTTTAATCAATTTAATGCACGGCACTCATGAAAAACAGGTAGTTTTGTAAATATGTATAGTATAATTTATCATATAGCTAATTTCCTTTGTTACTTTATCATAAGTGTGTAAAATCCTGATGAGTCCACCGTGACTAAATAAAGTTCACTAGTTATCAAAGGCTATTCCCTTATATATTTGCGTATTATTTTGTTCAACACTACAGTAAAAACCTTTACAAAGACGAACATAAACGTGCAATTCAAACACAACACGCCATGTGCAAATCGAACTAAATTTGAAATTTCCGCGCAAAATTAAAAAGTATACAGATAAGTAATACATACCATGAAAAGTTTGACCAAAATTCAGCGAAACCGTTTGAGTCTAATGAATTAAAAATGTCGTGAACGAAACTGTTTTCGTTTCAATCACATGCCATATTTTGTCGCTTCAAATTTGTAGTGGACAGAAGGCTTTGCGGCTGTCTTGTTCTTCGATCGGAAGCGAGCAGTTGAAAACAAACACCCTTTCCAACTCCCAGGCGCACGCAACGGACGCTCTGTATATGCGCATTGGGAGACGCTGTCTAAAATATAGCGGGCGCATTTCTTCAACCGCCATTTTATTGGTCGCCACATGTATCTACTAAACTGACGTTACGTCATTTTTTCAAATTTGATGATGAAGTTAAAAATTTTGTAACTGACCCTAACCCTAACCCTAAAACCAACCCTAACCCCTAACCAACCCAAAACCTAACCCTAAACCTAACTCTAACCTAACCCTAACAAATTGATGAAGAAAAATCAAGAAAAACGAATATGAAAATCTTTGAAAATCGGGAAAATTGCGTAACGTCAGTTTGCTAGATGGAAATAAGTGAAAACCCATTTTGTTATTTTTGGAACGTTGAAAAGATCAATTTTCAGGGGATTTTTTGCTTTTTTACTTTACTGTTCACGGATATTAAAGTGTTTCTTGAAAGACTAAGTTGTGGTGTTTATACCGAAGGATATTACGGCTTAAGAAGAAATTTTCCACTCATTGTCAGAATTTCAGCAGGATATACATGTAGCAATCTGGAAACAAGCAAGTGTTCTTATTTTACTAGTGTTAATGGAAGCTGAGTTGTTTCTACAGGTATGTTTACAATAATTTCTTTGTCCTTCCTCATCAGGAATCACAAGTGTCTTAAAACATACATTTTGAAAAAATGGAACATATTCCTCTTTAAATTTTGAAAAATCTGTTCGTGGCCTTTAGCTAGAAAAAGTACTTTGTTCTATTAAAACTTGAAACATTAATAGTTAAAGTGTGCTAGATGTTGTAATTGTCAAATTATGTCACATGCTTATGAAATTTCTCCTGTGCTACCTTGTTAGGGGCGACATCCATATTCAAGTTGCCACAGAAAACGTCAATTCGACGTTTCTGGGTGGGTGGGTTTCAATCTTTCACGTTTCTGCGTGGCAGTTTTATACTTTTCTGATTAAAAATGTAAAATATTAAAATTGTAACTATAAATAACGAAAGAAAAGCTGTAAATCTCACCCCTTTCAGTTCGACTTTTAATTTTTCATTGAATAGCAACCAAGCATCGGTTTGCTGCAGTTTTCTCTGGAAATACTATCTCGACTTTGCCCAAATCAAAATATATTTTATGAATTTTTATTTAAAAAATCATTTTTATATAAAGTTAAAACTTCCTCAGTTTATTAATAAGGACATTTTCTTAAATTGAAATTTCCTTAAATTGAAATTTCCTGAAATGAAAGTGAAACAAGACAAAAAACGCGGGAAAAGTTTTCAAGATGGCATGAAAAACACAGTTTACGGTAAGTTCAAACCATTGAACTATATACAAACTGGAACGCTAACTCAATACGGCAACCCTGATAATAGGATGAAGCCAAGCTAGTTTTTCTGAGTTTTGAGTTGAAATACTTAAGTTATATCTCTTAAAATGTTCTATTTGATACAAAAACTTCAAGACTTTGGGCAAAATGGAAATACTTAAAAAACACAAAAACAACCGCAATTTTGTAAAATACGGCAAATTTCCCCTCAAAGTTTTAAGTATTTCCCTTTTACCTAAAGTCTTGAAGTTTTTATATCAAATATAACTTTTTAATAGCTTCCATTTCATATACAGCCCAATGTTCGGCGTTAAGTATTTCAACTAAAAACTCAGAAAGACTGAATTAAGCTGGCTTCATTTCCCCCCCCTGCGTTAGCGTTCCTGTCTATTATAGTTCAATGGTTCAAACTGTCTTTTTAAATGTAAATTTGCTTCTTTTCATGCAAGATACCACAATATAAGCTATTGTGAACTGTGGCCCAGAAATTAAGTACATTTTTTAGCAAAAACATTTTGATCATATCAAATGTATAATCTTAATGCTTCATTCATTTGAAACCACGGTCCCCCAACCCCGGGGACATAGCGGGGGATTAACAAAATTTAGCGGGGATTTAACGCTATTTAACAACGTGCTATGCCCCGGAGGGCGGTGGAATTAACTAAATATTTTTATAACCGGGAAATTGCCCTTCGACTTAACAGCCGCTATATATAAATACACCGGAGATAACCGGAGACTTAATTGGGGCGAGCCTGAGCGAGCCCCATAGTTTGGTGGCTAATCGAGCTCAAGTGCAATGCATTATGGTGCGCACGTGTGCATGGGTTGCCGTACGTATACGGAACTTTCACTGCAGTGATTAAACCCCATCGGCTTTTCGCCTCATCTTATTTTACAATAATTATATAGTTTTCAATTAACAAACGTCCCGAGAGTTCTGGAAAATGGTGAATAAAATCCACCACAGGCGTCCCAATCTTACCCTGTGTTACTAATTTATTAAGTTACATCTTTAAATAATAGTACGTATATTCAAAATATCTTTATATAATAGGTGATGATGTACATAAACGATATATGATGTATATATAATAAACGATCTTCCTGAATCAATATCCTCACCCTCTGTTGGTATCTCCTTGTTTGCTGATGACACATGGGCTCTTAAAACCGAAGCCAGAAATGTGGAGAAATGGGCTCTGAGTTGGAGACTCAAATTCAACTCCCAAAAATGCAAAGTACTCAGCGTCACACGAAAGCATCATCGTATTGTAGCCGAATATTCCATAAACGGTGAAATTTTGCAGCATTATGTTTGCACTCAGAAAGACCACGGCGTGACTGTTTCTTCATATCTAAAATGGAACACGCACATATACGAACAGGTGACTAAAGCCAATCGGATGTTAGGTATGGTTTAACGATCATCAGGAAAACTCAAGAACGTGAACACTAGGCGCTGTCTCTACCTTACACTGGTGAGATCCCATCTTGTATATGTCTCAAAAGTTTGAAGTCCACAGAATACCACCATGTGCATGGAGCTGGAACGAATCCAGCGTCGAGCAACGAAATTTATACTGGCTCTTCCCTTCAGAAGGGATATATCATACAAATCAAGACTCGCTACCTTGGAACTGCTACCCCTCTGCTACTGGCACGAGTACCTGGACATTCTCTTTCTGTTCAAATGCGTGCATGGTTTAATTAGTACTGATATCTTACCTGAACAAATGGACAGTCTAACCTCAACCTTGAATCTAGCTCCGCTCAACGAACAACGCTATAATTAAATACAACATCCCTAAAGTTAGAACATTGTGTCACCAGAACAGTTACTTCATACGAGTATCGCGAGTGTGGAACACGCTCCCTGATGAGCTGCGCAAACCGGACATGTCATATCGGACTTTCAAAGCAGGTCTTTACAAGTATTACTACACGGCAACGCTGACTGTATTTGATCAGGGTGATATTCAGACGTGGAAATAAATCTGTGTAAAGTGTCATAAAGCTAGACAGCTTACTGGAACAATGAAATTTTGTTTCTAAAAGTTGTTAATTGCAGTATAGTTTATTTTATTTGACAATAGAGAATCATAGAGGGCAGCTTTAGTTGAAAATCGGTATAGACATAGTTTAGTACCTCCCGACAATCCATCGAATTTAATATTATATAGTTTTTGGTCTATATAATATGGACAGGTATGCGCTCTCCTTTCGATATAAGATGGACTATGCTGCAATCTTGTCTAATATTATATTATACATGAAGTTTATATGTGTTTTGTAAAAGGTCACTAACGTAATTGGCTGACGCTGTGTTAGTGTTCCTTGTCGTTTTCATGTTTGTATATAACATTAATAGTTGTGTTAAAACGACAAAAGTAAATAAATAAATAGTATATTCAAAATCATTAGAAAATCCTTTTTGAGAACTTACATGTGTTTCCTGAAAGATTTTAGCGAGAACCGGCCAAGGTTGGGGTTGACATGGGGGTTAGCAACAGAAAATCATACAAGGCTGCAGACTTTGGCGGTTAATTGGACTAATTGGGACAAACATTGACAGAAATCAATCGAATAACGCGAATTTCGGCTGTCGCATCGCCGCCAAATTACGTTACATCGGAAGAGCGATAACATACGTTTTCTTTAACAGAATTTAACAATATCTTCCCGCATAAAATGCCAACTGAAACTTGGACAAATATCTAATCTTCCGAGCGTTGTGCCCTGCTTGAATTCACGGCCTTTAAATTCGAATTACACGCTGCATTGTCATTGGCCGGCTTTTAAAACAACAACAGGCCATTTCCGGTAAGGAGCGAACGTTTGGGGAGTCAATTGCGAGGTGACCTGGGGGGTATTCACCATACACGAAATCTTTGCTCCAGTGTGTCGACTGTCGTTTTGTTTTCATAATTATCATGAATTCCAAGTTGTCCGATTACACCGCAAACTTCATACAATGGAAAATGTGGTACGTAGTCTCCACTTTACATGCTTTAATATGTATGAAGTTGTATAAACAAACGAGATATATATCTATTTCAGACAAGTATTTATATTATTTTTAAAATACAAAGACAAATTTATATATATACTGACGCGTCTGAATGAAACATATTCAGAGCTGTAAAGCTCACTGTATATACTTTTAACTGAAAATGTTATTTGGAGTTGCTGTTCTTGTGTATTCTATTAAAATACTCAGTGGTTCCCGTAACTACGAAACGGCTTAAATATATTCCTATAATGTTGTATTTAAATTAAAATATACAGTATTATATTATCCGTGAACCCATACACTCCATCAGGTCAGTGTATTATTTATTGTAGCAAACAAATATTTGCAGCTTTTAGTGGGTTCCATATTGTTTTCTGGTTAATATTTGTACTTTTAATATTATTAGGTTTTTGTTAAACTACACATATGAAACGGGGGAAAAAACATTTGTTGATGACATAGTGAAACACTCTGTAAGCGAACAAAAAAATATCCCTTGACAGTTTGGAACCCACAAAAAGCTGCAAATATTTGTTTGCTATAATAAATAATACACTGACTTGATGGAGTGTATGGGTTCACGGATAATATAGTACTGTATATTTTAATTGAAATACAATATTATAAGAATATATTTAAGCCGTTTCGTAGTTACGGGAAACACTGAGTATTTTAATAAAATACACAAGAACAGCAACTCTAACAGCGAGCTTTACAGCTCTGAATATGTTTCATTCAGACGCGTCAGTATATATAAATTTGTCTTTGTATTTAAAAATAATATAAATACTTGTCTGAAATAGATATATATCGCGTTTGTTTATACAACTTCATACATATTAAAGCATGTAAAGTGGAGACTACTTACCACATTTTCCATTGTATGAAGTTTACGGTGTAATCGGACAACTTGGAATTCATGATAATTATGAAAACAAAACGACAGTCGACACAATGGAGCAAAGATTTCGTGTATGGCGAATACCCCCCGGGTCACCTCGCGATTGCCTCCCCAAACGTTCACTCTCTTACCGGAAATGGCCTGTTGTTGTTTTGAAAGCCGGCCAATGACAATGCAGTGTGTAATTCGAATTTAAAGGCCGTTAATTCAAGCAGGGCACAACCGTCGGAAGATTAGATATTTGTAAGTTTCAGTTGGCATTTTATGCGGGAAGATATTGTTAAATTATGTTAAAGAAAACGTATGTTCCGATGTAACGTAATTTGGCAACGATACGACAGCCGAAATTCGCGTTATTCGATTGATTTCATTCAGCGTTTGTTCCAATTAGTCCAATTAACCGTCAAAGTCTCCAGCCTTGTATTATTTGCTGTTGCTAATCCAACCTTGGCCGGTTCTCGTTAAAATCTTTCAGGAAACACATGTAAGTTCTCAAAAAGGATTTTCTAATGATTTTGAATATACTATTATATAAAGATATTTTGAATAAACTATTATATAAAGATATAACCTAATAAATTAGTAACACAGGTGATCCCACCGGCTATTCTGTGAAATTGACAATTTTTCATGCGATGCAGAGGAGGTTGGACAGCAGGCCGCAAAGCATCGTGGGTAACGAGCGTATGTTTCCAAGTACGTGCGGCCTCAATTATGCGTTGACTGCGGTGAAGTCAACATCTCTGGCCATAGCAAATTCTGCGAAAATGGACGCTATATTGACACAAAGACTCAATGCCATCATTATGGATGTGTTTTATAGTGTTTGTGTATCGATCTACATCACACGCAGCCTTTGAGATTTCTGCACAAATAAATCCATTAAACGGACTCAAAGAGCCTTGTTATAGATTCTATAACAAGGCTCTTTGAGTTCGTTTAATGGATTTATTTGTGCAGAAATCGCAAAGGCTGCGTGTGATCAACTCAGTGGTCTTGTGGTTCATGTGTTGAAAATTATATATGTAATTTGTGGGCACTTTGTTCCGTGTTGCACGTGTTGCATTTTATATACTTAAGTAAATGATTTCATAAGCTGACCCACTGCCTGGATCGTCTGGAGTGTAGTACAGACAGTTAACTAAATATTTATTTGCCGGGTTGATTCTGCTGGCATCAAAGGTTCGACTGTTAATATGTATTCAGTTATTTATTTATCCCAATAGCACATTGTGACCACTGAACACCCCCATATTGGGATTGTCAAAGAACTTCTATTCCTCAGCTTAAATTAAACATATACTTTTGCAACAGAAATTACTGGTGAAATGTAGACAAAACAAACTTTACAGTAATATACAGTTCCATTTTTATTGAAAATACATAGCACATACATAAAATATAATAATATCTCTGCTCATTCTCTACATAAATAAAGAAAGGCAAATTAATAATACAATGATAGAATTCAAACCAAAATACAAATCTGTAAATAAACAACAAATTTTACTTCTAAAATTTTCTTCTAAAACTCAGCACTTATTTTAAACAGTAAAGTCCACTTCTTCGGAAAAATACGAGCAATCACTGCGTCAATTGTGGAAATTCGAGATGTTCAACTTCAAAGATTGTTGAATGAAATTGAGAAATGGCATCGGATTAATACAATATGACGACGTACAGCCTACATAAAAGATCAAAATAACGTTTACCTTACAAAATACTGCTCACATAGGTAGATCTATAGTTATTGAAATAGCATGGATGCATTCCAGGAAAAAAATTGAATAACAATGACAAAATATTCGATATTTGGGAGTCGAGTGGGCCGTCAGACAACAAAATTGCAGACAGAGCCAGACACTAGCCCAGATATAAAATCTCTAAACAACACGCAAATAACTCCTAAATCTCCTAAAATTCATTCAAAAGTATTTTAACGCTTACTCTAAAGAATAACGCTCTTTATATTAAAGAAGTTTCAAGATTCATTGGGAAAAACAAGCTTTGGTGGGTCAATGTCGTCAGGCGCAATAAGGTGCCATTTTTGCAAAAGTTGAGATGAGTATGGTCACTTCAATACCGAATATCTCGAAAACTGCCGGGGATCCCCGGGATCCCTCCAGCTGCTTTTAGTATATACATTTATCTTGATTTTTTTGCGAAAATTACGAAAATCGAACCATGGGAACTCCAGATATTTTAGTTTGAAAGTTGTAAACAGACGCGGCCTCGAGTCATTACGTTGCGATGACACGACGAACTTTAATCCTCAAAATAAGTTTAAACAATAATACTTACCTCAGAAATTTTTACAGATACCACAAGTTCTTGCATAATGTTAAGGCCACGCTTGCTTTTTAATACAATTTTTAAAATATTAGTATGTATTTTTCAAGTGTTTCTGCGCCCAATGAAAATTAGGCAGCCTAAAATCTTCACAAACACGATGGAAAAATAGCGCGATTTCATTGGTCGAGAAATTCACGTGACAGCTGTCCAACCTCCTCTGATGTGATGAAATATATTCTTAAATGCGATCGAAAATATAGCCACATTTATGTAAAGAAACTCAAAAGGAGCCACTGATCCGCACAAATAACAAATGGAAATGCATGGTGATTAATGATATAACAAAAGAAACTTTCAAGACAACAGATATTTCTTTAAAGTTTAGATTGTAAATTCGTATAAAGTATAAGTATCCTATATTTTATGTTACAAAAGCTATAAATTAAAAGGAAAGCGGAGCCAGTCAACCGCATGATTTCATTTCAATAAGGTGAATTTATAAGTAAATGCAGTTTTGTTTTATGAACTTTACGAAACGTTTTATATTGAACGCAAAGTTGAAATTTTCAATTTTACATTAAAATAAAATATTAGAATGCGTAATAACATACCTACATGATATATTTCAGTATTCTATTGTTAAAACTATTAATATTTTAACTACATTGTCGGTTTTGTAGTGTAATTTGTACGCTAAAAGCTGTAAAAGAAATTTTCTTACTGATCGTGTTGCCATGACTAGAATGCTTCCACAGTTTGAAACGCGTTATATACATGTTATTTTATAAATAGTCATCTTAATTTTTGTTTACCTTGGTAAATGAGTCTTTCTTCACCGGTGACAGTAGTTAAAACTGAACGTTCGAGGTTCGAGGAAGTTCCTGAAAAGTAATTATTAAAAATAAAATTATATGATTCAAATACATCATCTTAATAGGTAATTAAAGCTAATGGATATATATTTCATGCACCAATTGTAAATTAATAGCTGTAAGCCAGAGCTTCCACTCGGAAGGAAATTTCCTTCCAAAAGGATATTTCGGCATTTGGAAGGAAAAGTAAAAGGAAATGAGATTTGGAAGGAAATTGGAAGGAAATTTGGCCATTTCGAAGGAAAAGGGAAGGAAATTTTACAATTTAAACTTTTTCAGTAATTTCTAGTAATTTAATAATGGTTAAACAGGTATGAACTTTTGAGTTAAAAAACATGTATAAAAATAATACATCGAATATTTACATAACCATCAAGGATGAATGGGGGTAATTTGGGACTTAACAGGTCTTCAGTGGGTGAGTAGAGGACTTGTACATAAATAACACGGGTCAATTTTTTTCGCGGGTTTTTATAAACTAAAAACAAACCGTCGAAAAAAGGGAAACCAAATTTCTAAACCCAAAGAAAGTAATTTGTAAATTATTCAGTTATTAACAGTTCAATATGGCAATGAAAAAAGGAAAGTTTTCAGCCGCAGCACTTAAACCAAGTGATAACATGCTAAAACTAGCAAACAATATGAAAGCAAGCGCGACAGACGAGGAGGTAAAAGATTTAAGGAAAAAATTCATAAAAAACTCGTTTAAGTAATATGTCGTGTGAGAAAACAGACAACAGAACATGTTTTTTCAGGTTAATTATCCTTATTCAAATTAATTTTGAACGGTATAGACTAATGACTATATACTACTACTATATACTATATTCTACTACTATATAATATATACTATATTCTACTCTGTAGTGATCTGGAACACTAATGTTGGATACTTCACAGTCATCCCAAGCTCACATTGTTGCTATTTATTTTATTTTTTATTAATATTTTTTTATTATTGCTGTTTGTATTTTATGGTATATTATGTGTATGTGTTCAGCAAACACAAGAGTTTTTTGTCGGTGAAAATCCATAATTTGTTCGATTTTCTGACAATCTCAGGATGCGTGGCTGTCGAAACCCGGGGATATTCAGTTGGGAGCTCGCGAGTTCGAATTACACTCTCTATTGTTATTGGTTGATTCGAATCGCGTTCACGCGACAACAATGTAATGAACCAGGGCGCTTATATAGAGGGCGGTGAAACGGCTATTGGCGCGCTGATCGATGTGTGATGCAATGAACTGGTAACGAGTCTGGCAGCCTGCTGATGTTGCCATAGCGACATCAAAGATAAATATTGTTAAATATGGCGGGTAATTAAAGCGAAAATGTTTGAGGAAGGTGATATGAGTATAGAGGATAAAATCCCGATGCCATACGATTCTACTGAAAAGCCAGATTCATTTATACCGATAGAAGAGTCGACAGTAGAATCTGCTGTTGATTCTACTGCTTGTGTCAACGAACCTGGCTTTTCTGGTGCTACTACACATTATATAAACGACGAAATCTACGATAATGAAAGCATACTGGATCATGCAGGATGGGCCATAAAAAGACCGAGAGATGTCATACATAAAGGACAAAATGAGTTAGCAGCAAGAGAAACTGTATACGAAGGTTGTCAAATTCTTTATGCCAATAAAAAAAATGCACTGGCAATAATTTCTCTCTTGGGAGAAGATGTAAAGCAGCCCGACGAGTTGTACAGATTTTTTGTGCACGCACACGTACTTCCTTTTCTTATTTTTCTCCATACATTGGTCGAAAGCATTTTAAGCCCTAACAATATTAGGAAGGAAAAGGGTAACATTTTAAAATATTGTCTGGAACAAATGTCTGTCAATGAAGAGCTACGAGATAAATGGAATGAGTTACTGACGCCGGGTACGGATGCAACGACATCTGTCTTTGTTTTGCAAAGAATTGTCACGTTCTTTGTAAAATCAAAACAACAAATTTTTCGTGAGAAAGAAGGCCTTAAGCCAAATAAAAAAAGTGTTTCCTTAAGACAACACGTCAAAGGGTCTTCAAAATCTTCAAGGATCGTTACTAAATCTTCCACGCTCCCTGTTCCGAAAAAACCCGATCAAATTATAACGCTGAGAAGTGATTTTACTGTTCCCACCATAAAAGCATTTTTATGCAATTTGAAAACCTTACCCCAAGAAGAACAAGAAGCGGAGTTAAGTCATCTTCAAGGAAAAGAACTGGCAAAATTTTTGAAGTGTATAGGGAAGCCAGCCTTTTTGGGAAAGAAAAAAGAGAGGCAAATCAAATCGCTCATTGAGGCAATAAAAGGGGGAGCAGTAAAAGTTCAATTTCCTGATAAGGTAAGTACCAACACAATCAAAGATTTACAAGTGCAAAAATAATTTATTGTTTTAAAATATACATGAAATCATCCATACACAGAACTGAAATAGTGAAGTTTACAACAATTATAAATTTAATTTAGTAACAAATTGTGGTTGCCCAAACAAGGTTAATTTTTTTAATGATCAGATCTATATATAAGTTTAACATCCACCCCTCAAAAATTCAACATCATCCCCAGGGCTATCTTAGAAAGGAAGCACAGAGGAACTTTCTTCCCATAAACATTGTACAAGGTCCGGCTAGAAACAAATAAACCCAAAGCCGCAAAGGCCCTTTTGATCTCTGCTCTACTGTACACTAAATACCTTAAACCTCCGTATATAAGCCCCCACCCCGAATATAAGCCCCACCCCCATGTTTTGCCCACCATGTTCACTAACAGTTAAAGCTTTCCAAATATAAGCCCCCGGCCCCACCAAATGTAAGTCCTCCCATACGTAAGCCCATGGGCTTTAAGAAATTCTGGAGCTTTAACTTTGTAGAAATATAGTTGTAAACATATTGATGCCTTTTTACTCTTAAATTTATTTTAGCGAAAAAAGAAAGCAATTTTGTACCGTTCAAATGCAAATGCAGTCAAGAACTTGTTAGTTACTAATAATATTGTTTGAAACTTTTAGTTAAGTTTGTTTACAATAATGGACTGCAACACAAAATGTTAGCTATCAAGTTAGTCCCACCTCATTCAGAGCAAAGAAGCACATCCTATGTTGAAATTCATGCTGTTCTATTTTAATGTTATGCCTAGATCTGCTGATGATGTGATGGCTCTCCTCTCTATTACACCCCCCTGGATGTGAGGCAATCCATTTAGTACATGTGCTCCCAATCTAACTCACTAGTCATGTAAAGAAGAACAGAAATGACATTACTATCAGTATATCACTAACAAAATACTGCTATGAAAAATCCAGTCTCCCCCTCAGTTGCACACATATTAAATGGTGACCTCTAGTATTTTGACGTAAGTTTGCAAGTTGTGACTACTGGGTGATTGGAGTTGAATTAGGACAATGTGGTAAATTGGGACACTAATTCCTCTTGATTTGTGTATGAGTATTTCTCATAAAATAAGCTTTGTTTGATTGATTTTTTCTAAAAATTATGTTTGTGATGGTTCACTAAGTACCAGGCCTAGATGATCTGTTTTCCTTCCTGGCAGCAAAATCCCAAAACAAAAATTTCCTGTGTACGTCGGACTTAAAATTTTCTGCCTGACAGAATTTGACAACCCAGCTGCCACTGGCACTGCCAGTAAGTAAATATATGTTATACAATACAAGTGCATACCAAAAATTAAAATGTTATTTTATATCACAATCAAGCTAACTATCTGTTGTTTGTATTTATAAAATGACAATTATTTCCTGTGAGACATAAAGATTTCCTGTGAAGACTTTTTGTCAAAAATTTTCTGGCAGCGGTGCTGCTGGCGCTGCCGGCCATTTTCCAGCACTGCTAAGTACTATGAGGAATGTTAATCTTATAAAGAATATTAAAAAAATGATAGAAATAGATGAGACACTTCCCTAATTTGCTTGAGTGCACATGAGACAAAGAAACGAGATCGAGGCTGGCAATGATTTGACTATAAGTTGTCGTTAAATCATTGCTCGCCTCGGCCTCGTTTCTTTGTCTAGTGGGCAGTCAAGCAAATTCGGGAAGTGTCTATTACTGTTGCAATTCACCACATAATTGTTCCAATTCATCCCAATCCTGTAAAAAACCTTCTAGTACATTAGCTCAAAAAAATTGCTAAAGGTACACTGGCCACAAGTGGGTGGAAAAAATCCCCTTAACATTTTTCCTCTTGACAATACTAGCATTATCACACTTCTGTGCTTGACTAAGTTCAATGTCATCGACCTCGTAGACATTAGTTTGTTTCTTCGAAAGGCATTTTGCTTCAGCGTAACTTATCATGCTATTGACATTATATCCATACGTATATGCCGTCATGTTGTTAGTACCCCCACATGCTTGCCTTTGCATCGAGAAGAATGACTCGACCACATCTTGATTTATTCGCTTGGGAATGATGTAGAGATGACTTCCATGGAGGGATGTGAATTTCGGATCATTACCAATGAATTTAACCAGTTCTTTAAATCCATTGATCGTGACCTGAAATATAAATTGAATAATTGTAAGTGTAAAATTACAATTGAGATCGAGACTGAAAGATGCATTGGGGGTGCATTGGGGTTTAGCAAATGTAACTGTAAGCGTTCAGAACTCTGGTCATTTCAACGAATTTGATTTTTTGAATTTGACCCAATTTTTTATATAGACTTGGAAATAATCATGTTATGATCCATTTGATTACTGTATTATACCTGTAAATCAAACATTGTTTGCCAACTGATGAAGTGATATGACCGTTCCGACTTCATTTTAAAGATGGATGCCAATTCATCTCTCCAATTTTTGAAAAATTGCAGGACATTATCCAGAGCTTTTATACGCCTGTCTTCAAGAGACAGCAATGGTTTTGTGTCATTGAAACAATTCCATAATGCGTCGCAATTTAAAATAAATTTCTGAGTGGATTCTGTGCCATCATTCTCATATTTTGCCATGTCCTTTTGAACTTTTGAACGCTTTCCACTTGGGAAACTTTCTGTCTACACTGCTGTTTATCTTATTAATCTTGTATGCAAGACTTTGCGATCTTTCATTTTCTGCTAAACTACAGAGGCATTCTGACTCCAAATCCTTTTTTAAATCATCAAAACATTGGATGTCACCTGAATCCAGAAACAGATTAAGAAGGGCTTTCTGGTGCTTTGAAGCAATTCTTTCAATGTAATTAGAATAAAATTTCCATCTAAGAGAACCATTGAATTTTCCAAGACCCTTGCTTAAATTATTAATTGATCTATAGAAAAAGGTCTGAATGTGTTTGTATTTAAAATAAACACCATACACCTTGTAAACTCCAAACGATACACCAGCAAACTTCTCTAGCGAACAGCGTGCTAAGTTCGTTCCAGGAGGTATTGAAACATTCACTAAAGCGTACATCAAAAGTTCTTCGGGTTGTAATGAAATTTTACCACAATACTGTATTGACGTTGGCTCAGCATTGGTCATAAAACGTTCAAAGTCAGCACACGGCTGCAATCTTTCGTTGGGAGCAATTCCGTCTGACATCGCTGAAGTAGCCGCTTCACTATCGATTGAAACTTTAACTCTCTTACCAGGTGAAGCAAGTTGCTCACCAGCTCGTCTTTTACAATAAGTGTCACACATTTTCAATGTTGACTCGCAATTTTTTTAAGGAAAAATCAACAAATATGATTACACGAATCGTTGCTTTCGCAAGGGACGTGACGCGATAAGGTTTTAAAATCTTCATTTTTTCTGTACACGTATCTTTCACGTTCGATAGAATACAACTCACGTCGAGTTTTAACTGATAGGTGCCTTTCTCAAATGAATTTCAAGAATTGCTCAACTCTAATTTACGTTTTCTTAACGAGTCCTAATTAGAGATCATCTCGGCTTATTGATCACGGAATGTCGTAGTTTGGACGAAATATCTAAACCCATTGCGCTCTGGATATTTTCAAGCAAGTCGTACGTTAATGAAATGGCCATAGGGCAAAATATATCTGTAGCTTACAGTTACTTGAACTAAATGCTATAAAAAGCTTATAAAACTATTGATATAGTTGGAAAGAACAATAACATAAGCGAAATACAATATTTGTTTACTTCCTTTGCTGCGAAATTACTGCCACACGAGGCAAAATTTAACCTCAAAACATACCTAACTTCCATTGGTTATCGATGCGAATGCGCAGCTTTGATTATTATGAGAACGTTATTGTTTAAAACAGCACAATTAAAATGTTGACATACCTGAATATCGAAGTATGGACGACTTGATAACATGTTCAAATGTGTTTGTGAAAGTTCCCCTCCATCGAAGTCATCAAAAGCACGAGTCATTATCCTCAATACTTCTTTTAAATTTCAACTATATATACCAAACAAGCATTCATACGATGCACTAGTTACTACTTCGTCGTTACAATGCAAAAACATCCCGAAAAATTCCCTAGTTTATGAAAAACCAGCAAAAATACAACAGCAGGAACCACCACGCTCCTTGTCAACTTTTGCCCAACTTTTGCCGAAAAGCACGCTCGTGCCAGTCCATTTCCGCATCACACATCGATCAGCGCGATGTGAGCGCGTTTCACCGCCCTCTATATAAGCGCCCTGTAATGAACCAATAACAATAAATCATCTGCATCCGTGCTGCAGGTTGCTGATGTACTATGTGACTGCGCGGGACAATTATGCTCTCTTATTCCACAACCTAAAAAAAGGAAAGATGAAGCCTCCTGATAATTAAAAGACACGCGAGAAATCAGAATAGACGATATAGCATGGTTGAAACATGAGAAATAATATCTTGAAAATATATTGTTAGGAGAAATGACCCCCCCCCCTGGGCGTAAAGGCTGATTTCCACTCAGTGCAAAATGTCGCGTTTGCAATCGTTTTCTTTTGAATTATGAGCATTCGACTGGAACGGATCCAGTCGAGGGCTCATAATTCAAAAGAAAACGATCGTAAAAGGTCAATCGCGCGACATTTTGCACTGAATGGAAATCAGCCTTTTTTATTTAGTTTTTTTTCTTTATTCATTTTTTTCTCACCGTATTCAATAGCGTTGTCTCGACGTGACGTCACGAATTCCGACCCCCCGCCAAGACTCAGACAAACATTGACAACTCTTAATATAAATTGTATTATGATTGAGAGCTTGCTGTGAGTTATTTTGATAATTTGATAGTTTGTTTAAAGTTTATTTGTGCGGAATCATACACACGTTGTACTTTTTGCTTTAGTCGAAGTGCCAGTGTCGATATTTTTGCTTTGGTAGTTGTAGTATAGGCTATTTCATCGCTTTAGTATGGACTATTCTGTCGCTGCTATAAATAGGTCTACTATCCTATATAGTCTATATTAATATATTGTTGCTTTCGTGTTTATACTAAGTTTGGACGCTTAAAAACCATTTTTTGTCGATTTAGTGCCCATTATTTTGCTCTTTTGGTGTTTTATATTCGCTTTTATAGTGCCCATTATTTTTAAAATTTACTATTTTGTCGCTGTATTAGTATCCACTATTTATAGTCTATTTTGTTTACCTTTTAGTTTTAATACTATAAAAGAAGCTAGGTCTAGGATTGTCTACTATTCTATCGACTATATTCTATATTTAAAATACGGATTTATTTCAAATGAAAGATTAATTGTCACTTATACGTAAAATAATTTCAAATATAAACTCTTTTCACTGAGGAATCTTCCGTTGATAAGTAAAACTATTTTGATTTGACAATAAAAAAATATGTTGAAAAAATATTTCACAAGCCGGTTAACTTATTGATTTAATAGTCTATTTTTAAATACAGTTCTGTAAAAGAGAGAACCGCCCTTTGGCACTGTGTCTGGTTTAAAAATGAATTCTACAACTAGTGCTTCTCCGATAAATTTAACAACTCTCACTGAAAACGACGGCGTTCCCGGCTCATATTTTGAGCATGATCCATCAGATTATACTGTCGATCAACTCAAGCGGTGGTTAAAATGTCGAGGCTTGAAGCAAAGTGGTAAACGCCGAAGGCCCTTTACCACTTTGGCCCTTTATCCGTGGGCCTTTTCTCGCCTGGCCAATGAACTGCACAAATATATGTGTTCCTATTTATCATTGATACATCAAAGTTTTTCCGCGAACATGCTGAAACCCAGCGACGAGACTTTTCAATTCCTTGCGACGGTTTTGGAAAGGTATAAATACCTTTTGCCCAGAAGCTCTCATTTCCTGAAGCGATTTCGGCAATTTTTCTGGATATCTCGAATCACTTGCACACGTTCCCCAGCAACAGTGCTTAGTACTAACCATGTTCTAACTTTGGTGTAAATTTGAATGAGTTTTAGTGCAGATAAAATAAAAAATATGCCAATGATAGTTCGCTGCTAGTATAATTCTATATTAAATAGTAGTTTGTTTGTCCACAGGCAGCCCAAGCTCACATTGTTGCTATAGTAATATTTTTTTTATTAATAATTTTTTATTATTGCTGTTTGTATATTATGGTATATTATGTGTATGTGTTATGTCTGTTATGCTATTTGCCAGAAATGGTATGATGGAATTAAATATATATTTATTATTGATGGTTAGGGTACTTCATATTAGCAAATTATAGTAGACTTAATAGTCAAATATATATTGTCAAAAAATTGCTAAAATATTGTGTCAAATGAAGAAATAAAGTTACTTACTTCTACTACAAGTTGCAATCGACTTTTCGGTGTTGACTTGGTGTGATTTTAAATCCACTTTGAGGGGATGGTATTCTATGTAATAGTAAGGAGAAGGCAGGTAAATATAGCTCCAACGAACTCGCATCGGCTTCACAAATCCTTCTCGCGTCGCATAATAATGCATCGAATCGCCAAAAAAACAACAGATCCATAAAGCCCATTACATTTCACATCACATTCATCGTCTTCAGCAAACACAAGAGATTTTTTGTCGGTGAAAATCCATAATTTGTTCGATTTTCTGACAATCTCAGGCTCCGTGGCTGTCGATACCCAGGGATATTCAGTTGAGAGCTCGCGAGTTCGAATTACACTCTCTATTGTTATTGGTTCATTACATTGTTGTCGCGTGAACGCGATTCGAATCAACCAATAACAATAGAGAGTGTAATTCGAACTCGCGAGCTCTCAACTGAATATCGGTATCGACAACCACGGAGCCTGAGATTGTCAGAAAATCGAACAAATTATGGATTTTCACCGACAAAATCTCTTGTGTTTGCTGAAGACGATGAATGTGATGTAATGTGGGCTTTATGGATCTGTTGTTTTTTTGGCGATTCGATGCATTATTATGCGACGCGAGAAGGATTTGTGAAGCCGATGCGAGTTCGTTGGAGCTATATTTACCTGCCTTCTCCTTACTATTACATAGAATACCATCCCCTCAAAGTGGATTTAAAATCACACCAAGTCAACACCGAAAAGTCGATTGCAACTTGTAGTAGAAGTAAGTAACTTTATTTCTTCATTTGACACAATATTTTAGCAATTTTTTGACAATATATATTTGACTATTAAGTCTACTATAATTTGCTATTAATATGAAGTACCCTAACCATCAATAATAAATATATATTTAATTGCAAATAGCATAACAGATATAACACATACACATAATATACCATAACATACAAACAGCAATAATAAAAAATTATTAATAAAAAAAATATTACTATAGCAACAATGTGAGCTTGGGCTGCCTGTGGTTTGTCTGAGTCTCGTGGGGGGTCTTAGCTGAGGGAATCTATTTTTAGCTACGTGAGACAACGCTATTGATTGTAACAGGTCGTCGTCCAATTCACTTTTGGGAATTTTGTAATCTTTGGCATTCTTTGTTTTACCAGGTTCTTTCCTCCTAACATCTGCCAGTTTCGCATTTTTATCAGTAGCCACAGACATTGTGGCTACTGGAGTTTTGGTTTTCGTCAGATCGACGATGGAAGAGAAGCTTTCTTTGGCTTCCTGAAAAATATATTAGTAGTAGTGTAGGTGGTTTTCGACCCTTATTTTTGGGGGGAAGCAGGGGGAACAAGGGGGGAGCACATCATTAAAAATTCAAACATCATTAGCATGAAGGGGGAAGCAGCGTCATTAACAGGGGGGAGCAGCGTCATTAAAAATTCATTAACATAAAAATTAATTATATATTGACGTCACAATAGCGTCACGTTACCGAGTCGCGTTACCATACGTCACCTTAGGTTACGTTACCATCTGGCGGCGGAAGTAATTAGTATACAAAATCTATGACGTCACAATAGCGTCACGTTACCAAGTCGCGTTACTTATCACAATAGCTATAGCGTTCGAGCCTTATTTTTAGGGGGCCGCAGGGGGCCAAACTAATTAGTATGCAAGGGGGCCGCAGGGGGCCACACTAATTAGTATGCAAGGGGGCCGCAGGGGGCCACACTAATTAGTATGCAAGGGGGCCGCAGGGGGCCACACTAATTAGTATGCAAGGGGGGCGAAAACACTAGCATATAAGGGACCGCGAACGCAACTCATCATAACATAAACATAATTAATTATGTATTGATGTTGATTGTCGTTTTGGCGTTAGAAACATAAATATTTTGATGCATTTGTTGCTAATGCAAACTAAAGACACAATAGCTTAACTCATTAAGGGATTAAGTCAAAAGGCTTGTTTGGGCGAAACATTCATTAAGATGAACCATCACAATAGCTAGACGTTTCCTGTATATTTTGCCAAGCGTTGTGTTCCAAACACAGTCCGTTTCGACAACGAGTAAATATATTCTCGTATCTAATATCACCTTACACGAAACGGCTTAGACAACTAATATAGCGACGCTTAACCTAGTAAAATATTATTGCCTTATGCGAAGTAATAAAAGGCAGAAATATAGCGTTCTAAAACGAGAAGATCTTAAGGTTTAATCGACATAGGTAAGGTCTTATAGAGCAATACAAATATATGTTTGCCAAGCGATTGTATAAACATAGTTCTTACAGGGATTTAAACCTTACAAAGTTTCAAGCGTTTTAGATGTAGCAGAATGGGAAAAGCAGTGATTTTTAAGCGAGATTTACAAGCATATACAAACATTGTATATAAACATTTAGCGCTTGTTAGGTAATTTAGGGCAATTAAGATTTTCTAGCTTAAAAATTTGAATAAATTTAGAATATATTATTATCGGACGGGGAAATATTGTACAATGTACACACACAGAATTCGTTTTAAAACATATTTATAGATTATAATTTCTTTTACAATGTGTCTTAAATGTCATCTTGGGAATATTCACTGTCCGAGTCATTTTCGTCGCTACTTTCATCATTCCTTATCCACCTTGTTGGTTTTCTATCCTCATCGTCTATATTGAAACACAGTCTTTTCCTTTTGGTGGATGGTGTATTACTGCGTGAATTTTTTCGTCTCTTATTTCCTCGGCCTGATTGTCGTAGTAGCGTCTTTGCTCCCTGTTCAATCGTTAATAAGGTTTGCTCCTAAGAGCCTATCGTTTAGGTGTCTTTTGTGTCTGTAAAGAATTCTCATATTCTTGTCTGTCTTCGGGTGATAATCTTACTATATCCTCAGCTTTCATAGGAATATATTTTGGTCTCTCGTGAAGCAGTCTTTGTTCCTAACCTTCTCGTTGCTCTGGAGTCATCATTGCTAAATCTTTAGGTCTCCAATCAGCCGAGTCTACCCAATTGTGGAAAAAGCTGTGTTTGAGTTTGGGTCGTTCTCCTTGCGTTGGTGGTGGTGTGAGAAAGCCAGGTTTAGGAGTAGTAGGCACAGGTTGTGTCATCTCGATAGATCTAGGAGTGGTTGGTTGTGTTATCTCCATAGGTTCAGGAGCGGTTGGTTGTTCAACGATATCTGGGGTTACAACAATTGGAGGATGATGGACTGGAATATCCATCTTGTTTTTAAAAGTTAGAAATCGATTTAGTTGGTCAGAATACAGCTTGCTTTTTTCAACCGCGGTAAGCTGTGGTGCTTTAATGATCTCTTTCATTCGCTGCTCGGTGTTATACATTGCATTTACAAGGGGTGGTTGACGATAAGACTGTTTCCGTACATAATCGACCAAGGCCTCGCCTGGCAATACATTTGTTTTGAGTCGTTGTAGGTTTTAAATCCAACATTAAATACCCATGAGGACGGCTCGTAGCGTCTTCATAACTTCTCATAAACTCTCCGACTTTGCCAGGATTAATTTGTCTTGCAAGCATAGAGATTTGTTGCTTATCGCTCGGTGACTTAAACAACACGATATAATGAGCGTTGAGACTAATATTTCTCATTTCTTTGCCTTGATGAAATATATTTTGGACAATGTAGATGACGGACAAATTTCTGTGATGACTCCCTTTTGTGAAAAGATCAGCTATACGTTTATCCTTGCCAGATTGTGCCATGAGATCATCTAGTACGATAAAATTGCGTTGAGAAACATCTAGGTAATCTACCTTGTCAATATCTTCAGGTATTCCTTCATTGAATCCTATTCCAGGCATTGTTCTCATCATATCAAAATAGGATGGCTGCCATTGACCATAACACCAGATGATACGCTGAGGAGGTGGACTTATGGTTTTCTGGGTATTCTCCAATAGACTTTCCACCCATACAGTTTTACCACTTTGAGTACATCCTGCTACGATACAAGTAAAGGGGTGTTGCATAACTGTAGATCCATTAACCGTAAAGTATTGTTGTCCAAGATTACGATTTTTATTCGCATGAATATTCTTCTTGTGGCGAAGACGATTACTTGTATTTACAAATGATTTGCCGCAAACGTCGCACTCATAGGACATGTTTACTCTTCAAGAACCACAGTAAAATGATTTGAAACAAGGGCGATGAGATGTATTTATACCAGTGACAATACATATAGTCCATTACTATGACTATAGTATAGTCCATGACCAGCCTCGTACCCAGGTGCTTTTAAGGAAAATAATAAAAATCGCGTTCAGCTAATTTATAGAGATCAGTGGCTAAGCTGAGCGAGCGCACTGGGGTGCTTGGGGAGGTCGCGACGAAGGAAGCGCCTGGCAGAATATGCAACAAATATGGCGGACGACTTATCCATATTCATAGATGCAAATGAGGAAATTGCTGTACTCCGTGAAATTGAAAGGCCTGTCCATCGAGCGGTACATTTGGGAAAGATTTTATGCCCAGATGATCACTGCGTTGCTAATAAGGATTTTTTCCTCGAGAACGGTATTGTTCATCATTTTCGAATAAGGCACAAACAAGAATTTACGAGCGCTGAAAGAAGAAAATCCACTCAAATATGCAATGATTTATATCAGCAAGAAACAAGAACATGCATGGAAGCGATCTTTGAATATCGCAGGAAAAAGGTATGTATAAAAATGGTCAAGAATGTTAATTCTGCTATAAACATTCATGTATGTCAAATATAAAAATTAAAATATTTTATGTTAGTGTATGAAATGTTTTATTATATAGAATCAAGGTTACCGTGATGTTGCTGTATTGTCTTGTGGACGAAACCTCACATGTGCTGTACACAACGATCATGAGGCTGTGCAATTTATGTGCCTGTTGCAATACCATGCAGGATGTCTAAATTCGTATAGCCAAGGAAATCAGCCATGTGAAGTTGTAATAACAAGGGATGCGTTGAAGGCAAAATACAATTGCTGGTATTTAAAGAAAAAAGTGGGCAGTGGTAATTATTCGTATTGTTATAGTGTCCCTGGTGAAAATCTTGGACAGGGTTATAGGATCCTAACAAGATCCTACAGTATTTAGGATCTTATGAATTCCCTTAAATAATCCTATTTAAGATCCTATAGGATCTTACAGGATCCTGACAGGATCTTGTATCAGGATCTTGTAGGATCCTACAGGATCCTATTCTGGGATCCTGTGCAGGAAATATTTATATTCCTATAGGATCTTGTACAGCATCCTACTAAAATCCTCTTCAGGATCTTATGAATTCCCATAAATAAGCCTATTTAAGATCCTATAGGATTTTACATGATTCTGATAGGATCTTGTAGGATCCTAGTCCAGGATCCTGTACAATCCTACAGGATCCTATTCAGGAAATTTTTGTACTCCTATAAGATCTTGTACATGACCCGGTAATATCGTCATGTTTCGCAGGATTCTATGCAGGATTCTACAGGAAACCTCTCTAATTTTTTATAGGATCTTACAAAATCTTGCCTGTCATAACACATGATACAAAGCAAATTCTAAACAATAAAAGACATCTTGAGACTCAATATCAAAACATTATTGTATAAAGAGTCTATTTTGTCTTTCTCTCAGTACTGCGTCCACGATGTCCGATGCTTCATATTGTATTCCTACATATCTAATTATAAATAATTTCTTTACATGAATCTGCCAGAGGACTTGTGGTCACCAGTAATTTTGTACAGCCCCAACAATGTTGTATGTAAGATCCTGTAAGAAATGTTAGGATCCTGGCAACATCATGTAGGAAAACATTAGGATTCCTGGGTATAATCCTACCCGAATGTTTTCAGGATCCTATGTCAATGCCAAAGGAAAGACTTACAGTCCTAACTAAATCTTGAAGTAAAGTTTCAGGATCCTGACTAAATCCTGCAGTAAAAGTTAGTATCCTGAAATGTCTAGGATCCTGAAATATTAGGAATCCTAATAGGATGTAGGTGCATGTTGTGTAGAGTATTCTACAGTAATTACTGGTATATAAATTATGTTGCTGCATAGTCCTAATTACTTCATTGTACAGCAACTGTGTTACTATCAAAAGGATACACATTTTCACCTCCAACAACCATTTTTTTTTTCGTGGAATGTGGGAAAATTTCTTTAATTGCCCGAGTCAAAGTATTTTTTTTATCAGCAGATATGCCAAGTAAACTCAGTAATAATGATTGTTTGACATGGACATTGGAGCCTTCACAATAGTCCAGCAGCTTTTCTATCTCAGTGGATAATCTCTGTCCTCTATATCTCCCGGCAGCTGTAAAAAGTACAAATATGTCTTTATAAATCACAGTCACAATTTCTGACAATTGAGACTTGGTGCATATTGTTACATTATTACATAAGAGCACTTTCTTTCTCCAACTGGTGCTCATGATCACTGTAACTAAATACCAAGTAGCAATTGATATCTAATAAAATACTGAATGTCTACTGGTGACTTAGCCATTACATTTGTATAAAGTAATTTGATATATTTTACATTGCTGAAAATTATAATTATTAAATTATTACATGACCTGAGCACTGATGACCTGGATAGCTTCAATAAGTAAGAATTTGTCTGATCATAAAATCCAAACCTGCCAATGGCTTTTGAACAGCAGTATTGTAATTGCTTAGAGACCAGCATATATTAATATTGCTATAAGGTCGAAAGTATTTACACTTTTTAGAATTTTATAGTAAGGGGCCATTCACAAAATATGCGACGCTCCAAGGTATAGGGGGGTGTTTGACCAAGAGTCTCATGTTGTCACGAAGCTAGGGGGGATCGGTATCACAAACTTTGTCATGTGACGGTGGAGGCTCATACGTTCCACGGCATAAATGCCATGGATACAGGATTGATGACGAGGAGTCTGATTTTTTTATGAAAATATATTGCTGTTCTATATATACCACAAACAAAAATATACTGTAAAGCTGTGAAAATGTTGCTGACACTATTGCTTGAAGGCTCAATATTAAATTACGTTCCAAGTGTATGTTATCATCAGTTTCATCACATATTTTGTGAATGGCCCCTGAGACATTTGATGTATTCTTCTTACCAGCAAATCTCTTTGGCTGGGATTCAACATGGGCTTTTGATTCTGGTGTTAAAGGATGCTTCCCTGGTTGAAATGATTCTTTCTCCTTTTGCGGGGTGCTTGTAACATTCTGTCCTAGAGTTTTATTAAAATTCTTTTAAGATATGAAAATTATTTCTTGTAATCATCTTATCACATTTATCTCCAAATATATTACAGTTAGACCAAGATTAGCATCTTTGTAAATATATAGCATTATCCTAGTCTCATAATTTTTCTGGTATATTATATATATCCATATACCAATATGTAAATACTGCATGCACACTATATATAATAATGTATACTTTGTATTTTAATGTTTTGCAGGAACAATCTGAAAACACTTCTTGTCTGTTGGTTTCCTGAATAAATATTATCATTCATGCATGTTTGTATAATTAATGCACTTGGACTTTGCTATCATCAAGAGAGAATATTGAAAACTCAAGGCAAACCAAAACACTCACCTCTAACACTAAATTCTTCGCTACCAAACAGTGTAATGTCTTCCTCCGAACTTGATGATGCTATAAGTATTGAAAGGACATTGTTAAACTGCGAATTGAAAATTTGAAACAGTATAGTGAGTATACAAAACGAGATTTGTTAAAATCGTCATAAAATCAAAAGTGACAGTCTAAAGCTACCTTCGAATGATAGTTCTTGAAACGAGCGTTCCAAATCATCCATAAGTACGATCACCGGTGCGATACTTTTTTCAAAAATACTCACATTCTCAAGCCTTTACGCATTTCTCACTTTTGGCAAAAGTGGAGGCGGAAATCTGCATATTCTGCCAGGCGCTTCCCCCTCTCGTCGCGTCCTCCCCAAGCACTCCCGCGCGCTCGCTAATCTCAGCCACTGATCTCTATAAATTAGCTGAACGCGATTTTTTTTCTTTTCCTTAAAAGCGCCTGGGTACGAGGCTGGTCCATGACTATGACTATGACTATGACTATGACTATGACTATGACTATGACTATGACTATGACTATGACTATGACTATGACTATGACTATGACTGACTCTGACTATGACTATGACTATAGTTTATGACTTATGACTAATGACTTATGACCTATGACTTATGACTTATGACCTATGACTTATGACTTATGACTTATGACTATGACTTATGACCTATGACTTATGACTTATGACTAATGACTAATGACTAATGACTAATGACTTATGACTAATGACTAATGACTAATGACTTATGACTTATGACTTATGACTTATGACTTATGACTTATGACTTATGACTTATGACTTATGACTTATGACTTATGACTTATGACTTATGACTTATGACTGTATGATTGGTGATTGTACACTTAACAAAGATGATTTCACACATACGATTGTGTGTTGTTCACATTGTAATTGTGATGAAATATTAGACGTCCGTACAAATAGAAGTCACTTTTATGATTCAAATAAAATATACAAGTAAAGTATTCTCCCATCAGTTGAACATTGGAAGCCGACCAAGACACATAAAAAGATGAGGGGTGTACTTATTCCCGACGTAAAGCTACTAACTGAACATTACACAAGAAATCAACGTGGTGGTATAGTATTGAAGGATTTCGAGGGGCAAGAATACACAGGCGATATGGAATCGGTGGAATTTTCAGAAGCCTTGCTAGATTTGCAATACCTTTATTGGGAGCGTTACAAGCAGCAACGGAAGTTGGTCAAGATGTACTCGATGGGAAAAATGTATCTAAATCAATCAAGTCTCGTGGACGGGAAGTTGTCAAAGACTTTGCTGAACAGGGAGCAAAGACGCTACTACGACAATCAGGCCGAGGAAATAAGAGACGAAAAAATTCACGCAGTAATATACCATCCACCAAAAGGAAAAGACTGTGTTTCAATATAGACGATGAGGATAGAAAACCAACAAGGTGGATAAGGAATGATGAAAGTAGCGACGAAAATGACTCGGACAGTGAATATTCCCAAGATGACATTTAAGACACATTGTAAAAGATATTATAATCAATAAATATGTTTTAAAACGAATTATGTGTGTGTACATTGTACAATATTTCCCCGTCCGATAATAATATATTCTAAATGTATTCAAATTTTTAAGCTAGAAAATCTTAATTGCCCTAAATTACCTAACAAGCGCTAAATGTTTATATACAACGTTTGTATATGCTTGTAAATCTCGCTTAAAAATCACTGCTTTTCCCATTCTGCTACATCTAAAACGCTTGAAACTTTGTAAGGTTTAAATCCCTGTAAGAACTATGTTTATACAATCGCTTGGCAAACATATATTTGTATTGCTCTATAAGACCTTAGCTATGTCGATTAAACCTTAAGATCTTCTCGTTTTAGAACGCTATATTTCTGCTTGTTATTACTTCGCATAAGGCAATAATATTTTACTAGGTTAAGCGTCGCTATATTAGTTGTCTAAGCCGTTTCGTGTAAGGTGATATTAGATACGAGAATATATTTACTCGTTGTCGAAACGGACTGTGTTTGGAACACAACGCTTGGCAAAATATATAGGAAACGTCTAGCTATTGTGATGGTTCATCTTAATGAATGTTTCGCCCAAACAAGCCTTTTGACTTAATCCCTTAATGAGTTAAGCTATTGTGTCTTTACTTTGCATTAGCAACAAATGCATCAAAATATTTATGTTTCTAACACCAAAACGACAATCAACATCAATACATAATTAATTATGTTTATGTTAATGATGAGTTGCGTTCCCGGCCCCCTATATGCTAGTGTTTGCGGCCCCCTTGCATACTAATTAGTGTGGCCCCCTGCGGCCCCCTTGCATACTAATTAGTGTGGCCCCCTGCGGCCCCCTAAAAATAAGGCTCGAACGCTATACAGTAGCTATTGTGATAATTAACGCGACTTGGTAACGTGACGCTATTGTGACGTCATAGATTTTGTATACTAATTACTTCCGCCGCCAGATGGTAACGTAACCTAAGGTGACGTATGATAACGCGACTTGGTAACGTGACGCTATTGTGACGTCAATACATAATTAATGTTTATGTTAATTAATTTTTAATGACGCTGCTTCCCCCTGTTAATGACGCTGCTCCCCCCTGTTAATGACGCTGTTCCCCCCTGTATGTTAATGTACCATATGCTAATGATGTTTGAATTTTTAATGATGTGCTCCCCCCTTGCTCCCCCTGCTCCTCCCCAAAAATAAGGGTCGAAAACCACCTACACTACTACTTATATTGAACAAGACAATAGACATTTTTGACCAATACTATAAAAGGTAACTCAGTCATGGTATACTGAATGGTAGAGCACGAGACCAAAATATATCACATTAAAATACACATTACATGCATTATTATGATCAGTGTGATAAATGGCTTCTGGTGAATAGACTCATAATAAATTTATTTATACTAGTTTACATGTCTATCTTTCTGAAACATGTAACCAATAGACTTTTCCCCTTTTAACTGAACGCGCGCAATGCATGACGGTAGTTGATTATCAAAATCAATTTTAGTTGTCATGGCGAAGTGTTCAGGAGCGATTTTGTTCCGAAGGAAATTTTGCCGATTTTTAGCCCTTTTTACTTAACTAAAGAGATACTAACAGTGTCTTAGGAAAAATACAACTCCTAGCTATAAATAGACGGAATGACAAAGAGATCAGGGATCATTTTAGCGACAAAAACGGCCTTTCAATCAGCAAGGAGCGAGCAGATTATTTGACGAAAATGGCGTTCGAATCTTGGCTCCTTGCACTTTCAAGCGGTGAGTTATTTTATTGTGAAGCGATCAAAAGTCTATTTTGATATGTAGATAATCCCCTATTTTGTGTCTTTCAATATGACCAATTTTAGACTCGTTTGCACATTTTTTCGTTCATTTTTTGTTCATTGAACATGGCATGCGCTTTTAACTTTTCGGCCATCATTCGATACATATCTAGGCTTGCTTGAGGCTCTTTGGCTTTGCCCGTTTTGGCGCGAAAAATATAAACATTTGCAGCCAATGTTGCAGTTTCAGACGACGCTTTCATAGTATTTTCGCTTGTTGGGTAGTTTTGCTTGTTTTTGTCCTGCAAACCTTTGTAGAAGTCTTGGTTTTTATCTTCCCGTATTTGCCAGCATAAAAGTAGGTCCTAAATTTATTCTAAAATTCGAAAATATATTTATTATTGCTCACAAACCTTCGGTATAAACCCGTTTTTGTGGACAAGTTTTGTATTAAATTGGTAGGCTTAGCTGAATATTTTAAATTCAATAATTTATAGATAAGAATTTAGCTAAATTTTAGGTAGAACGTTTTAAATTAATTGAAGGAATAATAAATAGTAGTTAAATTATATATTTTAATACATAAATATTAGTTACTGAGGTTTAATTTAAAATATATCTGGCAAAATGGGAGATGAGCCTAGCACCTCAAAGAATGTAGACAATATAGAAGAAAACATAAGCACATCAAGTACATGCAAAGACAAAGTCAAACGTGGAGGGATTAACTGCTGTGTTCCACACTGTACAAATAACAACATGAAAAACCCAGGACTTTCATTTCACAAAATACCAAAGGATGAGGCATTACAAAAAAAATGGGTTAAACTTGTCAAAACAAAAGGGCTGAAAAACATTGGTCCAAATTCAAGAGTCTGTTCAAGTCACTTTCCAGGTGGAAAAAAAACATATTTGAATAATGTACCCACAGAGTTAGCAGTGCATAAGAATGTAAAGGCTCGAAGACAACTTTTTAGACCAGAAATTTTAACCACAACTGAATTTGAAGATAAAGCATGCACTATAAATGTTGATGAAAATGTACCTAACAGCAAAGAAGTAGACGTGACTGAAATTTGTGCCCCCAGTTCAAACGAAACCGAAATGAAAAAGGATTTAGACAGTCTAAAATCAAAGTGTAATGACCTTCAAAAAAGAATTGACGCAGCAGAAAAATGTTCGTTTCGGCTCGAAAGGTTTATTGGGAGTGACCACGATTTCAAGTTCTATACTGGATTTCCTGACTATACGACTTTTAGTGCCTTCTTCGATTATCTTTCACCAGCATGTAAAAATTTGATATACTATGGCTCTAATACTTGTCAAACAAGTTCTGCAAACCACACAAAGTGCGGCAAGCCTAGATCACTATCCCCTGAGCAAGAATTGTTTATGGTGCTAACCCGAATGCGATGTGGGTTGTTGTTAGAGGATGTGGCTCACAGATTTGGGTTATCCACATCACATGTCTCGCGTATTTGGATAACTTGGATTGCATTTTTACATCAGAGATTACGGGCCCTCCCAATTTGGCCAAACAGGAAGTGTATTGATGAAAATATGCCCGCCTGTTTTAAGCAAAGCTATCCCAAAACCCGAGTTATATTAGACTGCACAGAACTGTTTATTGAAAGGCCTTCTTCATGCAGAGGCCAGTCAGCAACATTTTCCTCCTATAAGAACCACAACACTGCAAAAGCATTGATTGGCATTTCCCCAAGTGGGTACCCCAGTTTTGTCTCATCCTTATATGCTGGTCGAACCAGTGATAAAAAGATCACAAAGGATTGTGGAATCCTTGATCTCTTGGAAAATGATGATCAAATCATGGCAGATAGAGGCTTTGATATTGAGAGTGATCTCCCTAATGGGGTTACATTAAATATCCCACCTTTTTTGGATGGCAAAGATCAGTTATCCCTGGAAGAGGAACTGAAAACAAGAAAAATTGCCTCTGTAAGAGTTCATGTAGAGAGAGCTATTGCAAGAATCAAAAACTATAGAATTTTACACCAAGTTATTCCCATAACAATTGCAAAAGACCTTGATAAAATTTGGGCTATTTGCACATATTTAACGTTATTCTTACCTCCATTAATTGTTGAACAGACACATGAACAGTAACTTAATTCTTTGTAACTTAATTGAAGAAATTTCACGTTTTCAAGCATTGTTAACACTGCTTGATGTTAATATGATTTAAGTGTATTCTTTTTCAGTAATGATTTAGTTTGAAAATAACAACTTATGCCAGTTTAAGTAATTTACACCACAATTTCTTAGTCGATACATAACAGATAATTGATTTTTTTATTCATATTTTATTTATGAAAACAGATACTTAAAATAAAAATCTGTTAACTCTGGCAACATGGTTTTCTCCCAAAGTTCCTCATCAAAGTAAATTCGTTCAACATACAAGTCATTTTTTGTGTAAACAACAAAATCTGACCACTTAAGCTCAAGTGTGGCCATGCTGCCTTGCACTTGGTAATAGTAATTATGGTTCCTTTTTAACTGAATTTTGCCATCAACTTTAGAAAGGAAAAAAGATTTGTCTTCACATGCTTCTTCTATAGAATTATCCCGCTTTGAATATGGGCATTTGATTTCTCCAAGTCCGATAGCTGAACTGGGTTCACTTGCATCATGAACAACAAAATCTGGGCTGGCCCCTAACCAAGGTGATGTTTTGTCGACAACAAAGCCACATAATGCACAGACATTTACACAGTTTTGTTTGTGTGAAACATACTGCTTCAATGCCACAGTTTCATTTTGTTTTCCCCATTTACATGGTGTAGGACATGATACTGACTTTGTGCTGTTTGTTAATGTTTTAAGTAATGATTTTGGGTGAATAGATTTTCTTCTTTTTATCACCAATCCAAAATTTGATGCAGTGATGCGGTTTTTTCTCTCATTGTACCACCTATCACAAGCATCCTGTCCCCGTGTGTTTCTCTCAATTTCCAGAAACTGGTCATGAGTTACTTCTAAACTAGCAGCATGTGCTTCTTTTTCTGAAGGGACATTTGCCAAATTAATTTTTTTATGTTTTAAATGTTCCAGTGTTTGATCTCGAACACGGCAGTCATTTACATGGCATGGAGCTTGTTCAGTGCGACATTTCTTTGAAGGAAGCTTACTGTGTATTTCTTCAAAAAGAACTGGTTGGAAATTGTTAGACTGCAAAACATTACTTAAATATTCAGCCTTTTCTTTACATTGTAAACTGTTTACCAATGTTTTAATGTCATTCTGAGTTACAGTTCCATCGGGTGGTGTTGGATTGAAGTCAATATTACGTTCATTTCTATGTTTTCGCTTACTACTAGTATCTTTTATATAGGACGATTTTTTAAATGCTATATCTTCAAAAAGGACAGTGTCATCAGACACTTCCCTGTGAGGTACATTCCATTGTTGTAAGACCTGGGTGCATGTCAAAACATCAGGGACTTCTGACAGTTCTAATTTCTTATAATCAATAATTTGATATAACATAGCAGCAACATGTTTACATCGACCTCCCTTGCCTGCTTTACATGAACAACGACCATGAACAATATCACCAGTTACTTGGTTTAGGTGTACATAAACAGCATAACTCAACTTTTTCATTGATGCATGCACTGTTGCTTTTAGTATGAATGATTTTCCACTTGCACTGTTTGGAACATTAGGCTTTGCTTGAACATTGCTAATATACCCTTCTTTAAACAGGCGATAGCCTAACTTGTCATCTTTTTGAGTGCTGGATGGTTTTTGTTGAGAATCCATGCCGAAGTGTTTTTCAAGTTTATTGTGTGTGAATGGAGGTAGTAACTTGAGATCCCTAGTCCACGGTTGTATATTGTCTACATTCTTTGAGGTGCTAGGCTCATCTCCCATTTTGCCAGATATATTTTAAATTAAACCTCAGTAACTAATATTTATGTATTAAAATATATAATTTAACTACTATTTATTATTCCTTCAATTAATTTAAAACGTTCTACCTAAAATTTAGCTAAATTCTTATCTATAAATTATTGAATTTAAAATATTCAGCTAAGCCTACCAATTTAATACAAAACTTGTCCACAAAAACGGGTTTATACCGAAGGTTTGTGAGCAATAATAAATATATTTTCGAATTTTAGAATAAATTTAGGACCTACTTTTATGCTGGCAAATACGGGAAGATAAAAACCAAGACTTCTACAAAGGTTTGCAGGACAAAAACAAGCAAAACTACCCAACAAGCGAAAATACTATGAAAGCGTCGTCTGAAACTGCAACATTGGCTGCAAATGTTTATATTTTTCGCGCCAAAACGGGCAAAGCCAAAGAGCCTCAAGCAAGCCTAGATATGTATCGAATGATGGCCGAAAAGTTAAAAGCGCATGCCATGTTCAATGAACAAAAAATGAACGAAAAAATGTGCAAACGAGTCTAAAATTGGTCATATTGAAAGACACAAAATAGGGGATTATCTACATATCAAAATAGACTTTTGATCGCTTCACAATAAAATAACTCACCGCTTGAAAGTGCAAGGAGCCAAGATTCGAACGCCATTTTCGTCAAATAATCTGCTCGCTCCTTGCTGATTGAAAGGCCGTTTTTGTCGCTAAAATGATCCCTGATCTCTTTGTCATTCCGTCTATTTATAGCTAGGAGTTGTATTTTTCCTAAGACACTGTTAGTATCTCTTTAGTTAAGTAAAAAGGGCTAAAAATCGGCAAAATTTCCTTCGGAACAAAATCGTTCCTGAACACTTCGCCATGACAACTAAAATTGATTTTGATAATCAACTACCGTCATGCATTGCGCGCGTTCAGTTAAAAGGGGAAAAGTCTATTACCTTATTGCCAATGCTTGCAAATGATGCAATCACATTGCAGGTTATTCCAATTGCAGAAACAAATTTTCCTTTACGGAAACGTTCACAGAAGGATTTAACCATGCGAGGGGCTAAAATTATACAACAAGAATGGGCAATTCCAGCTATCGCAATGCATGCCGGTAGAAATGGTTATTTTTCCATTTCGCGCCAAATGGCGGACGGAAAATGTGTATTTTAAACGAAGCTATATTTTTACATTTTTATGCTTTATCTTTCGCTCCAAACACTGGTTTAAAAGTTGTATTTTTAGCAGAGGTGATCAGGACTCATAAACGTAAGTTTCGGCGAAATCCATTCGATAATTCGCGAGAAAATTGCTTTCGAGTTGACACAGGAGTGAAGCAAATTTGGCAAAAAGCTGGCTTCGAAAACGACTCTGTCGCACGTTTTGAAGTAAATAAAGTGATCGGTAAGAGCACTGTAGACAATTTACCCTTCAAATGGAGCTCTATAACCAAAGAATCTAGATTTATTGTTTTTATGTATTTCTGACTGCTTGATTTCTACGTACAGGCAGTTAAAAATCAAAATGTTTTAGCCGACATTTTGTCAACATGTCCCAGAGGCATGGCTTCACTTTGACATGGTTTGTCGCGAAAACAAACCCGGTTTACCAGCAACTTTTTCGTTATTTCCGAACAGTATTGACTGTAAAATACATCTGCTTTGCTGTTGACTTTATCTTGGCTATATTTTTGGTTGTGGCCACATGTGTTTATAGAATAGTTGCAAAAATTAGTGTTTTGGTTGCTGTGTGTATGCAAAAGGTTGTATTTTTAAGAAGCCCTTCCATTAAGATAACTGAAAATATATTATATGCAAAGTCCTTTGTCTGCCACTACTCCAGACAGTAAGTAGTGACTACCAGTGATTGCTGAAAGTTGTTAACAAACAGCCCTTTGTCCCATGATATACTGTAGTTCAACTATAATTGTTTAGGGGCTTGTTCATAAGAACCATGCTTGCTATGGCAGCTATGCCCATACCAAGATTACTTCATATATTGTTTTATATATATCTGTAACCTTGGGGTCCAGTGTCGGCTGCAGCCAAAAATATACAACACTGCTAGTCCCACAACATTCGGAAGGGTTGTCGTTGCAGCCCATGACTGCCCGCTTGCTAGGACCAAGGCCAGATTTTGGTGTACATGCTGGGGGAGGTGAAATAAATTTTAGGGGAGGTGCAGTGTCTATGTCCCAGGAAGAGTGGGTTCTTGAATTTTAGGGTTTGTAAAGTTGTTAATAACCTGCCCCCTATTCTTCCAGAAAGTTTATGGAAGTTAAGAAGTATCAATTTATTCTTTCCAACACAACTAAAACCAATATGTAAATAACTGTTGAATATCCATTCATGCAGATATGCTTACTTTAATGTAAATGCTGTGGAAGTTGAACACCTTGGGGAAAATTAAAGGTGCATGTTGCTGACTAGGTGCATGTTGCTGCTGATCACAGTTGGTACATTCATGACAATTGTTGTAGATAAAGAGGTTAGGGTGGTTTTAGTGTGCCCAATAGTAAGAATTGGCATTTTTAAAGATTTTGTCTTTATTATTATAACGGCCAACTCAATTACCTTCGTTTACTTTTGAAGTCCAAGGTTTTATTTATTTAGTTCCCACCTAAATGTCCACATGAGTTATAAGTGTAGGCTGATGATGGCCTTGGCAAATCATGCTAGCTCACCTTGCAAGCTTGTCATGTGCCTAATATGTGTTGGCTATCCAAGCCAACAGAAAGAAATGATATAATCATATTTCCTGGAAAATGAAATTAGTGTATATTTTGCAAAATAGGTAATTATAGAAAATGTTCACACTCCCCCCTAAGGGAAATGGGAAGTTTGCTCACTATCTCCACTCCCCTCTTAGGAAGATATCTCCCCCTTTTAGTAAGATGTCTTAAACAGGGACCTAAGGTGCCCCTTTGGAAGTGCCAATCTGAACCAGATTTCATCCACACCCTGTGAACTTGATAAAATTTTTAATTGATTTACTTGAGTGACATACAGTTGCAGACCCTTCATGAAGCAGGAAGAGAAGCAGAAACTGACCTGATGGTCCACAACAGTTTGGTTTGTTCACTGCCAACCCCCCCTCCCTCCCTCCCAATAATGATTCACAATCTAGAATGTTTGGTGTGGATTGAAAAACGTTTGAATGTTGATGAGCACTCTTGGAACATTTGTAATTAAGCTCCTTCCCCTGTAGATTTTGAAGGATGACAATAGAAGTCTTGGAGGGGAGTCCAGACCTTTCAAGGCCTAGCCCTACCAGTTTGACCCACTTGAAAGTTTCATGTGAACCCAGTAATGTGGAGATGTTGCCTTAGTCCAACGGCCACTTAGTCACTAGCATGGCCGGATTTTGAGGGGAGCTGAGCACATCTCCTGGGATAATTTTGCACCTCCCCTGAGAATTTTTGTGCCACCCCTGGTAATTTATACACCTCCCCTTGTTAACAGTTAAATGATGTATCAAATTTAATATTGAATAATAACAGAACCATTACAACCAACTTGCCAAGTTTTGGTCAAACACAATTTCAATTGGATGAGTCACACAATCATAATGCATAAATACATACATTACATTACATACATAAAGTAACATTTTTTACTTTACACTGCACCTCCCTTAAAATTTATTTCACCTCCCCCAGCATGTGCACCAAAATCTGGCCTTGGTCCTAGCAAGCGGGCAGTCATGGGCTGCAACGACAACCCTTCCGAATGTTGTGGGACTAGCAGTGTTGTATATTTTTGGCTGCAGCCGACACTGGACCCCAAGGTTACAGATATATATAAAACAATATATGAAGTAATCTTGGTATGGGCATAGCTGCCATAGCAAGCATGGGTCTTATGAACAGCCCCTAAACAATTATAGTTGAACTACAGTATATCATGGGACAAAGGGCTGTTTGTTAACAACTTTCAGCAATCACTGGTAGTCACTACTTACTGTCTGGAGTAGTGGCAGACAAAGGACTTTGCATATAATATATTTTCAGTTATTTTAATGGAAGGGCTTCTTAAAAATACAACCTTTTGCATACACACAGCAACCAAAACACTAATTTTTGCAACTATTCTATAAACACATGTGGCCACAACCAAAAATATAGCCAAGATAAAGTCAACAGCAAAGCAGATGTATTTTACAGTCAATACTGTTCGGAAATAACGAAAAAGTTGCTAGTAAACCGGGTTTGTTTTCGCGACAAACCATGTCAAAGTGAAGCCATGCCTCTGGGACATGTTGACAAAATGTCGGCTAAAACATTTTGATTTTTAACTGCCTGTACGTAGAACTCAAGCAGTCAGAAATACATAAAAACAATAAATCTAGATTCTTTGGTTACAGAGCTCCATTTGAAGGGGTAAATTGTCACTTTATTTACTTCAAAACGTGCGACAGAGTCGTTTTCGAAGCCAGCTTTTTGCCAAATTTGCTTCACTCCTGTGTCAACTCGAAAGCAATTTTCTCGCGAATTATCGAATGGATTTCGCCGAAACTTACGTTTATGAGTCCTGATCACCTCTGCTAAAAATACAACTTTTAAACCAGTGTTTGGAGCGAAAGATAAAGCATAAAAATGTAAAAATATAGCTTCGTTTAAAATACACTTTTTCCGTCCGCCATTTGGCGCGAAATGGAAAAATAACCATTTCTACCGGCATGCATTGCGATAGCTGGAATTGCCCATTAAAAACGTGCATAAATAGCACTAAAGATCAAGTATAGAATATGAAAAAGAATACTAACTGCGTCGTCTTTTTGCAGTGCCTGATGGATTTCTTTTGTTAGCCTACACCAAAATGTGGGCCCTTGGTACTCCTCACTTTCCTCGGTTCTTAAGCCACTTGAAACCATGTGTTCCAAACTTGATACCAGCACTCCTCAGTTATGGAACCGAAGGCAACTTTATGAAACTAAATAGAGTGTAAAGATGGTTGTTTAAAGAGTAATACTTAGTGATCAAAGACGCCATCACGAACATTTACATAAGTGTTGGTAATAAATTGTTACAAGAAAATTTATGTTACAACATGCATTAATAATAAGAATAATGCATCCATGGCGTATGTGTAGAGTCGTCCAGAAACACCATTGCGCCACCTCGGCTGCTGCTTCGGGAACAACTTTGCCAAAATGTCTTTATATTTACCCAGCATCTGGTTGTACCCGCTGTTCTAGGATTGAAAAAATTGGATAACCCTAAACATTAATTTTGCATGGTAAAATTTCAACTTTCCACCCAATTTTACTTAATCTTACCCTCACGGTCAATACCTCTAACGTATTGGAAGTTATATTAGGTTTAGTTCGCTTTTTAGGACGATTATACGGTTCTTTTCATACGAATTTTTTCCTTATTGGATTGGAATGCATCGTGCATTCCTTTTGATGATTTTTCATTACATAATACAATACTGGAGAGTGATAGTTCAATGGTCATTAACTTTAAATACGCAATTCTGATGGTTAACTTTTGTACTAACTATGGTTAACTTAACTTCATTTTTATACAATCAGCCCCTGGTCGGGATCGTGTATTGGTTTAGTAAAAGAGAGCATGCGACATTTTGGTCAATACGGACACCACGTGTTTCTATTTATCATAGCCGTCAATATGAGGTCAGCATTTGTTAGTTGAAATCTATGCATTTTTGTCGCCATCTCTCACGGCGTAATTTACCGTGTGACTTCCACCACGCATCCCGATTTTTCCCGCTTAACGAATAATTTACCCTGCATGCTTTTCGCATTTAACTATCTGAAGTCTAAGAGGAGCGTCTGCAGGGTGGAGTGTGCGACTTTCACGTCACAGGACTGAAATGTTTTTAACTAGTGGTGTTTCAGTAGATATCCGGGGAGGGGGGTGTGAAATAAAAAATCATGCACATATTTGACTTTAAAAAATAATTAGAAAAGAAAAAAATCCTGCAAAACCATTAGTGATCCAATGGACTTAAAAATTCCTGCAGAGCTTCTATACTTCATAAAATTCCGACAAAGCACTAACCTCGAAAATACAATTATTGTAAGAACCCTCCCCCCCCACGATATCTAATGGTTCACCCCTTAGCTCTCTAATTTTGCCCAATTTTCTCATGTTCTCATATCAATATACCACACAATCATAATGACGGCTTACCTTGTTGTTTTCAACAAGATCTACGGGCTCGCTGTTTAACGCATCTTCATTCTCAAGTGTAAAAACTGTTTTGTAGGTTAAAACAATACTCCTGCCACATATTCTACCAAAAGAAATAAATATATTTTAACTCCAAGTGGTACATTGTGTAATATTGTCCCAGACCCAGTGGTACCTTGTAAGTTAGTTTTACAAAAAAAATTTAAAGCGTTCACAAGCGTACACATTTGATTATCTGTTTCTATGTCACTTGAAAACATGATCAGTAGCCAGCTAGCGTGAAAACGACAAAGGCAAAAAGAAAAATTGACTTGTTTAGGAATGAAAAACTTATATACGATCAGAGATTTCGTTTCGCCGAGTTTTGGCATAGTATATTACATATTTACTTTGTCTGCTCACCTTAAACCTTCTCGGGAATTTGAACTGACAAGCACATTCCCAACCGGAACAGAAAATCCAGTTCGAAGTGAACCTTGTGCAAGTCCTGATTGAACTTGCAAAAGAAACTCACTCATTTGTGGCGTGAAAATTGGATCGTCTACAAGACATGTCATGTTTGTAGCAGCTAGGATTGACATCAATACTTTTCTATAAAATACAATACAGGTATAAGTCTAAGTGCTCTGACTACCGTAAAATGTATACCCTAAAGTAAAGTGTCAGCTGCAGGTCTGTCCCAAAATGGTATAGCCTTCATGTAGGAGTTTAACGTTAGGAAATATTGTACGAGTCTACATGACTACACACGTCAAGTAAAGAGTTTTTAACAACATTTCAGAATTTATGAGTTATGTTACAACTGACATATTATATATTAAATTCTGTTATGACGGAACTGTATCCGTGTATCCGCATTGTGCATCTCCACTGAAGTGTGTTAATATGTCGTAATGACAACAAATGTAATTCGTTACCAACGTATGCAATGATATAGGTTAAAATCTGTTGTTTTGGTTTCAATGAAGTATAAGAAAAAGCATCGTTCGAATATTCATTTCTTGGTAACCCAAGGCCAAGATATGATTAACGAGAAATGAGCCAGTTAAAAGCAAGGTACAAAATTCAATCATGGCCATGCAAATCGAATTGATAACTTTTGTTTGTGTCTTGTTTTCATGCTGTACCCCATGCCAAGGCCATGGCCATGCATATATTGGTTTTCAAGAGCATGCTTTTTTATATTTCGCGAAATTATCTGCTCGTAATGGATTTTGGACTAATCATCAACGGATTTAAGCTTATTTGTGTAACTGTTTCGAATAAAATTTTTCGCAGGTAGGTAAATGTATTCCATGATCATTCCTACTTTACTATTTTCAAAGGTGAAAGAGTTCTGTTCTTGCAGTGATGGAAATACGAATAGCCTAATTAAACTGAGACAAAATTTCAAACAATTGGGTAACTAAACTCAATGCATGCACAAATTTCATGTAATTTCAGAAATTTCTCCACTCAATTTAAACTGTCTTTAGACTTTACATTTTGATCGAATAGATAATAAATAAGTGTAGTGGCCTAAACCTGACTAAAAGAAACATTTAGAAATTTTAGAGTTTGATCATACTCACACAGATATTCCACTACTATTTTGATCGCCTCCGCAGCAAAATAATGGGTTGGCATTTGTGTCTATACCCTGACCCAAAGGCAATATTCTGAGAGAGAGTGTTTTTCCCACATTTCTGTTCTTCAAGTTTGAAAAAAGAATGCCAATCGAGCTTTCGTCTAAAGAAACATGCGGCAAAAATAGAAGCATTCTGAAAGTTAAGTCATTTAGGTTAAGTATATATATATATATATCATTTGGCATATTTATATTAATTTAATAACAAGCGTGTAAGAATTTAAGAATGCAATTTACCAGATAACTTTCTGTCGTGATCTGTCGTTAACATCGACTTTATGTTGCTGTATAGCACGAAGGCTGTGCCAAGCAGAAATGCTGTTTTATTTATCCCGAAGTTCTCAGAGATTTCAATATACCTGGAATAAAACAGATATAGGTACAGAAATTTTATGGCATTCAGCGAATTTTCTATGTAATAAATGCATGTATGTGTTCATGTATAATACCTTGGACAAACGGTTTTTAGTAGATTTTCATTGCCGATTAAATGTGGGGCCAAACCAGTAGAGTATTTCAACAAATCTGTTTTTGTTATAAAATATCTTTGCTCACTTGGCGAGACAATTTGCTTTTCCTTCACATGTACCTGTTGTAATAAGAAAATGTATGAAAGAAAGACCCATTTATGTTTAAGACTATTTGTTAAACGCAAGAAAATAATTTTATTTTTCTATTTTCTCACTTCTAAATTTGCTACTAATTAATCAAGAATATAGCTATATACTTAACCTAGCTATTTTTTCAATTTTGATACGTCAATTTTCACAAATAACTAGGGCAAATAATTATAATATGTCATAAAAGTAAAAAATGGACACTGAACTCGGTATATATGAAGTAAACATGGCTCGTTTTGCAGATCTGTCCTAAAACGATTTATTACGTCCGATTAACAAAAATACAAAAAATAGGTACGCTAAGCGAACATGTATCTGCGTAAAGTATTTTAATGGTTGCTGTGAAAACCTGCATTCACATTTTTTAATTTCTCCTGAATAATCAAAATAGCACAGGACAATTGAAATCAAATATAAAACACATGTAAAAAATAAAAAAACGGATAATAGATTAGCAATATAAGAAGGATGAATGAACTAATTAACACTTTTATTATGAGTGAATTTACGACTTATCTTTTATAGTTTATCGTTACTTTGACAGTTGGGCTATCTATACGGGACAAAATAAGACGCGTCTTATGTAAGACGCGAACTTTACTATTTATACGAGCGCATCTTATATAAGACGCGAAGATATTGTATAAATGATTTGCGTCTTATTTTTTAGTAGTTTGAGCTCGAGTTGTTTTATAAAACCATGTCTATGGACGCCATTTTGTTTGAGCTGTTCTAGGCTTCACTCATGCGCTAACTTTTTCTAAGTTCGTCTTATGTAAGACGCGAAAAGCCATTCATATGAGGGGTTTTGTGGCTTATTTTAGACACGACCAAATAGGAAAAGCTAAAACTTCTGTTCTTATCTAAGTCGCGTCTATCCAAGAGGCAACTTCGATAAGACGCGAACAAGAATTTGTGCGTTTTCTTTTTGTCCCGTATAAATGGCCCTATTGTGTGTCGGAATAGAAAAAAACAACAATTTGTTTGTGCTTGTAATAATTGTACACGGATCGGCACGAAGCGAATGTTATTTCAAACTGAGTTGGGGATAGGGTTGTAAAATGTTAAAACGTGTGCTTCAAAATCCTGAATTCTTACGAGTGCGAAAACTTTACAACTATGATAAAATTCCTCTCAGGAAACACAAAAAATGCATTTCTCAAAATTTACCTGGGGAAGCATGCCCCTAGACCTCCCACCCCCCTAGGTTCGACCTCAGCACTCCTGCCCCATCATCACCGCCCCCCATGCAATAACAATATGCTGCAGAGTTAAGAAAACGTACCTTTCAAGATAAAATCCCATAGCCATTTTTTTTGTATCCTAGATTGTTTGCCTTATAGAATAAAAGTGGGTTGACAAGATCTTCCTTTAAAAATAAGTAATAGTCATTGATGGTGCTTGCAGTCACCCAACCGCTAAGATTCAATATTCCAGAACCAATTCTGCATCTCACTTCAGACAGAAACTTTGCCTTTGAGTCAAATGCATTTGCAGGAATAACAACTGTTTTACATGAGGAAAACGATGATATAACATTGTAAGTGGAGATGACCTTAATTAAAAACGTTTGTTTTAAAATTGACATTAAAGGCCATTCAATAGTATTTGTGGTGCTCGCATGTGCTATCCAATTATCGCGCTAATTGCAAAATGGTTCCGCTAGGTTGAAACTTTTTGAACGTAGCATACTGGACAAATTTGCTTAACCCCATCACGCCGGGACCCAAGATAGCCGTTGAGGATTTTCTTGCGCCACCTCCGGTTGAAATGGTGCAAAAATGAGCAAGTAAGGGGGGACAGGGACGTAGCTAACCCCTAATGGTTGGGGGAGGTGGTGGAAGGGTTGCAAATACAAATTTTCGAATGAACACTTAATTTCCGAATAAAATTGTGTGAATGTTTTTTATACGGATGTTCAAAATCATTAGTTACAAGAAATTTCTGAACACTGACCCTTGCGCCAAAGCCAAAGCCAAGGAGGAATAAAATTATAGAATTTGGGGTAGATCCATGAAATGGTATTTCCTGCAATCTGGGTAAACGTTTTATAGCATTCAGAGAGTTATAAGCCTAAAATACACAATTTAGACGGCAAATTTCAGCTACTATAAATTATATAATCTATTAAATAGGATATTGGATCTTGTTATATGTTTTATTTTCATTTTGGAGACACTCGCAAGACACTCGCAAGTTCATGGCGTCAGTGTATGGACGATTTAATTAGGTGAACAGGAAAATTAGGTAGTTGAGAGCAAAATACTATCGGCGCGAGGGAGACTACTAGAAAATGTGATGTTTAGAATTTCGTGTCTGACTCTGCTGCAGCAGATAATTTTTATAAAGTTCTTTATTATGTCACATTCTTTTGTCATCTTAATGCTAAAAAATGAGATCGAACGGCCGGATTGGATTTGGGCAGTTCTTCAACTAGATATATGGCTGCAAAACAGTGGAAAGGGATTCCTTTTTCTTCAAACACTTTTCAGTTCTCAGTTTATATCGTTATTGCTCAACGCAAGTCTCTTAAATTTAGACTAATAGTAACTTAATTAAATTCGAAAAATAAAATTCGTATTTGCGACACATTCGAATGATTTCAATAAGCAAAAAAAAATGCTTTTGTAACTTTGTCTTTGGACTGAAACTCGTTTTCCGAATAGATGTCAAAATATTCCGAATATACCAAATTCAGATATCCTGGGGCCTCGGCACCTCGTTAGTGACGGTCCTGGGGATGGAATAGCCTTTTCAATTTGTGCGTAAATGTGGGGAAGGTACTCCCCTCCCCCCACCCCCCAGAGATCATGATCCCGTCGGTCTCAAAATGTGCAGTCGATATCAAGATATTCATTGTTAAATTGGACGCATTATGCCACGTAATGATATGCGAGACTGGCTAAATATAGTTTCGGAGATCGTTGCATTAATTAAAATATAAAGTTTACCAAATATCCTAGAAAAGTTTGCCGAATATCCTGTAAAGCGTTCTTCTAGAATGTCATGAAACGTAACTTACACAAGTTGAATTGTGCGGCTGCTCATGCGCAAGTTATTGCATTCTATTGTATTACAAGAATAGGTAATATAGATAATTAATCAAAACTAACAAAGCGAGGACGTTTGATAAATATATGACTATATTGATTAAATTAAATAATTCATTAATTCACACCGACGAACATATGAAAGATAAACTGTCTTGATCAGCTTCCCTCAAAAGTTTCGTTGTGATATTAGTGACACCACTCAAGTCTGTGAATCCTGTCCCTAATAAATTTAGCACCTAAGAGTTTTAGCACTGACAGCACTGTGTACGCAATTTCTAAAAACTAAAGGCAGTATGACATGAACTCTCATGCGCAGTATTCAATGTAACTCAAAGTCAGAGAACAAGTTTCTGCTCAATTTCCAATTAGTGTAATTAGATCTAAATATAAAAACTTTTCTTATACAAAGTGGTCATTAGTATGTGTGTACATATTTTGTTTATTTAATTGTGTTGCCATTCAACTTATTGGAGCAGCACACATTTTTCAATTGACTTTTCGATTTTGAATTGGAGGGGTTGAGAAGTCGGTCTGAATATATGAGTCGGTCTCATTTCGAAACTCACACCCCCCAGCCAAAATCGATATGTCGTCATGAATCATGATAAATTTGGGTGGAATGGAATGCACTTGTTAGTTGTTAAGTTGCCACACTGACAATGGTTCGCCAGTCTTTCTCCCATATAACCATATTGTATACTTATTCATATAAACATATATTTTTCTCGGAGTCTGCATTACGTTGCACTCTCGGATTCCTCACATATTTTCATTAAAATCAGACTTATTGCTTATTGCTTTTAACGAGCGCAGTCTTGTTAAATACCAATAATTTTATAACAATAATAAATTAAGAGGGGAAATTTAATGAATTTGGAAGAGGAATTGCGATGAATTGATTTTCCGGCGCTAACGTGTTTTTGTACGTGGCGATCCTGAAATGCAGCACATTCGTCAGGCTGCGAGGGGCAAATCTCTCCTAAAAAGTGAACGAGATTAAAAAATCATGTGATTTTTTTGTGATTTTTGTGATTTTTCTACTTTTTTTTTACTTGTCGATCTATTTTTTCTGATTTTTTTCTGATTTTTCTGAACGTGTGCTCGCCATGCTGGCTCAAATTTGTTAACAGAAAGCCTGTCAGTGTCCGCCTGTCTCGTTGCATGTCTTTCTTGATTATGCGAAGGCTTAAAATTCAGAATATTTTTGTAAAAAACGGTCGAAGGACGAAGATATCGAGATACAATCCTGATGAGACTCAACCGGATCGGAGTGATTACTGGTGATCTCATCAAATTATTAGTATAAAAGCATATCGATCTTGAAACATAATGACACGAAAATGTAAAAAAAAAAATCAAGTGTGCAGCGTAGCTTTCAAAAGTTCTATTAAAATTGGCACGCTGTATGAACAAAAATAAAAATTGCAAGAAAAATTAAACGTAAAACTAAACACTGCAAATTGAAAAGTTAACTATAGAAATCAGGACATTAAAATATTGGATTTCACCATTTTCATATAGACAATTTGATTAAAATTATTAAAAAACGTCAGGTTGGCACTTACTTTGTTTCCAACTTTGAAAGAGTATTTGAAGTGCAAACACAAACCCAGTATCCATACTTTTCTAGTTCAGACGTCAACAGTTGACCCAAGAGTTTTAGGCTAAAATCACCAAACATTTGGGAGCTACCATCGGAATCCACACAATATGTTTTACCATTATACACAACAAAACGAAGTCCCTGTGACCTGTGTTATTCGAAAAGATACCAAAAATAAACCAGATTATCAATGGACTATTAACTAAACTAACCGATATGCGCTGTTTACGTTATAGAGTCTAGATTGAGTCCAACATAAAGGATTGTCATCTCCTAGCTATAGCCGATCGAGAGATCCCACGTTCAATAACCATATTTATTTTTGACTCACTGATCAAATAGAGGAGTTATACAAGGAAGGCAAGCACATTGAACAAGGTTTTATTACATTCATGTACAAAAAAGCACACGTACATAGTACAATAAGGTAAAACTTTCTGATAAATATTGTAATTGTAATTTTCATGTACCTGCTCACTACCACGGGATCGATTCTTTTCAACGTTTTCATCCATTACAACCAGAGTTTTCACAGTGCACGTGTATTCAGTCAACTATAGTAACAAACTACACACCAATCTCGGCATCTCGCACTATATATCGTGACGTCACATTACGTTAGCTACATCGTTACGCAATTAGATACGAAATACGAAATTTACATACCTCTCTAATCAACAACGAGTATCTAAAGGTCATTATATATGCATACCAAGCTGTTTAAATTATTGTCACTGGAGTGAATAACTCGACAATACAGTGCATTTAACAATTAAGAGTAATTAATTGTGGAAATTTAGTACTTTCACGTTTGACAGGCTATACTCTTATAATTAATATGTATGAAAGGGTGTCAACTAAATACAAGATTAAACGGGAATGATAATTTAGATGCGTGGTGACCGAAATTTTAAGTGGAGCTTGTATGCATGCAGTGTGGTACGTAGTGTTTGTTTGCTTTGAATAGACCTACTGAAATTCGAATAAATTAGTATTTACCAAGATGCCTGCCAAGATCAAGGGCGTCAATCCTGTTGGAAAATTGAGGGGGCGAATTCCCCCCTCCCCTCCCCCACTTTTTTGGCAGAGGGGAATCAATATATAATTATCTTCTTACTTTTTCCACTTTTATTTATACGACATGTTCTGATAATCAGAATTCTGTTAAATCTTCCCCCAAAGTGCATGAAATGGCGTTTCAGAGGCTCTAGATTACAAAAATTTCTGGCCGAGCATACCCGCGTACCCTCTATAGTGCCCTCGTCCTAGCGGCATGAGGCCCCAATAGACAATTTAGGTTTTGGCCGGCCCCTTTACCACGCCCTTTCGTCTGGCAAAACAAACTCAGAATCCTAATTCTTAGACCCAAGTTACACTCCTGTCGGGAAGTGTATATAAATGATGCGGAAATGCCATGAAAACGTTAAACGTGTTTTACATACTTCCGTAACTATTAGCAGGCTCACCCCTCACAAGCGTCCTAAATGCGAGACTTCTAGGGGGTCCAGGGGCAAGGCCCCCAGGAAAATTTTGAAATCTAGAGTCCCTGAAATGCCATTTCTTGCGTTTTGGGAGGCGATTTGACGGAATTCTGAGAATAATATAACATCGTATAAAACAAAAATGCGCAAGAAACAACACATTCAGAATTTTGAATAAATATATAATTCATAGGACTAAGTTTTTTCTTAAACAACGAAAAGTAGACGGCGAACATTCATGAAGTAGACGGCGAAGAGTGATCGTAAGCCAAATCACTTCACATTTCACAATTAACAATTTACATCCTTTGAGATATTACAGACTGGACAGTAATGCTTGTAGTTGTAGGTAGGCTAGTGAATTTTTAATCCTCGCCTAAGTCGTATTCCGAATAACAGAACTCAAATTAAGTGCGCGTACTTAGTACAGTAAGTAATGCGATCTTGCGATAGCCAAGAAAACCTGGCATATCGGAAATCACTGATATTAATCGGATACGTTTTATCAGATAAACGACAATGTATCAATCATTAACAATCTCAAACTATTTTTCTCCCGTTGGGTCATCGGATCTGACAAAATTCCAATTTGGACTAGCGCTTTTGCGCGCGCTTTTGGGTGATTTTGTGCATTTTCGGCGCCCCATTTATGTTTTGGCGCTCCCTAAAAATCTTCGCGGGGGGGGCATGGCCCCCCCGGCCCCCCTGCCAGCACGCCACTGCAGTTGAAGTGGAAAACGGACTTACATCGTGTCGAGTCACCTTAAGGAAGCCAGTTTCATACGTTATAACGGAATACTTAATTTTAAAGCAGACTTTCTGACTGGTCTTTACGCATATATAATAAGACTAGAAATACATAGTTAAGTTTGAACCAAACAATTTACTCCCCAAAAGTTATTGTAACATGAAGTACTGAGTCGACGAATGTGACCATCGTAACGCGCAACATTGTATATTTTTTATGTTTTAATTTGTACAAAATCTTATTTTGTTTTTAACTATAAAATTATCAATTGTCCAACTATATAAAGTGGGTATGCTATTGTGTACACTTTTAGCTTTGATTTACTGTAACATTCAACCTTAGACGTTCACAAAACGTTTCGAAATTTTCAAAAAACTCCAACTGCTCTTCGAGGAGTATTTTTATACTTCGCACTTGCATTTGCAATGAAATTTTTGAGATTTAATGTTTTTTTATTTTTCTATAACATATTTGAATCAATACTAAAATACTCTTAAAGATGAATCAATGTTGTATTGACCACACAGAATGATCTACACCTTTTCAAATTCACAAACTATACTGCATGCCATGTTAAAAAATCGGCAAAGCAAGCATGGAAAATAGACACTTGCCTGTTTAAAACGCTCCTTTTTCGGTCTTTCGACTTTTTCTCTTCTTGTTAATTTGTCCTCTAAATAATTTTCATTTATCTTGTTTTGGAGACATAGAGACTTACTTATAAAATGAGTGCAAAACTAATTTTGAAAAAAGTTTGCAAAATGGAAGTCTTCTCTCGGCTTGAACTTGCGCATGCGCATAACTTACGAAAAGGTCCTGTCCAGTACAGTCCTGTCCATGTATAAAAAAAAGGCGGACGACTTCGCATTCCACAATGTTTTCACATACCCGGGTGTAAATCTCCGAGCGGAATTAGTACCCTCGCACGGCGCTTCGCGCCGGCTCGGGGATAATACTTGGTAGTCGTAAACAGTGATGGATCGAAACAAGAACATATCTACGAATTATAATAGTAAGCGAGGGAAAGGAACGTGTTCAAACTGTGGAGAGCCATATGCTGGTCGGTACAAACCAGAGAAATGTTCGAGTTGTAGTTTTAATTTAGGTGGTACGTTTCAACCAAAAAACGTCAAACGTGCAAAAAGATGTAATCCTGAAGTTGTTCGCATCAGCCAAGGAATTTACTCGGTGAAGACCAGTATAAAGGACGATCGATGTTTTGTCATTAAAGAAGGTAAAAAAACGATATGTCTGCACAAAGATTGTAAAGTATTGTTAGCTACGTATTCAGAAACTGGAAAGCTTGAAAAATTTAAGTGCAAACATGTCAATGCGATCGAACAATTCCCTTCTAACAATCCTTTGGTTGTTTATCATCTAAACGAAGAAAGTATAGCCTCATATTCAGGAGATCCATCTGAAAAGGCATTGTTAACCGACCTAGTAAAATGCATTCCGGAAAACCATCCTTCAGTTGCTCGTGTCACGGATTCGTCCTTAGTAGTTTTCGGACAACCTACGTCAACAAACACAATGGGATAATGTCATGTTCAGATTATTTCAGAAGCAAATAGATTATACAAGTGCACGAGTAAATTGCCGCACGTTTTGTTAGCAACTCGAAACAAAAATATTTGCTCGACCTGTCAACACTTGCTTTAATTTATTTTTCCTGTATAACCATGATTACAGAGCACATAATCAGAGCCCAGGGGCAGAGCCCAGGGGCAGAGCCCAACCAGAGCTCGTGTACAACGTCTACGGCGGAACAACGGAATTCGGAAATCGGCACTGACACACTGTCGACGGTGGCGCACCTTTGTCAAGACAAAGTACATTAGATGTTGCTATGAGTTGATCCCTGCCGTACGAAATTCCATCTTGACTGATTCAAGCTATTTCAAAGAGATGCTTCTTCCATTCTACACGTTGGAACGGGTTGGCCAGACTCCTACGAGCCTGCTGAAGTTATCTGTTCACTTTGCCAGTCTCCACTTACCGCATCACGACAACATCCTGGTCAAAATAGTAAAGACAATGCTTACCTTTTAACAGAACTGAACGCATTTAAAAGAGTAAAATTATTTGTCAAATTGTGCAGCAATTCACTATGCAAGGCAATGTATCAGTCGAAAACCGTTCAAATAGGTGAGTTTTATATTATACGTACTCTCACATTCTTTCACATACGATTGACCAATCATGTCTTCAATAGGATCACGTGCCTGTCCGACATATTGCGATGTAGGACAGGAGCATGTAGAACAGTAGCTCATCGCCAATTTGTTCTTGTTTAACTCACCTTTTTACAAAACACAAAACAAACGCTATGGCGAAGTGAAGTAAAATAAAGCAAATAAAAGGATTTGGAAAATTAAAGTCGCTTTCGGTCTCGCCCAATATTGAAGTCTCGACTTAATATTTTGCCATATTGGGCTCAGAAGAATCCAATCAGGTATAATCCATGTTTACAGGAATGCAGATAAAGAAAGGCAATGCATGCATATGGCTATGGTGTAAAGGGTGCAAACGTCACGTACAGGGCAATTTTTGTGAGCATACATACTCTGTTTTCAGGGTTACACAAATTCATAGCTATAGAAGTCTCAAAACGTTTATCTGTTTCCCAATTAAATGTTTACAAGTTCCTAACCTAACTCTAACTGCAACTCATAACACCTATGCCAATATATGGCTATGCATGCATCGATATTTGCATAATTGAACTATAATTTATAAGTTGTAAAGCGAGGAACAGTTTATCTTCGTTCTCATAGAATTTTGAGAAAGTCTATTCGATCTCAATGATCTTACTCATGGTACAAAAGTACCTACAGAAGTACAGTCAAATGTACAATCCATTAATTAACAATTATTGGATGATGTTGAGTGTATTGAGAATTATCGACCCGAAGTTTGCGTTATCTGCCCAAGCGAAGCTGAGGCCGATAATTCTCGATATCATGCGAAAACCGAGTTCAATAATTGTTTTAGTATGCATTTATAAATGCAGAGGCCTTTAGAGAGTTTTGTAGGGAAAAAGTAGCGGTAAAAATTACGTCACCTACAGATAATTTTCAATATCGTGTAGGTGGCTAGACATTGAGAATTATCTGTAGGTTTTTAGCCAATCACAATCGAGATTGCATCAGTAATGCATAATAATAAGGACTTATTAACCGACTACGAGGTCTGTACGGGAAAGTATTGCCTGAGGTTTTTCGTACAGACCGAGCGACGAAGGAGCGAGGTCTGTGCGATAAAAACCGAAGGCAATACTTTCCCGTACAGACCGAGCAAAGGAGGTTAATAAGGGATTTATTATATGGCTTTGTCGCATCTCAGTTTTTTCTGACTTTTTGAAAAAACCAGAAAACCTTTTTGCAGCTATAAAACCGCTTTCAGCCGTATATACTGGCGGTTTCTGTCGTCGCGCTTGCTGATTCGCTGATAACAACAAAACAATTAATAAAAATACACCAAAGAAAAAAAATTAACCTTCAAAAATATGTTTTTTTACGTTTTCGTGATAAACATACAACAAAAGCTCTATGACAGATAAATCCATTAAAATTTAAGAACAAAATGTTTGCAACATTTTTTGACAGTTCGTCGAACGTTTTTGAAGGCAAAAGTCTGTAAACAACTTACAACTATGTAGTGTAAAGTAAAATGCAAAGCATTCAGCGCAAGATATGACAAATTATACGAGTTAAAATGTTCAAGTGAACAAAATACAATATTAGAAGTCTGAAGCCTAAGCGTTTAATCGTCTAGGTCACTATCAATTAATTACCAGTCGACGGCGCTTGCTTGATTTTCTTGGTTTTTCCGTATTTTGTTGAATAGTCACAGGACCACGGTAGATATGAAAACTACAGCCAGATATGGTGTGGACATTTGACCCAGCAAACAAAGGCACTTCGGTAATGAGTGCGACACATTAGATGCAGAAATGAACGAGTTTTCTTCTGTTGTAGACATAAGGGAACTCGAAGAGAGGTTTGTCGTCTTTGTACTTGAGGAAAACGTACGTTGACTGGACTGACTTGATTTTGGGTTGCACCTTGTTGACTGACTCACGTTGGATTTAGCTTGGATTTGACCTCTACTTAATGTTAAAGACATTTTTCGCTGATGTTGTTGGCCTGCAGACTTGTACGACTGTAAACTGTCGATGCTTTTATGCCCGCTCAGCTGTGCGACATAATTTTCAGGGATGTCAGCGTCGAGTAACCTTGAAATTGATGTTTTCCGAACAAAATGGTTGGTAATTTTTGCTCCTTGACTTTGTTGGAGGTTCGCCTTTTTTGCTGCAGTTGATAGAAAGTTCCCAATTTCGTTTTTGCCAAGCGGTGACTTCTTATACCAGATTTGGTCGTTAGCTCTGCAATTGTGTTTGACAGCCAAATAAAATGGCGAGTCCAATTTATTCATTTCCACAGGACGGTGACTGAAACTTTTGTAAAATTCTACAGGGCATCTATCGGAGTTTGTAGCGTACAACTTCGGTTGAAATGCTCTTCGGTGACCTTGCTCTTGTCCTGAGCGAGTTTTCGTTCCTCGTTCGGCAAGCCAAACCAACATTTCACGATTGTCTTCTGGGTCGTTTTGTAGTTCAACGTCGCCCCAGCGTAACTTTCGACTTTCGTCTCTGGCACGAAACCCGAAGTGCATAGATAGAAACCACCACATAGTTCTTTGCAACGCACTTGGAGAGCTATCGCCAAACTGGCCAGTGACAAATAGAGTGTTCTCTTCGTCGTCCGTAAGTGCTCTCGTTGCTTGTGGTTTGCATCCTTTTCCTTGTTTTACAAGATTTTTTATTTTGGCAGCTAAGACTTGTCGAGACTTCTCGAATTCAATGTCTTTTAAAATGTTTGTTTGAATGTTACTTTCAGTTAAGTATCGTTGTAAACTTCTCTGGAAACTTGAGAGTGAAGATGGTCCGTATTCGTCGCCATTTGCTTTACGGACATTGATAAAAAATTTGCAGAGTAAGTGGTCAAGTTCTGCTTTCGGTAAGTACTCCAGTTGTTTTTCACCTTTGTTAACTGTCTCAGGTAACGCTGGAAAACGTTCATGTCGCTTTTCGTTTTCGTTATTGTGGTTTTCGCTTTCTGGTTGTGTATAAATTCTTCAATTTTTTCTTGGCTGTTTTTGTTGTTGTTTTGTTCGGCGTTTTCGCCTTGAAGCCTACCATTTGGGTCATTTCTTTCATCCAAGATTTCATCAGGATAATAAAATTCACTCGATGAGTGCTCCTCGTCGTCACTATACCGCATTAAATAAAGTTTACCAGCTTCTTTTAGAAAATATTTGGACAGTGTTTTTACAATTTCACGAGCGGGCAAGATGAATTTCTGAGCGGGCAAGATGAATTTCTGAGCGGGCAAGATGACATTTTCCAGACCGGTAATTAACCAATCAGCGTGCGGCATTTATCTCAGCCATATAATAATAAGGGGATAACATGAGTTTTGGAGGGCATATTGTTTATTTTTGGCCCGCGTAGTAAAATTTTCGCCCGAGCGCAGCGAGGGTGAAAATTTTACTACAAGGGCCAAAAATAAACAATATGACCCGACAAAACTCATGTTATTAACATTATTATCAATATAGAAGAACAAATAATTATAAATATATAACCAACACAATATACAATATAGACAATGAATGCTTTTAACAATAGGGAAAAACAGTTAACAATGCATTAAAATATATAAAATATAAACTGGAAGAAGTTTATGAAAAGACAAACGGGCTAAATATTACCGCTATTTGTAAAAGAAACTATAAAAAGTTTCCTGCGGTTCAGTGAGCTAAGCCTAAGGCTATTTACTCACTGTCAGAGTCACTGTCTATCACGATTCTACGGCGCTTTGTCTCCACTGTTCGATCTTTTTTAGTGCCCAAGCGGTTGCTTTTGTTGTGTTTTTTGCTTGAGCCTTTTTCTCCATCTCGTCAAGAGCTTCCTTATCAAGGTCAGAGCTCTGGCTTAAAACATTTATATTTTCGTCTGTTGAATTCACGCTAGAGCTAGCCATATTTAATTTCACAACTTTCGTCTCTTGAAAGTTGAAAACACCGTGAAAGCCCGAGAGCAGTCAGAGCAGTGAGAGCACTCAAATGGCTTCCTTGCCAAGTTGAAAATTCTGAATATTAATTTGTCGAAAACAATCATGAGACGCACGATTGACCAATCATATGCAGGGCAGAAGACACGTAATTACCGCCCGTTCGATTCGTTATCGGCCCGCGCTTGCGAACGTTTTGAAGAGGGCGGCTTCCCATTTGGCCTTCTATATTGATAATAATACGATTTAGTATAAATTTTGCATACGAAATGAGCTTTCCTGCGTTCTGATTGGTTATTGCACTAGTAAATCTGAGGCATTATTTACTAGCCTGCTAGTAAATAATGCTTTCCAAAAGAATGGCCTGGCAAAGTTGTTTGAAACCATTTTAAACGATGAAAAAAACTCCCAAAAGAAGAACAAAAGTTTAGTATTTTTCTATAAAAGGTAAGACGCCTTTAAATACTTTGTATCAAACTTTTTTTGACAATTTATATCATCTAAAAACTCCGAAACATCCGTGATACGCTTCAAACTTTGTCCGTTTTGTTTCAAGTTTCCTAGCAAAAAAATATACTTTAAGGCTGGCAAAACCTGGCTGTTAATAATATTTTTAAATCATTTTACTTTGTATATATATAATTGTATCTATCCGAGACTCTCTATGGTAACCATATTCACTTTTAAATGTTTTGTTTTTGTCGTGCTTTATCAATATATTTATAATTATGTTTTCGAAACTCGCATGTGAGATTTGTATACTAGCTATAATATCATCAGTTTTTCGGTTGAATTTTCGTATTTTTCTCAGTTTTTTTCAGGACAGAATAACCAGAATCTCAACAATATATTTTAAATGTCAATTCACCGCTACAATTTTATCTTCCATACCTATAGGCATTGATCTATTATTTGCAAAGTGTGTTTTTATGCTCTGTTTTGCTGAGGCTGAAAATAAACAACTTGTCGTTTGGAAAAATTTTCGCAAAACAAAGTTCGTAAGTTGAGTACAGCATTTCTCCACATTTTCAACTACAAACGTAGCCAGTCAGCCTGTCCTAGCTTGTGTATTATATTCTAAACAGAGATTTAGTAAGATAAAAAACTTTGTTCTGTTCTCGAAAAAGGAAACTACTTTTGAATGTGCGTGCGAACAAGAGACACTGCAACACTATAAAATAAAGCAATTGTAAACCGGCTGAACATAACTTAATTTCTGAATTTTTAAACTGATATTTAAAGCTGTTGTTTAATTTCATATGCAAAATTTATACTAAAACAATTATTCGCCTCAGGCTCAGTGATTATGGTGAATATTCACCTCGACTTCGTCTCGGTGAATATTCACCGATAATCACTTCGCCTTCGGCGAATAATTGTTAAATATTCTTAAAATTAATGGTAATAATAATGCTACTAATTTCAGCCTCACTGTTCTTATAATTGCAAATTGGTTGTAAAGTAGATTATTTTTAAGGAAAAGGAATCTATAGCGTTCATGTGTTAGCTAGAGCCTAAGGCTAGAGCAGGGGTTTTTTTAAGAAAAATTTAGAACTGCACATTTTGTCATACTGTCCCAACATGCCAGGGCCTTTTTCAAGAAATGGTTAGTGGGGGGGGGGGGGGCATCAACGAAAAGGGACCTAACAAGAATGTGGTATATTGAGGGTGTGTGGATGTGGTTGGGGGTCTGGGGGTCCTCCCCAGAAAATTTTTGTATTTTTGAGTTTCTGTGGCTTGATTTCCTGCATTTTCAGAGACATTTTTTGAAATATCCCATCTAAACAGACTGAGCTTTTGGTGTAAAAGCAATGCTTTGTTATGAGAATATCATAACTTTCTTCTGACCTATAAACTTAAGAACTTTTGGACAAAGGGACCTTCACTGGGAGGATAGTTTACTGGGGCTAACATTGGGGCTGGGGGGGCTTTGGCCCCCCAGTATATTAATTAAAAAAGGCCCTGCGACATGTCATAGCATGAAATTCAACTCGCGCAAATGGCACCATTTTTTTCTTATTAAACTTTCATTAACTGATTCTCATCCCTTCAAATAGAAACGATGCTGAAAATTGTCAACAAAAATTATATTGTTGAGTTTTTTATGAGAAATTCTGGTACTGCTTTTGTTATTGAAGCTATATGTATTCCATTTATTCCTTCGATTACTTTAGTTTTCTACAATAAATATCCATATCCTGAAAGTTCGTATTTTTTTCAACTGCACAAAATATTTTTTAGAGTTGCACAAATTGATTTAGAACTGCACATTTTGTGTAGAACTGCACGTTAAAAAAAAACCTGGGCTAGAGAGACTAGAGACGAGTCCATTACTAGTTTTGAAAGGAAAGAAACATTTTTCGATATTATAACAGCGCCATCGGTTAGTTTACAAGCACACACTTGCAAAAATCTATATATTATTTATTTACCTTAGGACTATTTAACATAGCTGATAAAATATTGGTTTCTTTGGACAATTTGCTGGAAATGAGATCGTTTTTCAAAAGTGGCATCCACCTAGCAATATCATAGAAGCCAAGCTGGAATCCCTTAAGTTAAAGGCACTGTAGGTTAGTTCTGAGTTTATCGTAATTCCTAAACGTATAGCTGGCTGCCATCAGCTATATGCGCGTATACGTGCGCCGGGGAAAATTGCTGTGTAACACCATGTCCATGTCGATATCTTTCTGCAATCACCAAAAGTTCGCCATCCTGCCATATTTTGTTGTGGCGACCGTTACATGATGGGGGAAGCGCATGTCTATAGGGTTCGACCTGTTTCCGTGTGTTTGAATGTGAGCTTACCACCTTTCAATCTTACAGTTTAATGTTAAGTTGTTAACGCTCCCTAAGGCTCTAGCCTGCGTGCAGCCTGACTTTTCGAGGTTCGAGGAGGGAGGGGGGAAAGTCAGTCTGCGAATCAGGGAACAATATCGTGTTCGCGCCATCTTTTGAATTGCATGGATTTCTGTATTCAAACGTGATTGGCTATTGCTCAGACGCTTAATACACGCTCTATGATTGGCTAATTCGTTAATATATTCAGTTCAACAACATTCCAGAATGAAAAATGGCGGACAAAAGCGCGAAGAGCGATGTTGTGTGTAATTTATGCACGAAAACCATACAAAAGATGTATGAAAGGGTTCTCATTTATACAGGGAAAAAAGAATTTGACGTTGCTGCCGAGATCCAATCACTTCCTTTCAGTATTGTGACTCACAGCAAATACGCTTGTAGGGCTTGTGTCCAAAAGTTGAAGAAACGTCGGGCAATTCTCACAACCTTGAATGAAATCGAAGGTTTTTTCAGGAATTCCGCGTGCAAAAGATCAACAGATCTAGCAACTAGCGAAGATCAGGAACCTACGGCTACGGGATCAAAGAGGATTTGTAACGAAGCAACTGAGGTTTCACGTCGAACATCGTCGCCAATTCGCTCCAGTACAAGAGACATTCCTAGTACAAATATCATAACATGGCCAGTCTCACCAGTTCAACAGAAGCGTGTTAATATTAATGAAACCAGCAGTGAGAGTTCTGTTGCAGCGAAAACAGAAGTTCGCGTGAAGGTAATGTTTTTAAAAATTTTAAATATTGTAACATTTTATGTACATAATTCAGCCATAAGGCTGATGTGGCCATCTAAAAGTGTCGAGAAAAAGCTACCTGAGGATTTTGACTCCTTGGCAAAGATGTTGGTAAGAGGAACGTATAAACAGATTGCTACTGCTGCTTGGAAAAATGAAAAATTGAAGAAAGAATTCATTAAGCTAATGGAAAAGGAAATCAACAGAGAATGCACACAACTATGTTCGAAGAAAAATCCCAGCATTTTGAGGATGACCAGTAAAGATAGCATTTTAACTTTTACATTTGAGAAACTTTCTGGCGAACTTACTAAGAGAGCACCCCTGTTTCATTCGTTGTTAGTTGCTGCTTGTATCAACCCAAGAAGTAAATCAACAGAACCTCAAAATGAATTTGCAGCAGTGGCTATAGCAGGGGCTGTTTGTCTTCGCAATCGGTCAAAGTTCATGATAGCTGCCCAGCTATTGATAACCATCTTTTTGTATCATGCAAATTGGTTGGTAAGTCATGTTTTATTGTTATATCCCACCAATTTTTCTTTGTCTAAATAGGACGAGTTGCTTATCAATTGGGGACCCTTGGTAATTAATGGGTTATAAACCAAAATGTCTGCTCAGGTCTCTTGTAAAACTATTTAAAGAGCCGGTCAAGTCCGTTCTGCGCATGTGCTATGTGAGGTCCCCTGATGTAAACATTACCCAAATTTTCCTTTTTTTTCGACATTTTCTAAATCAGAAACTCTAATTTGTGCAGTACGATGTTAGACATTAATTGACTAAGAACATCATATTTTATAAATATAGCATGTTTAAAATGTAAACAAACCGCCATTGCCGGTTTGTTTATATACGGACTTGATCACCCCTTTAACAAAAGCATGTGTGCTAATTGCATCCTGCTTTATTGGTATTACTGTCGTTCCAATTGAAGTGTTCCTAAAATATTGCATCAATTCATTACCTAGAGTTTATCAATTCATTCGTTGAAAATTGATCAACTTCCTGTGTGTGTGTGAATCGACCAATGGCATCTCATTTCAGTGACTGATTGACCAATTGGGAACAAGTATGCTTAGTAAACAGGAAGTTGAGCAATTTTTGAGCAAATGTATTGATGTCAACTTATGTAATGTATCGAATCAATATTTGAGGAACACTTCAATTGGAACGACAGTAATAGTTTAATAAAATGAATTTTCTACTTTCTAATAGGCAAACCCCTTGTCTCATTTATGTTTGTGGCTGTTCAGAAAATATGCGACACTTTTTGGCCAATTTTTAACACCCCTACCAACCCCACTAAAGAATTATGTGATGCACCCCCCCAAAAAAAAATTTATAAAGGTTAATTTGAAAGTGTGCTGGAACAGCATAGGTGAATTTGCAGCATATATAACTTATATATTATTTCTCTTACTTTAATCATAGGCTATGTTGGCAAGATTGTATCCATTGAGGCTAGTAACGAGCCATACCTTTCTATACAAGAAACTAGATGAATTTGGAGCTGATCATGATAAGGAAGTTCTGGACAGGGTTGCTGCACAGGGTCAACTATTGGCACAAAATTACCGTAAGAACCAAACTGAAGAAAATCCTGTGGAGGCTCCTTCAGATCCATTAGCTCAAGCTGTTGTTCCATCTGATTCTGGCAGAAAAATTGTGTTTGACAATATCGATTACAACCAGAAAGTTCACTACATGACCGAACAACACCAGAACGTTGACCATCATTATGTAACATACATGAGTGTAGAGAACCGTGTATCAGGGAACCATTTAAGTGATGAACTTCCAACAGGTGGAGTTATGAAAATGGAGAATGGAAAATGCATTCCTAGTTCAGCTGATAATGTAAAGCAAAGGACAAATTATATTCACCTTGTTGAACAGATCATTACAACCAACATTCCTTGCCTAAATTTCCTTGCAGATGTGTGTCCTATGCACATTTCCCACCAGTACAGTGCAGAAATGAAGAAGAGATCAGATTCTGTAAGTTACTTTAATACCATTAGGGGTAGGCTTAGGTTAGGCATATGGGTTAGGGTAGTATCAGGGGTTAGGGTAGTATCAGGGGTTAGGGTAGTATCAGGGGTTAGGGTAGTATCAGGGGTTAGGGTAGTATCAGGGTTAGGGTAGTATCAGGGTTAGGGTTACTATCAGGGTTAGATTATCAGTATTAGGTAACTACAGTACTATATTTCGTGACTGTGTGACGTGAAAGAATAACCACATATTAAGATAACAACCGTAACTTATCAAGTAGCAATTTCATTGCTCTTTTATTTTCTAATTTGTTAGTCCAAGAGAAGTAACATCAAATGAAATAACTGTACAATAAGCAAATCAATAGAATACATGTGAGAGAGCATTCAAAGCCATTCATTGTAATTGTTACAGTAGTGGTTAATTTTGTCCTATTTCTCTCTTTTTGCAGGTGTTTTTAGGCATTATATACGAGAATGAAAATGATGCTAACGGGATCATCAAGATTCTCCAGCAACTTCACAAGTTTGTTCCTTGCAATGATGATCAAGAAGATTCTGTTTATGGTGATCAAGGTGTGGCTGGTGATAAATTAAGTGTGGAAAGAGCTATAAATGGTAAAATGTCCTTAGCCAATGGATTTACTAGTGAAGAGCGTCTAGAAGGATTGCATTTTGAAGCAGCTGACTGGCATGCCGGCAACAAGTTTTTGGAGGTTTGTTAAATTTCAAAATAATGTACCCTGCATGTATACGGTGTCAGCAGATCCGGTTCCCCCGCACATAGTGTCCCCCAGACACCATATACAGTAATATTATACATGAATTATATCAGCGAGGAGATTATTTTGTGACCTCAGTTTGTTTTTTTTATTTTGGATGAAACACTGGATGAGAAATGTACAAAAGTTTGACTGTGTTACTTTCCCGGCCAAAACGTTTTCCCACAAAAAATGAAAGAATACTGTACTTGACTTTACTTGCAACCTCTGAACACTCTCTAGACTTGCTGGATTTTATGTTCTCATCTACTATATAAGAACTAAACCCATTCACATTACAATATACGAAAATTAAATTATTTTTAATTATTGTTTCAGGTTGCATTTAATAACTTATATAACATATCTTCTTCTGGTGACAAATGTACTATGTACAGTGACCGCAATTTAATCAATAGAAGGAATGTAAAGAATGATGTCAGTGCTGCAGCGAATGCTTGCCGGCGATTTTTTAAAATTGAAGTGGAATCAAGAGTCATTGCTGGTGCTTTAGCTGTTCTAGAAATGGTCAGTTTAGATGAAGATAAAGAGATCTTCTCTGAGAAAGAGGAAACGTCCAAAGAAGATAAAATGGAGTTTCTCAGAAAAACAGCTACTGCTGTTGTGGATAGATTTGTTATCGACCAAAAAAGAAATGATAAGATTTTGACATCTGTGCAGTTGATCCAGCAATACACAGATGCAAAGCGTTCAGTGAATGCCGAAGGGAGATACCCATGCAGATACAAAGGCTGCCAGAAAACATTTGCATTTGACGGGAAGCACAGAAGGCAACACGAAATGCAACATTATCCTCAACCCGAAATTAATGAATATGAAATTGCCAATGTGGTCTGCGATACCACAATTGATGAAAATGAGCGAGATGACATGCTTGCTTACCAAAGAGCATTGCTGGATTATGGAATGTTATTGCTCAATTTCTGGGATGGAATATCAGATGGCGATGGGGAACGTGTGATAAGGTGTTGGAAATTTTTCCTTATGTATTTGAAGCATCAGGGAACATCAGCCAACAAGTATTCTCTTGAAGCATTGTATTTAATGTTCCAAGTGTATGCATTGCTTAGTCCTAAAGAATCTCATCGCCTGATTTGGAACAGATTCATTAAGAACAAACATGGACAATTTGGCAATATATCTTTAGATTTGAATTTAGAGTTTAAGAACAAACTTGTCAAGGAAGCCAGAAAGAATCTTGGTCCCAGTGCAAGCAAGAAGTCACTTGATCGTATTTGCCATTCTTTGGGAGTAACTGCTGATCTAATGGCGGTTTTTGATACCAACTTGAACATTTATAAAAGATCTGGGAAGCATGTGAAGAAGTCAACCAAGGGAGACCTGGAAAAAGTAGTAAAGGAGCTACTTACACAGAAGGCATTTCATCACACACCTGGCAGGGAGTACACTTTTTATAACAAGATTAAACCAAGCCTTTTAAATGGTTTTGATTTGCATAAATTGTACATGTGGATCAATGAACATAAAAAGCATATGATTCTTAACAGGCATGCTCGTTAATTAATGAACAATTATTGGATGAGGTTTTTGTGATATCCGGAATTATCAAGGTCAAGGTAAGTGTTATCAGGCGAAGCCGAAGGCTGAGACTGATAACACTTACCGAGACCTTGATAATTCCGGATATAACAAAAACCGAATTCAATAATTGTTTTATTATACATTGCATTGTCATTAAACTCCTTCGATAAACAACGATTTAAATTCTGTCGCACAAAACAACGTTTAGTTCTAAAATATTGGGGTAAAGACCAATTATAAAATTAAAACAAGAACGACAAAATATTAGAAACCTAATTTACTTATTATAGTTCTGATAAAAGTTTCAAAAGAGTGTATTTTTTACGCAAAAACTTAAAAGAACATCGTTTATTCATGTTGTTTTTAACTTTTTATTCTTGTATATAAAGCTGCTGCTCGCTAAAAAGTACGTACTGCGGGCTCAACCTACAGATAACTGAGTTATCTGCTAGCAGATAACTCAGTTATATGTAGGTTGCCTGATTGCTATATTTAACTGTAAGCAATTAGCCAATCAGAAGACACGTAGTGACTACAATGTATAATAATGATAATTGTCAATGATAATTGTCAGCTAAGGATCAGTTATCTATAATTGTCCATATCACACCTTCCGAATGCATACGTACAGTCAGTTAATTCAATTCCCTACGATTTTAAAAATATGGAAAATAGTCAAACTCACTATTTGAAGAAATTATGTGTGTTAGAAAACAAAATATGTACCTATGTTACTTCATATAACACCCAGCTACCCCCATTTCATATTTCATGAAACGTTTTATCTTAGTACAATAGACTATCTCACAGAGTTTAAAATATATTTGTGGAGACAAAAAGTATTTAATTTTGAAAAACCATGTTTATTAATTGGTCAAAAATTTGGTTTTACATACAGAATTTTTTTAAACTCGTCCATTGTATTACGAGAAAACGTTTCACGTTTTTCACATATTCTTTGTTTGACAGTGATTTCTGATAAGCACAATTGAATTGTAAAGGTCACTTGAATTTAGTTAATATATCTAATTTTAAAAACATCTGATTTCCCTATTTAGTGCTGTTTCTTATGTTGGACAGATGGGTTAATGGGCTAAATACTGCTATTGAAATCCATGGATTCATCACCGTTGCTGGTGTTAAAAGAGGAAAGACATTCAAGTTCCTGGGTGTCCATGAAGGATATATATGAGTCATCTCTCACATCATCCCAGTTTGAACTGAAAGAAGTGTCATTAAGGAATTCTTCCTCATCAAGTCCCATTAGTTCATTGGCATCTACATCTCCAAAAACTCTGTTTATTATATTCAGTATTTCAATAGCATGAGCATGTCTCCAAATTTCAACCTCTCGCACAATGTCATTGACTGAAAATAGTTTGTGGCATTTGTTAATTACTTGATTTATGTGAAAATTGTTGAATTCAAGTAGATTATTGGGACAAGGAACTTGTTCATGTGTATGTGCTTTGCTTATAACTGTGTTCCGGAATTTGACAAGTTCAGTGTGCAATAGTATTTTTTGTCCTTGTGAAACTGGCCTTTGAATACATGTGTTTGTAACATCATTTGACATGGTAAGATCAATTTCATTCTCTTCGCATAGATTCCATACAGTGCATTTTTCTTGGCATGAGCAGTTTTCAGCACAAATATCGCAACATTTGTGAGATAGCTCACTTTGTTTTTCGCATTGATAGCCAAAATTATCCATCAGTATCTTTCGACGACACTCTTTAGCATGCACATACACTCTCATCTCTTTGTCACAGCGCCCTAACAATAAACCATTGTAAACAAGGCAACAGGAACTAGGTTCTCCATCTCTACCAGCACGCCCACACTCTTGCACATAACTCTCGATGTTCTTGGACGGGCCAAAATGTACCACTCTTCGTACCTTCTTACAATTCACTCCCATACCAAATGCAATCGTGCATACAAGTATGCGTAAATGACTATTTTTGTCTGCTAAATTTTTGGTGATGTGTTCCTTGGCAAGTGGAGGTGTTCCTGCATGAAACATATCAACCAGCCTATTTTGTGGTAAACAGTCACCAAGAAATAGTTGCTTACCCAAATACACTTCAAAAATGCGGTAAATAACTGAACACTGTTTTCGAGTCTGACAGTAAATCAATGTTCGCTGGCTATTTGCACCATGTTCTTTAACATCTTGAATTAGTGATGAAAAGGCATTTTCCAAATGGTCATCCTTTTCTAAATACTGAACGCTATATTGTATATTTTTCCGATCTGGGCTCTGCTCGATAAAATGCACATCACTTGTAGGCAGATGTAGCGTGCTTAGTATTTGTTCTTTTGTATCTCTTGTCGCAGTTGCAGTAAGAATTACAAGTTTGCAGTGCTGTGGGAATAAGGAACGCAATTCCCCCAAACAGCCATACCATTTCCTGAATGGAACATTGCTATCCTTACTTCCAGGCAAGCCCCTATTTTAAACAGTACATAATACTAGTTTAGTGACACGTAGACATAAAAGTATTCATATTTTTTATATGCTGTGCTACATTAACCTGTGTTATATCCTGACACTCCATACTGTATTGTACTATTATTAATATATAAATATATACATAAAAGTAATGTATTATAATAGTTAATAAATCATGAACAATTAAAAGTAAAAATATGTGGCAATATATAATTAAATAAAAAATATACATATATGTTTTTAAATTTATTTCTTTATTTTTATTCCTTAGGCAATATTATTGCAGAAACTGCACAATTGCTTTGATAATAATACTGTGTGTGTTTTTTTGGCATGTTCAAGACTTCAAGTAACCAATTTATTATTATTTTTCCTAAAATAAATAGTGCAATAAAAAACTCACCAGTGAACTATACAATGCGCTTCATCAATAGCAACTCCTATGAGCATTTCCGTGAAGCTTTGGCACTGGAAAATACTCCTCCATACCGACATTGACAATAGACATTCTGGAGAGCCATAAATAACAATATATGTACCATCCATAACTTGTTGGACTATATTGGGATCTTCTTCATCCGAAATGGCTATCGCAGGAATTCCAATACTCTGCAAATATTCCACCTGGTCATTCATTAACGATCGTAATGGAGAGATTACAACAATCACACTGGAACCTCGAGGCCTTTCATATAGCACGTCTGCCACAATTGGTAAACACTGGTAAATTAAGGACTTCCCGAAGCCTGTAGGTAAATTTATGAAGATATTTTTCTTTTGAAAGAATATCTCGATTGCTTCTTTCTGCTCTTTCAACAAGTGTTGTATTTTGAATTGAGATTTACACTCATCAATAGCTTTTAGCAAAATTCGTTCCTCGAAAGACGCCATTTTGCTAAATATATAATTTTGTTGAACTGAATATATTAACGAATTAGCCAATCGTAGAGCGTGTATTAAGCGTCTGAGCAATAGCCAATCACGTTTGAATACAGAAATCCATGCAATTCAAAAGATGGCGCGAACACGATATTGTTCCCTGATTCGCAGACCGACTTTCCCCCCTCCCTCCTCGAACCTCGAAAAGTCAGGCTGCACGCAGGCTATAAGGCTCGGGCTGTCTGGCACTTTTGTTCTAGCTTCTCGCCGGGTGTGAATAAGAACGTCTTAGTGACATTAGGGAGTTTCAGCTCTTGTGTGAACGGGCTTAAACTTTGGTCACATGGAAATTAACATGGTAATTAATATGGAAAACACAGAGTTTGACACGGAGTGAAATGGAAAGTGAAATGACACGGAGTCAAATGGAAAACACGGCGTTTGACGTCAGACAAAATATGGAAAACACGGAATCATATGGAAAACGCGGAGTCTGAAGGGAAAAGATTGGAAAACATGGAGTCTATGACGTACTGTCAACGTCAAAAAATGAAGAATTTGGAGTCTGACGTAAATACGAGCATGAACATTATCTTTATAATTTCTGTTTTTCAAAGCTGGTGCTATAACGCAGCGCTCAAGACTGATATATTCGGAAAACAAATTGCGCAAAACCAGTCATACGATTGCGTCGAAATTCCCTTGTTACTTGTATGTTGTGCAAATTGTTACACTCTTATTAACGTGTATAAAGCATTATTGAAAAACAAGCCTAAGAAAGTCGAAATATATTCAAACTAGAATTGTTTATGTTGTTCATGTTTACACCTTGCACATATTTCTCCGTTGATTTTAGTTGTATGAAGCATTATCCATTACAATACAGTAGCTCGCCCTTTGAAACGGCCGAAATTTGAAGATATGTTCAGGCTCATATTTACGTCTTTTTTTTCCATATTTCCCGTTGACAATACTTTAAAGTCAGTGTGTTCGAATCATTTTTACGTCAGATTCCGTATTTTCCATATGAATCCGTGTTTCCCATTTTTTCTTTAACGTCAGATTCTGTTTTTAATATTTTAAACTCCATCAGCCTATACTAGTTCCTTGTCCTGTTCGCTTCCGCCTGTCTATTCTAGGGTGGTAGTTTGTCGGGGATTTAGGTTGACCGGGATTCAGTTCAAAAGCATGGGAGACTGGGCCAGTTAAGATATTTTCCCAAACGGGCAGCCTGCAAAATTCCGGACAAGCCTGTTACCCGCCCGCGCGTGGAAGGCCAGGCTGAAACTCCGTGTTTTCTATATTTATGACGTCATACTCCGACTCCAGCATCCGAAATTCCGAGTGTATTATCTCCATGACACCTTCAAATGACGTCACAAGGATTAGGATTATGATAACAGTAAGATTGCGATCAAGTTTGTATTAAATTGAGGTTGTTAATACATGCGGCAGAACCTTTTGAATGCTAATATTTATATGTTATTTCTATATCAGTGTTCTTTTTCTCAGGAGAACCTTCCCACAGAAAACCAGCTAAACTATTTGGCAAAAATGGTTTACAATGGCTATTATTGTTTTGAAGCTTTGACTGAGCGAGATTTGGACACCGCCATTTGTGGAATTTGCTGGAATTTGTTCTGAGGTGGTACTTGGAGATGGCAAGGAAAAAAACTGCTGCACAAACAACCAAGTACGGTCAATTGATATAATAGTCAACATGCTAACTTCTGACATATAGACATAGTCATAGTATTTCATGTCATTTCCAAATATATAGGGAGAAAACGAGGCAAGCGTTTGGAAATGATATATTCGAGTGTATTATAGCTATATAACTTCTCAAACAAGTCAGTATTTTATAAAAATGAGCGTTTACTATCACTTTTCCAAATTACGCATCGCTAGCTGATTTCCTTGGAGTTTTTCTCATGATTTATCACATAAATTATTGTTTTGAGAATCGCGTTTGAACATTATAGTACTCCAATACTTCAATAACTTATTGATAACTTCATGTCATAAGTTGAAAACAAATGCGTCCTACAATTGAAAGAAATATTCAACATAACTAAAATATAAATGTGTGATGTGGTGGGACCCCATAAAGCCAGGATTAGGCTGTTTGTTAGATGCAGTACGTTAATTCAAGAATAACGGGGATGTTTATTACCTCCACCTAACTATACTTGACGGCAAAGCTGTTGATTACCTTTAATAAAAACCGTAACCATGTGTCAAGAAACCTGCATGTATACGGTACTCTATTTAAAGGAGTGCACTTTGCTGAAAACTGCAAGGCTGTTCTCATGTGGAGAAAAAACCGTTAAAAATGTAGTATTATTAAGCTTAAAATTGTTCTTACTTTATCAGATCGAACATGTTAAAGATGTCAGCAACACCCAACGTTCCCCCTTAACCCATCGTGATTTCCAACAGAGGCTAAAGAGGAGGTGGTTGGAAAGGACAGTCCTAACTCGATGTGCGGAAAAATTTGAAGTCTCCGTCTCCTCAATTCCTCCAATAATGGCTCCAGCACTTGTAGGCTGGAGCCATTATAGTTATACAACACAGAGAGTGAAAAGAGCCATAGGTTATACAACACAGAGAGTGAAAAGAAAAGTGTTTACCTCAGAGAAAATCATCAACCAGATGGTGAGCTGAATGAGACTGAGTTAGACTTCAATGATAATATTGCCGTTAGTATACCCACATAAATGTTCAGTATTTCAAAACATGTAGCGAGTCATGTTAAACACATTAAGCCATGCACAATACATCTTACTCTGGCATTGTCCTGCATGTGACGCCATACGATTTCGCTTGTGAACAGAATATAGCGCGTAATTGGCAATCTTCAGCATAAATGAATAGGGTTTGTTGTCATTAGTTGTTTTCTTGTTTCAAGATAAATAAGTACTATGTGTTAATCTTGTCAACAGGTGACCCTGCCATGCTACATCAAATTATCACAAAAGGAGAGGTTGATATTAGCTCAATTAACGACATAAGTCTTGAGATGATTATTCAAATATGCAAAACTTGTAATATTACATATCACAGGTAACTAAGCTTGCTCTATCTGAAATCAATATAGCAAATAGGTATATGTTTGTAGTCATAGCAACTGTTTTGCATTTCATTTACTCAAGATAACAGCAGATGATTTTACGTTTTATATTCCACCTTCCGTTAGGGACGGACCATTAGAAAAGTGATCGGGGGGAGGCGATATTCGGAGATGCATTAATTTTTTTTGTACATCTATAAAAGTTTCACTCGATGGCTGGAAATGCACATTGTTTAATTGAAATCTATTTTTACCTGCACCCATCTTCCTTGGGCAGGAAGTTGGATCTATTTTTACCTGCACCCATCTTTTGCACTAATGCCTTCTAAAAAAACACTGCTGCAACTGCTAGATAATAGATAAAACATGAGCAGTCGATCTTTATCTGATATACAAACTCGAACGGAAGGCGAGCGTTGTATATCAGATAAAGATGGGATGCGAATATTTTATCGTACTTATCAAACGCATACATATAAATGTTCATGTTTATCGACTATTTTAAAGATATAAGCTGTTTTAGCTGAGAAAATTGAACGAAAAGGTTATGTTAATCAAGACGAAATCTGTATCTGATTTACAGACATTGATTAAACATTTATTTCTTTTGAATTTTCTTCATGAATTATTAGTGAGTTTGATAATCGTATTTAAAAATAACAAATTACGTGAATTCATTAACAAAATAGTAATAATACTTAATAACGTCCGTAACAGAATAGGCAAGTTAGCCAGTAAGCCTGTCAAATAAATCATACTTCATAAACTTACTAAAATTCTATACAACGTTTGGCGTTTTTATTCAGGAGAATTCCGATCTCACGACGTGGTGAAATATGGCAAAGTGAAATATAAATTTGGTTTAGCTATTTAATATTTCTTTATTTTTTTATAAATTTCGACAACATGGATTAGGCAGCGCTGGGCTGGTTCCTCTACAACTGTATGCATTTTGCTGAGTTGTCTCATACAATACATGCAGCCACATATTGATCTAATATACCCATTGAACTAAATATACCTGGAACGCTACCTCCGACCGGAAATGTGAAGCCAAACTTGAAGGATATTCCCAGTCTTCTCACGCAAGTGAAGAACGCGGTCAATCGGTCATGCATTCTTGAAAACCGGCTTAAGGTTTGCAAAAAGAAACATTTTTACAAGGTTCAACGCTTTTTATTAATACTTTCATTCAGGTAAAACTTCCTAGTAGACTTTACTTGTATTTTTTTTCATTTTTTGTAATGGCTGAATGATCTTTTTCGATAAAAGTGTGCCAAGGAGTAAGAGTTCGTTTGTTGACTTTCGGCTTGAATGTTTTGCGAATATTTTTTCGTTTTCCACACTGATTCTATACTCTGTTTATAAAGCCAATTTCACAGAAATAAACTGCTGTGTACCAGTACTAAAATATACAACGATTATTGTAGAAAAAAGTGTTGCTTTTTTACTAGTTTAGATAATATAGAATATCAGAAACTTACTGTAAAATATTTTGATCGGCCTCGAAGCCCGTATTTTTGTCGATCATGCATGGTTTGTATGCAAAGTTAAACTTCATTGCGCTACGAATATAGAAATATCAATGGAACCTTCAAGAAAATCTAAAAAAAGAACTTTTCTTCTTTGTTATATGTAAATCCTGCTAGTTTTGACATGCATTCCGACCTATTTCAGCAAAAAGGCATGTTCACTCCTTGAAATGGCCTCGCGGGAAAGTCTCGCAACGTAAACACGCGTGTTTTGACCTCCAGACACGCGTGTCTGGAGGTCAAATTTGGCTTCATGCGATCTTAGGCGAGTTCCTATGGAGGTAGCGTTCCAGGTATATTTAGTTCAATGAATATACCTGACAAAGATCATTCAATGAGTGAAAATAACAATAAAGTGACCTCGGACTCGGCAAGTTAACCAGGCCAACCCGTTCCATGTAATCACAACTGAAAAGAACGTTCACTTAACCTAGTCAACTCGGTTAATAGGCCAACTCGCACCATGACCGCGTAACTGTCCCGGTGAAGTCATGTTCGACGATGTGAAATCTTTCTTCTGTATGTAAATCAGAATTCACCAAATTTATGGAAATATATATTGACAGTGTATTACATCAGCTAATACTTATGATTTTTAAATATTTACTTTTGTAGTCACTGCTGATTTCAGACATTCAGTCATTGTATTCCTCTATGCTTGTTCGTTTATGCCCATATCATGGTTATAATCGGTCCAATGGATGCACCGGTGGCTTCTATCACTTAGTTTGTTGTCATGGTCTAAGTACTGAAATAAAATCAAAACATAAAATTCAATATTGAATCACAAAACATCATATAACACCATCATCTAGATTGAATTCATACCGGTGTGCACTTTACTCATGCTTCACTGGAGATCCATATTAAAATGTAAGTCATGTAAGATCAAGTTCAAACGTCTAACTTTTCATGTGCTGAATGCAATGCACATGGGTTAATCATAAGCGCAACATTTGAATGTGGCCACATTTTAGTACTACACGAGTAACACATTTAAACATTTTGAATATTGTCTTGGCAATTGCCAAATGAAACAACCTCACTTAATATAGCTACTGTTACGTGTAAAACCAAAATATATCTATTTTTCAAGAATAAGGTGAAGCGATCGAGAGTAAAAATTGAAATTGCAATTTGTTTATTACAGCCCAAGTATGATTATTTTTTTGTTTTTCTGATAGTGTACAGTTTCCTCCAAGTTGCTAACACTAACAGAATCTGTCCGTGATGCTGCAGATATCTATTTGTAATTAAAGCATCCACCAACAACGTTCATATGTGATTCTGCGTGTGGTTTGAGCAGACATCTGGAGTTGCGTGATAAGGAGCTAGCACAGACTTTGTTGGGCGAAAACTGTGGGTGTTTTGAAAAACCTACCTTAGACAAGTCACCAAGTAACGTATGTACATTTCTAATGGAGCTGCATGCTCCATGCACAGCATGATATTTACCAAAACTTTCTTTCTGGAATGAATGCAATAAGCATTCTGGTGCTCTTATTTAGTAACACCACAAAATATATTGGGGCCACCGTTTTTGGAAGACCCTGTAACAACATTTAGTCTGCTTTTTCTGTATTGTCATGTAGAATCTCAATGTTCCAGATATTGTTACCGTGAATTCAGAGCTCATGACGAAAACAAGAAGCCTGAAAAAGATCTCAGTATTGGAGAGCATCCAGTAACAGGGTCACAACGCCATTTCATTGTAGGTGATCGATTTCATTCATCGACAAACGCCCATAAATCACCATTTTGTGCCTTCCATAACATTAACCTCTGTGAGCAAGCAAATACCATTTCCACCAGCATGCAGGAATCTGAAAATAACAGGAAAAATATTAAGAGGTTAAGAAGCACATGTCTTCAACTTCTTTATGTATTTCTACCAAAATGAAGCTATTGTTCTGGGGCAAAAACGTCGTCTGGAAGAAAATATTCAACCAAATCAATATATTGAAAGAAACCTATACGGACGATTTGTAATTAAAAATTAAATTGAATTGAGTTAGAAAGCAAGGAGAGGGTGGTAAAATACAATAATCAAGATCAGTAGGTTGTTGTAAGAAAATTGTAGTACAGTCGAACCTCCCGTAAGCGGACACCCTCGGGACCACGATCCGGTGTCCGCTTACGGGAGGTGTCCGCTTATGAGAGGTTGGTTAATATTTAACTGATTACGTAATTGTTGAAACATGATTCTTTTAATGATGTTAATATGACTATATTATTGACAGCTATTATTGCAAATTTACTCGAAAAACCCCACCGTAAAACCTTTGTGTCCCTAGATTATATACAAACATTACCAATTTAATATCTATATTGCCGTTGTAAATATGAGACTATAGTTCAGCTAAGGTGGCTTGAAAAAATCTGTTATGTGCCGGCGCTTGTTTTTGTCCCGCTAAACGCATGTCTGTAAGAATGTTATTAACATTTATTTAAGACAGCTCGGCAAAGTTCTTCGTTGCCCGTGAAATACGCGAAATCTAGAAGATTTTCTGCAACATTTGTAGCTTTGGTCGTTGTTTTAATGTCGGGATCTTTCAAAGGGACGTATTCTAATACTGTATTAAGTCAACTAGGCGGCATAATTATTAATTTAACAGAAAATAAATCAAGTGTACGTGTCCGCTTACAAAAGATTATAATGTTGTTTGGGAAGGTTGTTTTGGTGTCCGCGTCCGCTTATGGGAGGTGTCCGCCTAGGAGAGGTTGTAAATATAGTAATATAATAGCGTATTGCCCGGGCACCAAAAACAGTGTCCGCGTACAAGAGGTGTCCGCTTCCGTGAGGTGTCCGTAAGTAGAGGTTCGACTGTAGATATATGTCGCATAATTTTATGCAAAAATACATTCAAATGAATAATAGATGAAACACAGTCAGAATGGAGATGTTCAAAGACTAGAAATATTTTTTGGTCAGTGAATATGTCCATGCACTCAGAAAAATTGATACTAAACATATTTTTAAAATTTTAAAACAATGTGGTTTTCTGCATGTAAAGTTTTTCCGGAAGGCATAAATATGAAATGTCTCATTAAATATTAAGAATGTTCCTGCTAACATGAATCCCAACACCCGGCATTTTAACAAATTGACAATATTTTAAGGCCACTAGGATTTTAACACTCGGGAAATGTTAATATCCCCGCATACTCCCGGGGGTCAGGGGTTTCGATTGACTACTGCATTACTTGCACGTTTGCATGTGAGTAAGGAATGTACCATAAGCATGGAATGTACCAACAAGAGTGTTCATATAGGTAGATTGTTCATATCTGACTTGTTTTACAAATATATTTTAAAAACGGCCATGACGCTCGTCAACACACGTTATCTCATCAAACAGGTTGGGAAAGATCTGTCATTGCCCACTTGAATCTTTATTATCACCTGGCTGTATAGTATTTAAATTTGGCTGCTTCAATTCAGGCTCTCCTGGCTTGTTTAATATCCTCATATGATCATTGAATCTACACATGTTTCTTCAATATAAATTTAAAAAATCCATTTATAATATATATGATATATATATATTTTTGCTTACCTCAAAACTTGTCTGCAACATGCTGTTTCATCTGTAAAAGAATCATCCGGCAGTTTGATTGATTCTTTTACAGATGAAACAGCCTGTTGCAGACAAGTTTTGAGCTAAGCGAAAATATATAATTTGCTCTAACTATATGTTGTCGAGCACTCTTTGCGTTTCGTAGACCTAAACCTACACGTTTATATATATATATATATATATATAGTCAAATCTGCAGACATGCATGTTTCGCCGTTCAACGGCTCGTCAGTGCAGCTTGTAACGCAGTCTAGATGCGAGTGACTTCGTATTTATACACCATACTCTTGCCCTCACCAAGCGCATGTGGTACAATACTCAGACACATGCGCATCCAGACATGCGTGAAGTGTCTTGGGGCCAGAGTGCTCAAACGACCACAAGGGAAGTGAGCTTTTGCATTATAGCCTATAGCCACCAATTAACCTCACAGAGTGCTCAACAACACAAGTGAAGGAGCATATATAGTCAAATCTGCAGACATGCATGTTTCGCCGTTCAACGGCTCGTCAGTGCAGCTTGTAACGCAGTCTAGATGCGAGTGACTTCGTATTTATACACCATACTCTTGCCCTCACCAAGCGCATGTGGTACAATACTCAGACACATGCGCATCCAGACATGCGTGAAGTGTCTTGGGGCCAGAGTGCTCAAACGACCACAAGGGAAGTGAGCTTTTGCATTATAGCCTGTAGCCACCAATTAACCTCACAGAGTGCTCAACAACACAAGTGAAGGAGCATATATAGTCAAATCTGCAGACATGCATGTTTCGCCGTTCAACGGCTCGTCAGTGCAGCTTGTAACGCAGTCTAGATGCGAGTGACTTCGTATTTATACACCATACTCTTGCCCTCACCAAGCGCATGTGGTACAATACTCAGACACATGCGCATCCAGACATGCGTGAAGTGTCTTGGGGCCAGAGTGCTCAAACGACCACAAGGGAAGTGAGCTTTTGCATTATAGCCTATAGCCACCAATTAACCTCACAGAGTGCTCAACAACACAAGTGAAGGAGCATATATAGTCAAATCTGCAGACATGCATGTTTCGCCGTTCAACGGCTCGTCAGTGCAGCTTGTAACGCAGTCTAGATGCGAGTGACTTCGTATTTATACACCATACGTATTTATACACCATATATATATATATACCGGGTGGGGCAAAAAAAAATACGACTGTTTGATTTAGTGAAACTTACAAACTAAAATAGCTATTACACTTAAACAAATTGCTTTGCATTCAGCAGTGTCTAACTTAAATTTTGATATGTGCCATGACCGAGATAGCTGCGTTTAAACTTGAGTAAACATTTTTGGAAGTGTCGAGAATTAGCTAAAAATGGCCTATTAAATAATTTGATAACCGTTAGCATTTACGCAAGTACTCGTTTCAATGAAGTGAAGTTGAAGTTAGAAGGCCAAATGTTAGAATAAAATAGCATATCTATTCAAGAGACATTTCTATCTTCAACTTCACTTCATTTAAATAATACTTACGAAAAAATGGCCGTTTCTAGCTAATTCTCGACAGTTCCGAAAGTGTTTAGTCAAGTTTAAACGCAGCTATCTCAGTCAATATTGGATGCAAATGCACATGGCACATATCAAAATTTAAGTTAGACATCGCTGAATGCAAAAAAACTTGTTTAAGTGTAACAGCTATTTTAGTTTTTAAGTTATACTAAATCAAATAGTCGTACTTTTTTTTGGCCCACCCGGTATATATTTCTAAAATTCATTAATTATTCATAAGCAAAATACAAAGGAAACTCATGACCCGTAGCGGATCTATATATTTGATATAGACTTGCTCAAAATTTCTCCTTCAATTTTTACAGCCTAGATAACATCAATCTTCAAAATTCCAACGCCACTGAGCGTGCAATACGAGTCCTTTTAGAAGTAATATACAAACCTTGCAGTTCGGCCTTTATCAGATCTAAAACACTCGGCTGCGCTCGATGTTTTAAATCAGATAAAGACCTCTCGCGCGGTTTGTATATATTACATAATTATATATATATATATATATATATATATATATAAATGTTTGTTTATCACTTCAGTGACAATCTTCAGGCGAATAAAGCGGTTTATTAAGTTTCTGTTTAGGATGACAATTAACAAAACTTGCTTTTTTACCGACATAATACGCTGCCGTGGTTTGTGTCTGAACTAAAAACGTGCACTTAGATAAATGTTCACTTCGGTTGAGGTGAACGGCTAAACAAATCAGGTGTGTCCAAATTTTAATATTGAAGGGTTTGTGCAGCTATAGGCCCTATAATATAATAATATACATTTCCAAAACAAATTTCGTTACCCCTCTCTCCCTCAGTTCAATGTTGTAAACAACCCCCAAACAGCTTTTGCATGGTAATTTACCATGGAAATTGGATTATATGGATTAGGTAAAAATTCGCACATTTTAATTCTATGGAATTAAAATGTGCGAATATTCTATGTAAATACTTATTTTATTTAATTTGTAAATATTAAAGATTTTATTCAATTCTTTGATTTTATTTTATTTAATTTATAATAATTATACGTGTAAACGTATTAAATAGAGGCCATTAGAGCAATCTAATGGCCTCTATCTTAATGAATAAATTTAATGATGATTTATTAAAATTTCCAAATGGCAGGTGCATGGCATAACCAGAACCTGAAAAACTTGAAATTACAAATTGATAAAAGTAGCTATACTATTTACAAGTTAAAAAGTTATAAAAGTTAACGATTCAAATATATATAAATGTACTGAGTTGAAGATTAGATTAAAAACGTTAGTTTGAGTGGGTCATCTCAATTGAATCCCATTTTTTTACACAATATGGGATATAAGATTGTTTACACGCTGCGATTTGTCGAGCCGATTTCAGATGCACGTTAATGATATTTATATGGATTAGGTAAAACCTAATCATGCACTTGATATACCAAACAGGCTGATAAAAATTGCATGCAAAAATTCATATAAATAATATTGAACAGAAAAGTCATGTTAAATATTTAGGAGTATTTGAACTGGGGTTATCAAATTAAACATGTCAATGTTAAGATTAATAAAAATTTAGGTATACTTAATGAACTAAGATATTACATTGATTTAAAGATGAACACATTCAGAGAAACCTATAGTTGCATTTTTCGGTTAACTGCTCCTTGTTAGGTCTAAAATATGTATATAATGTTCGCTTCTAATTATATTCACCAATATCTACATGCATTATCTTTCGTTCTCAGATATAGATTCTCACTGTTGTTTATTTCACGACAGCTTGATCTGTCGGAAACAAGATGCACAATGCGTCTTGTTTCCGACATGACAAAGATAGCTTATTCGTCGGATTATTCGCCCCCCCGTCTTTACACTAGACGAATAATATAGAAGACGCGTAATGCAAACGGATAATGCGTCTCCACAGGTAGTTTATACTAGAGACGCATTATGGCTAATGTTTCCGAATTTTGGCAAATGTTTCCCTTACATTGTTTTCTAGTTTGCCCATGGCTTAATCGAACTTTGGCAAGAAATTTTTGAAATCGACATGTTTTTAAGATGGAATTATTTATTACTGTCACCCATTTTAGTCGAACTATACTTTGACCAAAGAAATTTTGATGATATATATATAACATATATACGTGTAGGTTTAGGTCTACGAAACGCAAAGAGTGCTCGACAACATATAGTTAGAGCAAATTATAGATTTTTGATCTGCCTGATGATTATTTTACGATCTACCTGATGATTTTCGATCTGCCTGGTGATTCAAAAACTGCCTGATGATTCTTTTACAGATGAAAACAGCCTGTTGCAGACAAGTTTTGAAGTAAGCGAAAATCTATATATATAGGCTATATATATTGTGTTATTGTTCACTCGGTAATATGATAAGGAGAGAATGTTCTCGAGTGATGTATTTCATAATTTCCAGACCGCAGTAAGCAGAAAATTTTGCCCGCCGCGGCTGGGTTTCGAACCCGCGACCTTCGAATTACCAGATAGACGCTCTACCAACTGAGCTACACGGTCAGGACGGATTGAAGACTGGAAATTATGAATTATATACTGAATGTCATAAACATACTAGTTTAGCCTATATTAATTCAGCATCGAACAATACTAGTTCTGCGATTTTTGTATCGGCGTAGCAGATATAATGCTATCGACTTGTTAATGTTAGCTGTTAGCTGTTAGCTTGTAGCCATTCAGCGACGAGCTTATATCAGCCAATCACCGATTAGCTTACACATCGTTTGACCAATCAGTGACCGCTAGCTTAAAATGACGTAATTATATTGTCACTCTTTGATCTCGATGTATAACTGGATTGATGTTGATTATTTCAAGATGGCGGACTACTGAAGGGCGAAAATTGTAAACATGAATAAAATTTTTAATTTGACGGTGAAAATTATGCATCAAACCAACGATCATTTCAATTTTGTATATTGTTTGAACATGGCAAGAGTCGAGCGAGTATTGGAAGTGGTTGATCGCATTTTACGCTGTGAAAATGATTCGCCAATTTACACAAAGTATTTACTTTACTTGACCTGCTATATATCAATATCATTTGAATCAGGAAACAAGGTAAGCCTTTTTAAATATTGTACGAATATCCTGCATTATTCGAGCTTCTATTTCGACAAAGTTAACTCATAAAAGTGTTAAAATAATGCAATATTTATTCTCAACACTATTTGTGTCAAAATCGTCAAATCGAATTGTCATTTCGATAGTCAACATCACCTTATACTCTTGAGATTTTTAATTGGTATAAAGATATAAGCACAGTTTGGCATTTCTTTCCCAAACTGCTGTGACTAGGGGGACCAAACGAGTTGATGGTATGTAATATTTATATGTGATTGTGGTGTGCCTTTTTAAATATTGTACGAATATCCTGCATTATTCGAGATTCTATTTCGACAAAGTTCACTCATAAAAGTGTTAAAAAAGTGTCGTCACCTCACTGAATAGATTCGTCTGCTTGCTTTATGGTAACACGATTTCAACGAGTGTTGATGATTGCAGGTACAGACTTTTTATATCCGGAAAGTATGCCGACGATGCTCTTCCCCCAAATTCGGATAGCCTGCTGAAGCACATTGAAAGGGCGAATCTTCAAGCAGCTTCCTGGTTTCAGTCCTTGACACGCCAACAACTGCAGTGGATAACGGCTGGAAATTGATCGGTGGGCAATTAGAAATTGAATGGCTGACTCGCCCCACTGCTCCTGATATACTTCTTAATTGCATCCATTGTAATTGTAAGACTGGTTGCAAAACGATGCGTTGTTCTTGCGTTAAGTCTGGACTTAAATGTAATGAATTGTGTGGCTGCATAAGCTGTCAAAATAGTCAGCAAGAAGATGACGAAGATGACGAGTTGAATTTCGATGGATTATCCGCTTCTACAAGTTCTTTCGATAACGAACAAGAAAGCGATGATGAGTTTTACATGGACTGATCCAGTAATAATCCTTTCATGTACAGAGTCTGTATGACGTCACTTGGTTAAACATTTTTTTGAAGAGTACCTGGTCCTTGTGCACCATGCAAGTTTCTAGAGCGAAAGCAGAATTTCCAACGTATGCAGAGTTTTATCGATAAGGTAACGCAATTTTACGATTTATTATGGTGACATCTAGAGAATAATACGTCGTGTTATAATCCCCATATAAAAAAAAATTGCATAAAAATCTTTCTTGCATAGTAACACAGGATACGAAATGCAACTGTAAAAGAAAGTCAATTGTAATCTCAAAAATTGAGGGGTTTGAATGTTTTGAAAATCAGTTGACTCAAATTTGCGCGAATTTCCCCAAGTACATGCATTCTTTGAAGTCTTTCAACGATTAATTACATCGCAGATTAAAAAACTGTATGTAGCCACCTTAATAATTTTGGTTCTGAGCATGCGCACGAGCAAAAAAATATTGAAAAACAATGTCGAAGAAACTGAGGGGGCTGTTTTTCTTCTAGTTCTTCAACCGTCACTTGGACTGCGATAGAACCCAACTTGGGGTCTCTTGAACTGACTACCAACTCTTTCCATGCTGATTGCTGAATGCAGATTTCAGAGTCTAAAGATACCACCAACAACAACAACTCAGTACCTCTACTTGCAACGTCATCAGAAAGAAAGGTACTTCTTGATTTATTTTACCATATCACCCATATGTATTTAACTACTGTATGAGTAGCTTCCATGAATGAATTTAACAGTGTTTAAATTATTGAGATGGCTCGTTCGTTAACGCCGTCTGGCATTCCATTTAATATCTGCTTAAAAACATTTTTTTACAAATTGGAAATTTTATGATGTATCAGTCAAATCCAAGAGTGTCTATTCTCCCCCCCCCCCCTATAAAACAGGTGAAAATGGGGCCGCAAGTGGAAATTTTCCCACCCTGAGGAACTTCTTACATCTCCACTCCAGAGAGGTGGTAAATTAATGTAAAGTGCCTCACAGTGAGCGGGAGGGGATGATTATGATGCATTAGGTGCCAAGTCACGGTAAGAGTAGACCTTATTAGTATAGTTTCGGCAGTTGACTGTTGTGTAAAACTACCTGAAAAATACAATAAGAACTTCGACGTTTCGAGCGAAGACCCTTCGTCTTGAAGTTAGTAGCCGACTACTAATTAATTAATTTTAATTTTTTTTTAATTTTTTTTTAATTTAATTTAATTTAACAGCTCTATTTGGCACACAAATAACTACTCATTATTGTACATAACTAACACAGACTAATATAGAAACATAACACTATGTAAGGTGCCAAAAGTGGCGAAGCACAAACGAGACCAGGTCCCATGCATGGTGCTCACCATTAGACATAGAACAACAGAAATATAGAATAGAAAAAAGAACAGTAAATTAAAAGAGAGAAGAGATAGAAAAACTGACATGGAAGTATTAGTCAGTCGTGATAAGTGAGTGAGAGCTAGGTAGGTCAGGAATGTAGGAAGTGGCAGTAAGGTGGAGGTAAGTCTTGTGTAGGTATGTTTTAAAGGAGGAGAGAGTGTCGTAGCAGTTGGAAGGAGCAGATTTACATACATAGTTCCACAGATTTACAATTCTAACAAAGTAGGAGTTTTGGAATGTGGTAGTCTTGCAAGCTTGTGTTCTTAAAAGGCGAGAGGTACCCGCACGTTATTAAATGTTTAGTGACTTTAGTTTCAGCACATTTAAGTCCTGTAAATTGTTTCACTTATTTCTATTATATTCATGATATGTATGCTGCACAGAATTAAAATGAAGATGTGACTATGATATACTGAAGATAACACTGACTGTGCACATGTAAGTGAGTTTTCAGGTCTCCTCTACAACAGTATTTAGTAATTTATACATTACATCGGTACTTGTATATGAAAGGTATTCCATGCAGCAACATTATCTAGTGCATACATGCTCTCTTTAATCCTTTATATATGTAGGCTGCATGGTATTATCGGTGCAATTGACTAATTTCAACTTCTCAGAACTGATCAACCTAATTTAAATTCCATGCACATTAATTGGACAACTGATTAGTTGTAGTATTCTTTAATTCCTTGAAATTTTATTAAAGTGTCTATATCACTCACAGGATCTTTACGGATTTGGAAAGAGCACAAAAAGTTAGTTAATAAGTTCTTCAACCTTTTTTGATTTAGTTCAATAGTTTCCGAGATATAGGGCGCCAAACAAGGTTTTTTCAAAAAATTTCCGTGGCGCTCGGGGGACTGGGACTCAGGAACCAGGGTTTTGTTAATTACTATAAAACATATTGTCTTTTTGTTGTACGGCCTATAAAAACGCAAGTATTTGGATGTTAAAACGCTATGTCTAGCTCAGAATCGTCGTATAATGCTGACAAGGAATCTTTCGGTTTTCCTGAATATGAAATTGAAGATGAAACGAGCGAAACGACGTCAAAATATGGATATGACGATGACCTTTCCTATGCTGTCGAGGATGAATTCCTTGACAATATAGATGAATTAGCATACACTGACGAACCTCTTGCTGATGATTCGTGGGTCGAAGAGTATATTCAAAGACAAGAAGAGTATACCAGGGAATTAGAGGAATTAAGCCTTCGATTAAACGGACAAACCTCAGTGATCTCTTGGTAAGATAATCAAGCAATTTTCTAGTCAGTGTGGCCGCCATATTGTATATATATTTCAAGTTTGCTGTAATTATCAAAATAACAACAGCTGAATCATTTCTTTTTTAGGTGCAATTGTGGTAACTGTGATACCCAAAATTTAGTAGAAGCAAAAGAATTTCGCTTGTTGCACTGAAATACAAAAGTGGGTCAATGAAATGAATCTTGTTTCAGCGGACAAAGATGCCACAATGTGCATTACAAACCATCCTGGATTTGACGCCATCTGCCTTAACAGGGGTATCTGGAACTCGCTTCAGATAATTTTAAAACACGAGGTGGACAGAAATATCGTCAAGTTGATTCAAAGGAAAGGTTGGTTTTGACTAATAATGTCTTTGTATTGTCATACTATTAAATGTATCCCAGTAGTGTGCTGGCATTATTGTATCATAAAAACATGCACACATTGTAACACCTGCCCTGAAATATAGCTCTCTTTTTAGGTTTCTTCGTGTGGTGGCATACAGACAATTTACAAGGCTTGTTCATGGTCGTTTGAAAGAAAAGCGAATACCACTACCATCTTGTGCTTATCATGCTATTCACACAGCTTTTAATGAAAAAGATGATGACTTCAGAGGATATGAGAATCTGCATGAAAACTAAAATTCACTTGTGTATATAGTAAAATATGTGTTATTACCTTAAATCACAACAATAGGTGACTAGATGACATGAAGAACAGTGGGATTTTCAAAACAATGAAAAGACAATGGAACATTCCGATCACTGGTCGATATCGTGACTGGATGGCACTTTCAATTTTAGTTTAATTTAATTTAATTTAATTTAGCCCTTGTACAAATATAAACTATTATTATTTATTTAAAAAATGGTTTCTGATTGGCTAACAGCCAACTGTGAAATCGTCATATCAACTCAACAACCTCGTGTCCAGGCTCTTTACGCGGCGACAGCTTGCCAAATATGGTCAAGCGAGTCAATATGATAATTATTGACGTGTCAATATACAACTGACGCTGCAAGCGACGGGGAATATTATGCAACTTCTTTGTTGACCTCGCTCATTTCGTAATTCTTGACTGTCTAGCACGCAAGATATTTTTAATTTTTTAAATAAATAATAAAACAATTATTTAACTCGGTTTTCGCGTGATATGAAGAATTATCATGCCCTCAGTTTGCCGTTATCAACCTCAGCCTGCGTCTTCGGTTGATAACGGCAAACTTCGGGCATGATAATTCTTCATATCACGCTCAACCTCGTTCAATAATTGCTAATTAGCACATGGCAGGGAATCCGCACAGCACAAGCCAATTACTGCGGCACCTTTAACAACAACAAATATAATGATCATATAGGAACAAGTTGTTTCCTTGTCGTCAGAGGCAAGTCATAAGATACTATTTCAATACTAAACCAAATTTAAACTCATATAATAACGAGAGAAACGATTGAACAAAGAATACTGCTTTGAGGACAACGGACTATCTCTTTCCGAAACATGCAACAAACGAAACCACAATATCTACATGCAACACGGGATCGGATAGTAAGAATACGAACAAAATTACACTTTAGACAGATTGTTTTGTACGAGCGAGGATCGTCAACGTCGTAAGAAGTTCCTAATGAAGTCATATAATATTTAGAAAGAATAGACTTGAATGTCGAGATACCACAAGTCTCGAGTTTTAGTCCTTCCGCGAGAATGTTCCAGACACAGGTTGTTCGTATGCAGAAGGATCGTTGATGGTGGTTGTTTTGCATTTGGGTATGATGAACTGGTGGCAGTACTGGTGGAAGATATCGTAGGTCTGGTAGGTCTCACTTTCGTTATGCTAAGTGTAATAAAGACCTTAGTCATAGAAGATATCAAGGTTTTTTCTCGGCATCTCGTTCGATAGGACTAATAGTAGAAGGTGTTTGTAGATGGAATATACGAACAAAAATGTATATACATTTTTAAACCTAGCCAAGAGCAGTTGCGAGAAATGCAACTTTAGGCCCTCTCACAGGAATCGAACCTTCGGCCCTGCGATTCCGGCGGAGCGCTTCAACGAACTGTGGTCGGTTGTACGAAGCCCGTTTAGCTATCCGGTGGATCATAGACTATCCAGAAGACAGGGACTGGAAACGCTGGGCAAAGCGCTAATGTTGCTGACGCGACATCCGTGATGCGCTTTTATCACGTAGCCTTAATCAGAACAAAAAAAAATATGAATCCTTTGGTAGTTTGGCCTTTTTAAATCCAAGTACATCTCATTAATATTGATATTTTTATGTGCCCTTAAGCACAGAGTTATTGCCAAGGTAAGTGCGTTTTTATTTTTCCATTTTGACTATAAATATTAATCATAATCCAGTTTTGTCGTAGCATGTACATCAAAATGGCGCACGTAAAAAGCATCCGTACATAAGTAGTTTCCTTTCAAACCCTGGAACTTGACGAGAAGGCTATCACTTGTCTTTTACAACATATATTTATCATCTCATATGCAATGTTAATGCAAATAGGGTAGTTACAACTTTGTGCGATATGCCAATCTTGTACAAACGAGGTTTTTTGACTCTTCTGTTTGCGCGACTACGAGAGGATCGCAATTTATGTTGTCCTCACTTCAAACCCTGTAACTTCACTTTATATATATTTCAGGACTTCACATTTACATATTTTAAACAAGAATAAAAATGTCGATGCAACTATCGACTTTTCAAACTTTTTGATGGTTTAACAAAGCTAAAAAACACTATTGAATGCGTGCGTTCCCTTTTTGACTACAAAAATGTCGCCATTGTTGTTGTTAGTGTATGCACCTACTTCAAACCCTGTAACTTCACTTCAAATAAATTTCAAGACTTATCATTTACATATTTTAAACAAGAATAGAAATGACGATGCAACTATCGCTTTTTCAAATTTCTCTTGGATTTAATAAAGCAAAAACTCACCTTTGAATGCATGCGTATTCTTTTGAACTACAAAATAGCCGCCTTCGTTGTTGTTTCTGTACACACTTACTTCAAACCCTGTAACTTAATTTTAGATATATTTCAGGGTTTCTGATCTATATATATTGAACAAAAATAGAAATGTGAATGCAGCTATCGCTTTTTTAAACTTCTCCTGGGTCTAACAAAACAAAAAATCACTTTCGAGTGCATGCGTAGTATTTTGAAATACAAAAAGCTCGCCATTGTTGTTGTTTCTGTGCACACCTACTTCAAACCCTGTAACTTCACTTTAAGTATATTTCAGGGTTTCTTATCTATATATAATGAACAAAAATATAAATGTCAATGCAGCTATCGCTTTTTTAAACTTCTATTGGCTTTAACAAAGCAAAAAATCACCTTTGAGTGCGTGCGTAGTATTTTGAACTACAAAAACTAGCCATTGTTGTTGTCGCTGTACACACCTATTTCAAACCCTGTAACTTTACTTTGAATATATTTCAGGGTTTTCCATTTATATATATTGAACAAAAATATAAATGTCAATGCAGCTATCGCCTTTTCAAAGTTCTATTGCGATTACCAAAGCCAAAAATCACCTTTGAATGCATGCGTATTTTCGAACTACAAAAACACTCGCCATTGACATTGTTGTTCTACAGGCCGTATCACGGACAGCACGCGCAAAACAATGGCGTTTCCAGTCCCTGTCTTCTGGATAGTCTATGGGTGGATAGATCGAAAATATCGATCAAGTCTATACATTTATCGAACAACCAAGCTAAAATTTTTCAACTTGAACAGAACAATTATGTTTGCAACTACATATTAAGTGCATAAGATTTAAGTTCAGTCATTCACAAAATGTGTGAAAGTGTTATTTAATTTTGGCTTATCCACCGTTTAAGCTAAACGACCTTCGTACGACCGGTCCCTGAGCTACAGAGTCCATGCAGTTGCTGAGCATTAACCGCAAAATCGTGTATATATGATGGGAGTGATGCCAGTATGAGGTATGGGCAAATATCAAGTATTTTTCTCGGCATCTCTGCCAGAGGGCCTAAAGTTGCATTTTTCGCAACTGCTCCTGGCTAGGTCTAAAAATGTATATAAATTTTTGTTTGAATATTCCATTATAGTCATAGAAGATCCCATCGACGACAAATCGTCTTTCTTTAATCATTCCAATCATTCACTTTAGTGTCAAAACAAACATATTAGCAGGTTGTCGAAATTATATTTACGTTTCATATCTTTTGTAATTATGAATGATAGACATGTGTGCAGTCCAAAATTAACAGGTGAAATTCAGAATAGTAGAGTACGTCTTAATTCATATGATAACATGTTTAGTAAGTTGGAAGAGCTGAAAGACTTCATCTTGAGTCAAAATTCTGAGGTAAGATATAACATAAGATCATTTTATCAGTTCTAGAAACCTTTCGCCCAAAGAAGATGAAGGGTCACTTTTTATTCGTCAAGTGTTACGAAGAGAATTAAACTGACTTCATTTACACGGGATAGGTCTATCAGCTCTGAACTGTTCTCCCTAGAGGTAGAGTAAGAGTCATCTTTTATTGTTCCAGTGTTACTACAGGAGGAAACCTAAACTAAACTCACTTTATTTATAATGGATAGCTCTATCAGTTCTAATATGTTCTCCCTATAGAGGTCCAGTAAGGTTCATGTATTTATTCTGGATAGCTCTGTCAGTTCTGAACTATTCTCCCTAGGAGCCAATAGTAAGTGCCATCCCTTATCGATCCAGTGTTACTACAGAAAGGCGCCTAGGTCCCCGGAGAAAACCTACGGTGTTTGGTAGAGTCAAACTGGAAGCTCTCTCCCAACGCCGACTGAGGCTAAATTATAATCAGACAAATGCATATTGCAGGAATCAAACCCGGTCCCAGAGCCAGAGGTGAAAGGTATATCCGATAACCAGCTGCACAGCGCCATCAAATTCAAATCAGTAGCAAATTTTTGATAACCTGATGTTGATTGTTTCGTGTAATAGTAATAATGCATTCATTACAGGATACTTAAGTGCTGTCGAGGAGAAACTTTTCAGATAGTACAGGCAATAAAAGATATTAAAACTTTCATTACAAGAGGATAAGAGCTTGAGAATTGAACATCTTGCCCGTATTTAATTAAATGCCTATTCTCATTAAAATTTTTCCTTAGTTTGAAACCCTCTTCCTGAAAATTAAAATTGCCTCGTTTTAATTTGGTTTGGAAATTAACATAGGTCTGAATAAATTTTATTATTTCCTATTTAGACAAGCGAACATTGATGCGATTTTTCGAAAATGTTTCAGAAAAGGATCTTTAAAGGTCATGAATTTTCAGTTCAAAGCATAATTGCATTAATCGTACTGGCTCTAACAGTTCCAATAACTGCAAATCAATTGCCGGCCACGAGTGGAGTTTTTCAAAAGTCTGTGAAAGGTATATATCAAGCACTTTTATTACTAATGTGTCCATACGGTTAAGCTTTAAAATCTATTTTACGTGGCTGTTTAGCGTGTAGGTAGTATTCTACACGTCAGATACCTGTTGCATTTTTTCCAACCTTCCTCAACATAACTGGAAACTTTTAGGTTTGCCAGTTGGCCATTACAGTACTGCTTGTCTGTTGATAACACTACTAGCCTGACTAGTCTAGCACTGCTTTGCAATGTTTTATTTAGTGTTTCACTTTCAACCTTCCTCAATGCTAGTAAACCTTCCTCGCGTATATGAAACCTTCCTCGCATGTTTATAGCCATATGCTTCTAAAAATATAGAGTCCTTGCCTTTGTCCTTGAGCTTTTTTAACAATAGTGATTTTTTCGCAGGTAAACGTCTCAGCGACTGTTCAGTTTCTGAAAAGATCGTCTCAAACTTGATTGAGTGCGGTCAGTGGTGTGTGATCCAAGATTGCCAGTCATTGAACTATGGCCACAATGAGAAGTCGGAAGGGCTTTACACTTGTGAATTAAATAACTGCACTGACGAAGGTCGCCTCATGTTGGTGGATAAGAAATTTGATTATTATGAACTGATGAAAGAGGTAATTGGGGGCTTCGGTGGCGCAGTCGTCAGGACAAGCGCCTTTCACCTCTGAGATCGTGGGTTCGATTCTAGCTGGGAACTCATGACACCTATCGGTGAAAAGAGTAAGTCAACGCTCCACCGAAAGTCGTGGGTTTTCTCCGGGTACTCGGGTTTCTCCCACAGAGAATGTTGACAGGGTCGGTTTGGATAAGCCCCAAACTAACCCTTCTATCGTAGCTGTGCTCCCTGATGAGACATGAGTCATACGGTGACAGTCAGAGGCGCCTTTGATAAGCCTTCGACTCGATAAAGTCGAGCGGCGTCCTTCATAATTCTCTCAGCTGCAAGTGAGGATGATTAACACGCCAGGAGGACTTTTTAAATATATCTTTTTTATTTTTTTGCAGGTACCGCAGTGCTCAAAACATGAAATTTGTTCAGGTGGGAATGACAAAACAAAATATCAATTATATATTGTTACGGTTAATAGAATACACGATATCTCAAACGTCTGTGTGCACTGTAGGTAATATTCCACAATAGGTTGTTGGTGTTTGTAGATGGAACTTTCAAGCGAAAATTATATACTTTTGACCGAAACAGAAGCAGTTGCGAAAATGCAACTATAGACCCTCTCTGTTAGGAATCGAACCTGTCGCCCTGCGATTCCTGTGCAGCGCTCTGGAAACTGAGCTGGGGGGGGAGGGGGAATAATTTAGTGGAGTGGCCAACATGTGAGCTGGGGGGATCTTGGCCTTGTCTTATAATTATGTTAAAAAGGCCCTTCCTTCCTCAGGACGCTAGACATACTCTAGGAAATCTGTTGTCTTTGAAAAGGTATTTGCTCCGTCATTTTGCGTTTCATGCAGCAACGAATCTGACAACTTTATTAAATTCTTCCCATATCTCTTCCCTTAGGGGGAGGGGGGCTTTCGCATCCTTCAACCAAACTCGTGAATATTATTTATCGCTATCAACGGCATTTAGACCATGTATGTTACATCGGGCGATTTTTGCTGCAACTTGCAACGCAATTTCGGACACAGAGCGATGTTAGGTAAAACGTGTTTTAGCAGAGAAATGGTGAGCATGAATCTCGTTTTATTTTGCCAATAGTTTTCTTGCTAAACATGCCCAGAAGCAACAAAGAAATGAGTGAGAGTGATATTGTTCGTGCAGTGAAACGCGGGCCATGTTTCTTGCGTACATTTCTGCATAACATGTCTTTGTGCAGAAACCGCGTTGCAAGTTGCAGCAAAAATTTAATTTTCAGAACCGGGGGCGTCCATACTGTTTCCACGATATAGTACCGAGAACTATGTGGAAATAGATTACTCAGGATTGCCGGAAATGAGCGCCATTACGATCTGTGCCTGGATTAAGTTTGTGAAGAATACAAACGGGACTGTATTGTCTTATCCCAGGTTCGACGAATGAGATCGCTATCTGGTGTTATACACATCAAGTTATCTTTTCCGTGAAAGACGATTGGATACGGTAAGCTTGAGTGTTAACTTGTGACAAGATACCCCATCCCTCTTTAGAGGAGGAAAATGTATAAATTCCCATTCCCCTTCACAACAAAGAAACATATGTGTACTGATTAAATTTGTTAATTGGCCTGAAAGTTCACGTTTTAATACACAGGTAAAAACGCACAAGTTGTAACCGCAAACCTGCAGCAGACTTGTACCAATGCGGTTTCTTCTTTATTCTTGGATTTGACAACAGACTTCTATGGTTGAAAATTTAGCTTTTTATCTCTGTATTTATTGTAGAAAGTTTTACTTCGATACGACGAGTACAAGTATTCGGGTATTTTCCAGCACCCATGTGCTTACCGTAGTTTGACTATATATGGTTTGCCTACGCGCTTCAGTCACGACAAAAAATCTTATATAGGGTAAAATAACCTGGGAAATCATTCCGGCCACTTAAAAAACCATAGCGTTTTTGGTCATCTTCCGGTTGTTTTTGTCTGAAAGTCCAGTTTGACCGCACGCTTTGATTTCAAATGTCGCCGTAACTTTGTAAATTTTTATTGTTTTTTATTGAAAGTTAGTCAATAGGTACTGTTTTTAAAGCTCTATTAAACGGTGTATTAGTGAAAGTCACACGGTTTTTAAAACAGAAGTTATAATCGACCAAAAGTACTGAATATATAATTAGTTTACCGATATAATAAATATATCAGATTACTCCCGATATGGGGTAAGGATAAAACGCGGAGGCGGATACGGAGCGGATATGGGGATAAAACGCGGAGCGGATATGAGGATAAAACGCGGATATGGGGATAAAACGCGGGGATAAAACGCGGATATGGGGATAAAACGCGGATATGGGGATAAAACGCGGATATGAGGATAAAACGCGGATATGGGGATAAAACGTGGATATGGGCGCTTTCATGCTTAAAATATAAGATATCTGTGTATTTTACTAATTTAGGTCGATCAATCTGTCACGCCTGACAAAATAGCAAACAGTATTTGATTGTATATAGTTTTAGACTTTTAATAACACTTATTGACGTGTATCTAGCCGATATTTTGACATGCACGCTCATTAGGGCCATTTATATAGGGGGGGAAGTAGCAACTTTCATACATATGACGCGTCTTATATAATTACGAACTTGCAGCAGTTCTATAAAAAACCCTTAATTTTGGCACCGGTGGGTACATCCGATCATAACGTTATTAATTGGCGCCCAGATGATAATGCTCTTCGTCCGCACGGAAAAGTAATTAAACGTCAACATCGCCTTTTTTCTCAATCTCGGCGAGCAGCTTTTGGCCGATGGTTGACATCACACGATTGGAATCCAACTTCACCCGAAAGGTCAGTTGAAGAACTGGTTTCCGACTTCACCGAAAGAATTACACAAGCTATGGATACTTTCTTCCCCTTGCAGACGGTCAAACTCCACAGTAATGACAAACCCTGGATGTCGGTATCTATTAAACAAATGATTATTGCTCGTCAGCAAGCCTTTTCTCGCGGTAATACTAACCTGTGGCGTCATTATAAAAACAGAATAAAATATGCAATCCAACTCAGGAAAAAGAATTTTTATTCTGATAAAGTACGGCACCTCAAAAAGAGTGACTGTAGATCTTGGTGGAAAATGATTAACCAATTGTCTGGTAAATCAAATACTACCACACCGATCCACCTCCAGGAGGATGATGTCCTACTTACTGATGATGAATTGGTGACAACTCTGAACCATTTCTTCCTTTCCGTAAATGAAGATATTCCAACCCTTAACACGAGTATGTTACCTGCCTACTTACCTGCTGTTGATCAAGTACCCACTATTTATCCTTACCAAGTGTGTAAAAAGTTGCTCAGTCTTAACTCTTTTAAAACCGCTGGCCCTGATAACATCCCGCCTCGCATCCTTAAAGAATTTGCTTACGAATTGTCCGACCCACTTGCAGATATTTTCAACCTCTCTTTATCTTCGGCTACCGTCCCTTCCCACTGGAAATCCGCAAATATTTCCCCGATTCCAAAAGAGACACCTCCCAAAGAAAAAAACGATCTACGTCCAATCTCATTAACGTCGTGTATATCAAAAGTCCTAGAGGAATTCGTCGTTGAATGGATCTTGGAAGATATCGGACATCAAATTGATCCTAAGCAATTTGGATGCCTCCGCGGTTCATCCACTACTTTATGCCTACTTGATATGTTCCATTCTTGGTTATCCAAACTTGATGCTGATGGATGTTCGTTACGGATTATCTTGCTGGATTTTAGCAAGGCCTTTGACAGAATTAATTTGAACGTGCTGATTGCTAAGCTGATCGATATGGGACTTCGTAGATCTATTATTCCATGGTTATGTAACTTTTTGTCCGATCGCATTCTCCGATTGGGCACAAGTAAATGCCGGTGTTCCCCAGGGAACAAAATTAGGTCCCATCTTGTTTTTGGTAATGGTCAATGACTTAAAAACATTAGAGTCAGACCAATAGAAGTATGTAGACGATCTTACTATCTCCGAAGTCATCCCAAATCATGGCCAATCCAACATGCAATACGAACTGGACCATATTTCAACCTGGTCCGACCAAAATTTTATGAAACTCAATCCAAAAAAGTGCAAAGAATTGAGAGTTAATTTCCAACGTGATGTGCCTGATTTACCACAGCTTACCATCAATAGAATACCGCTCGAAACGATTAGTAGCCATAAATTGTTAGGTCTTCAAATCCAAGACGACTTAAAATGGAATGATCACGTAGATATTATTGCGAAGAAAGCCGCAAGACGTTTATATATTATTCGTACTCTGAAGCGTAATGGAGTGCCTGAAGAGTGAAGATGACCTAATAAGTATATATACATCTCTTATCCGCTCCATTTTGGAGTATGGCTGCGCTGTGTGGCATACATGCCTCCCTTCTTTTCTTGGTGAGAAGATCGAACGCATACAGAAGCGATTTTTCCGCATTATATTTCCACATTTATCCTACCGCGAAGGTTTAGCTCTTACTGGATGTCCAAGACTTGATGACAACCGTCAACGTTTGTGTTTGAAACTTTTTAATAAACTTAAAACCCAGTCAAGTTCGAAACTTTCCTACCTTATACCTCGTACGAGGTATGAATCGCATGGACGATCCGCGGTGCGTAGTGGAAATAATTTGTCTTTATATAAATGTAGAACAGATAGATTCAAAAATAGTTTTTTTCCAACTATGACGGTGGTTTATAATCAGCAATAACTGAGATCCTTTAAAATTTTAACTATATATTATTGCATGCTATATTTTAACTAAGATTTTTTAATAGTTTTAACTACATACCAATTGAATGTAATATATCATTTTACACCCTGTAATATATAATGTAATTCACCTTACCGATGGTGCGAATTTATGTAATCTTTAATAAATTGAAATTGAAATTGAAATATAAGACGCGAATGTCTTATGTAAGCCACGAATACACTCGTATTAAGAACAGGGTTTAGGCTGTTCCACCATAGGTGGCGACTTATTAGAATATGAATATTTATACGAGTGTGTCCGCGTCTTATATATATACAGAACGCATCTTTTGTCAGTCGCGACTTAATCTCTCCCATATATATCTTAGACTACTCTCCCATATAAATGGCGTTATTTTTCTCTTCTGTAAAAAGCGAGTCGTTGTTGTGCGTTAGGCAATGATGCTGGTGCTATTTGTTGAAGTGAGAACTTGCGCTAATTCGATTAGACTTTATTGACGAAAACTGACCTCAGTGATGATAATGTTTCATACGATTTCACAGTCTTGCCGACAACAGGTTGTGAGCGTTGTGTAGTATATCCCTGGCTACGCCAGTGGCAATGGCACTGGTAACCATATACGGTATATTCCTACACAAATTGCTTTGCACCTGATCAGCTAACATACAATACAATGATAATAACCATAGCTTAATTGCTCAATTTTCAAGCTGACCGGTGCCTAGAGTACCGCAGGGATCGATTCTTGGCCCGCTTCTATTCTTAATATATATTAATGATTTGCCTAATTGTCTCCAGTTTACAACTACTCGAGTATTTGCTGATGACACGAATATAACAGCAAGTGGTAAATCTATTGAGGAAGTGGAGCGGACCCTGAATCTTGATCTCCTTAATGTCAAGGGGTGGCTTTCAGCAAATAAACTCTGTCTGCAGAATGTTGTCAAAACTGAATACCTTTTGATCGGCTCTCCCTATAATATTAAAAACTTGAGTTCAGAACCCAATGTTTTCGTTGGAGATGAGCCGATAAAAAGAGTTCGAGTAACAAAAGCTCTTGGAGTTAAACTGGACGAACATTTAGCATGGAACAATCATATTGATCATATATCAAGTAAAATTTCTGCCGGTATTAGCGCCTTAAAAAGAATTAAAGAATACACGGATCAAGACACCTTGAAATCTGTCTACTATGCGCTTGTCCAACCTCATTTTGATTATTGTTGTGAAGTCTGGGACTCAATTAATACTACTCTTTCAAATCGACTACAGAAGCTTCATAATAGAAGTGCCAGAATTATAATGAATTGTAAAAATGAGCATGGTCAATCAAGTCTGGCCCTTGGTCTTCTTGGATGGAAAATCCTGGAGGAACAGAGGGCTCAGATTACAGCCAGGCTCATGTATAAGGTTTTGCACAATATGGCACCGATTAAACTAAATGATATTTTTAATATCTCAAATACAGTCCACCATCATAATTTACGAGGATCAGATTCTACTCTCTTCCTTCCGCGTCCGAAAACTGAATATCTTAAAAAAAGTGTTAGTTTTAGAGGACCAAAAATATGGAATTCTTTGTCTGAACAAGCTAGAAATAGCCAATCTTTGTCCATATTTAATAGCAACATCTCTAATGCCAATGCCAGCCTGATTAATAAATAATTGATAATTATACTTATAAGTAATATAATTGATTTTGTATATAGTTTGTGTGTACTTAAATACTATAATTAGCATAATAGTTGAGGTAAAATTTACCATGTCCATGGACGTGGTTGCCTTATTTGGCTGTAATAACATCTTATCTTTGCCTTTGGGTATTATAGTTATCCAGTTTGATTTAAATGGGCATATAAAATTTGAGAAATCACGCAGTCAGTTCTTATATATTAATTCTTAAAGCCTAAAGGATAAATGAAACTGTTCTTATACGGAATTATAACAGTCCATTGCATTGTACATGTGACACATGTTCACCAGCAAACATAATTCTCGCGTGAAACATGTTTTTATCACACATTTTTACTGCAGTGTCAATAGCTATAATTTAACAGCTGAACTTAAGTCTTAAAAGCCAGATATTGATTGCAATTGGTATACGAAGGAAATAAAAGTACTAAAACGGAATGGCTCAATTCCCAACATCTGTACAATGACAACGTACGATAACAACGTACATGTCATAGACAACTCTTCCTTTTATACACTCTACATATAGAGCCCGTCATTTTATATACCAAAAGTATCAAAATTTCAGTCTTTCAAGCTGCGCAAACGTTCGCATGATGACTGATCGAGAACTAGAAAATCGAACTTCCTACGGCTACGACTGTTTCCTTTTGAACAACGAAGCACGTGGTAATAAAACAGTTTATCATTCGAGAAAAGATTAATGCCGTCGTCAGATATATGTGAGTTTTGAAACGTATTCAGTGATTTCAGTCAACTGAACCTTGTCCTTGATTGCTCAAAACTGATTGAATTCAAGTTTGCTGGCGTAACCGTAGGCTTTAGCAAGGCCGCGGCAATTTTTAGTATATGTATGGTCGAAATTTTTCTCGCCCCGGGAACAAATCAAGGCTCAAAACAAGGTTAAAGACTAATTACCCCCATCTTCAAAGCCGGCTTTGGACGTCATGCCCTTTTGAGATGTTAAAATATTTCGTTCTTCGACACTGTACTTTGTGCAGACCTCTAGTTTGTTCACCTTTAGTTACACAGGTTGGCGGATTAAACTGATATTCATGTCGGTCCTTCGACTCCTTCTTAAGCCTCTTACAGACGAGCAAGTTTTCTATGACAAGTTTTTATATGACAAGTTTTATTTGCCAATTATACGTGTGTACGTACAACAAATTTTCTATGACAAGTTTTGGTTTTCTGACCGCAATGATACCTAATACAACAATAGATTGCTGACCAACCGCACCTAAGTGCTCAAATTACTTTGACAAGTTTTCCTTGTTGACCCATACAGACGAGCAAAGTTTGTACTTTGCCAAGTTTTTCTATGAAAAGCACACTTGTTCAAAATCTAGCATGCTAGCTTTTGAACAAGTGTACTTGTCATAGAAAAACTTGGCAAAGTTGCGTATACAGACGAGCAAATAAAACTTGTCATATAAAAACTTGTCATAGAAAACTTGCTCGTCTGTAAGAGGCTTTAGAAATACGCTATGTTTCCCTACGATACGAAACAGGCTTTAAGGCTATTTTCGACTTCAACCGTATCATACCGAAACGTAGCCGCATTTCATTGTTTCGTGGGCATTCGGCTATAACTAACGAGTCTGGCACAAAGAGGAATTCGACTATACGTTATTAGGCGTTGCGATACGTTAAAAATATAGAAAATTGATGGGAAAATGAATATGATACTTAATATTAACATGCACGTTTTATGTTAGATTTAAAATTAGCAATAGTTTCCGAGGACTTTTGTGATGAAGAAAGGTAGTTCCAGACTTCCGCCCCTCTATATGAGAATGCATTTTTCATATTGTTTGTTTTTGGTTTAGGTAATGTCAAATTGGCTCTCGATTGTCTTGTGTTATGGCCGTGTACGTCACTAATATTTGTAAACATATCACACAAATAATCTGGAACCATTTTGTTTTTTACCTTATTGAAAGTTGTTGGATCCTTCGTTTTTCGAGGTTGGGAACTCCTAGCTTACTTAATATGTCAGCTGATCGTGTCGTGTAATTCTCACGTGTGATTATTCGAAACGCCCTGCTCTGTAACTTTTGTAGTTTATCTGCTAATGTTTTCCCTAGACAACCCCACACTTGAGCACAATAATCGAAGTAAGGTTGGATTATGGATTGGTATATTGTTATTAGGGTATTGTATTCAATTGTATCTCGAAGTCGTCTGAGTATACCGAGGCCTGAAGTGACCTTTTTTGAAATGTGTTCGACCTGCGCTGACCAGCTTAGAGACTCATCTATCATTAGGCCCAACGATTTTGTCGTTTTAACTCGTTTAATTTCTAAATTACCAACATTGATAACCGGATCAAAAGTTACTTGGCTAAGCCTTTTCTTGGTACCAATTATCATATATTCGGTTTTACTGTTGTTTAAAGTTAATTTATTTGCGGATAGCCAATTTGCAACATTGTTTAAATCGCCATTCAATGTTTCTTCAATTACTTTAATATCATCACTTGTTGTTGCAATTTGGGTATCGTCTGCAAACATGTCTGCTTTTGCCCTGTTTAGACACTTTGGTAAGTCATTGATGTAAATTAAAAATAGCAATGGGCCTAAACCAGAGCCTTGCGGTATGCCTGTTTTCATAATTGATGGGCTTGATGTATTACCATTCACACAACAGTACTGGGTCCTATTTGATAGATACGACTCCAGCCAGCGATGCGCTGTTCCTTTTATTCCATAACTTGCTATTTTGTTTAAAAGTATGTTATGGTCGACAGTATCAAATGCTTTTTTAGGTCCAGAAACACAATCCCATTTAGTTTTCCAATGTCAATGTTTTTATACCACTCGTTAGTAATATCCAGCAGTGCTGTAACAGTTGAGTGTTGTGGTCTAAATCCGTGTTGGCAATTTGTAAGTAGGTTAAAGTCATGTAAATAATTATAGATTTGGTTATGAATCAGCGTTTCCGCAATTTTGGCAACTACTGAAATAACGGATATCGGTCTGTAATTGGTCATTTCATCTTTAGCTTCAGACTTAAATATCGGAGTAATCCTAGCGATTTTCCAATCATTGGGAAATATGCCTGTTATAATGGAGTGGTTAAATATGGATGTTAGAAATGGTGCAATAACTGATGCTGAAATTTTTAAGATACGAGCTGAGATACCATCAATTCCAGATGCTTTGTTGGGCCCTAAACCGTGGAGTAGTTTTAAAACATCACTTTCTAGAATTTCTTGAAAGCTAGGGAGCCCATTAACTGGATGGTTTATATCACTAAGAAAACTATCCGGTGAAATACTCGATCGAGGAATTTCGTTCGCAAGTTTTTCTCCCAGTTCAACAAAATATGTATTAAAGGCATCTGGAATCAGAGTTTCATCAATTATTTCACCATTCCTATCTTTCATTTCTGGGATTTTATTTTTATTTGACGTTCTATTCCTCAATTCGTTGAGTGTTTTCCATGTTTGTTTTAAATTTCCTGAATTGCTATGTAGTTTGCCTTGATAATACGAACATTTTGTATCTTTAATTTCCCTATTGTATTGGTTTTTAGCCTTTTTGAAGACGGACCAGCTATTAATTGTATTATCTGCTTTAGCTTTTCTGTTTAAGAAATTGATATGGCGTTTTTTTTCAATTAGATCTATTGTTAGCCAAGGTAGCCGCTTATTGGCCACCTTCCGTCTTTTTAGTGGGGCATGATTGTTCCAGATTTTGAAGAATTTATTCTACCAAATCTGCCAAGATTTATTTGGATCGTATTGATCCAGGTCAAAAGCATTCAAGGAATTTTTCAAGTCTTGCAAGAATATTTGTTCATTGAAATGTTTGTAGTCGCGGTATTCAATTATTTTTGTATTTTCTTTGGAAAATTTAAATTTTCTAATGCCGTAAATAAGACAGTGATCACTTATACAAACAGTTGACACTCCTTTCGAAATAATATTATTAGAATTTGTTGTATAGAAGTGATCGATCAATGTCCGAGTATCTTTAGTAACTCTTGTAGCGCCACTTATCAATTGTTCATATTGATACAGTTCTGTAATGAATTTGAGTTCCGAAGCTTGGGGAGATAAATTTCCGAATAATAGGTCATAATTTACATCTCCTACAATAATACTTTCTTTAGAGTCATTATCGATTAATTGTAAACAGTTCTCAAATCTATAAAGAGTGTCAATTGGATCATTTGGTGGTCGATACCACGTTGTAATTAAGAAAGGTTTGACGTTTTGTTTAGTAATTTGTATTGTAAGGATTTCAATTTCGGGATCATTCAGGTCATTCCGGAGTCGAAAATTTATCGAATCTCTAACGAAAAAACCGATACCACCACCAAATCTATTTCTGTTTTTGGAAATCCAATTGTAACCCTGAATGGCTATTGATTGTGTTGGCACACTGTCGTCCATTCGGGTTTCATTAATCGCGAGAACGTCAATTTCCTTATCATTCATGCAGATCCTAAGTTCGTCAATATGTTTAGGTAGACTTGTTATGTTTAAGGAAGCTATTTTGAAGCCTCGAATAGCCGGAACTAATGGTCTTGCTGGTTGACCACATTCGAATTGTGCTCATAGGATAGGGTTGACTTTCTGGTTTTGCGCATTGTGTTTCGTTTAGTATTGTTAATATTAGCCCCTATGTTAATTGATTTCATAATAGTATAAAAATAGTCAATATCGCTATGCTGGAATTCATTTAGTCAACTCTTGAGGAATTCAATCAAGTTCTTTGCTAAAAGTACAGTTCCCTGACTATTTAAATGTAGTCCCGATGCATCTATGTTAGCGTGACGTATAAACTGCCACTTAAATTTACTACAAAGCTTAGCTAGTAAGGTATTAGTTTTATCTATCTTAATGTTGATGATCGGGTCCTGTCTCTTAATTATTTCAGAAATAGCTATTTTTGATAAACTTTGGGACACGATACCTTGACACAAGGATTTCATTTCATCTGTAATTTCTTCTGGATCTTTCCGTTGGACGTCATTAGTCCCTACGTGTAGAATTACGAGCTTAGGCTGTTTCTTCATTGTGGGCTGTACGTAGTGGTCGTTAATTGTTGCTCCAGGAAATGTTTTGATATTGACCTTTTCACCCGTCGATCGGCTGAGTTTAGGCGATTTAATCATCTTTATCATGGAATCCCCTAAGATTGCTATGGGACCTTTTGTTGTCTTAGATTTGGGATAGCGATCCTGGTTAGGTCGTTGTTGGGCTCGCGTATTGGTCGTGACAGTTTTGCCAAGCCGGCCAGAAGAGGATTCCTTATTGCCAGAATTATTCTGGCTCGTAGTCAGTTCGACATGAGGCAGGCTTCGTTCTTCAGTTGGTTCGGCATCGCTGTCACTGAGGACTTCATATCTGTTAACATTCGCGTTGCTAGCGGCTGTTTTGGGTGGATTCTTGGTAGTTTTACCGACTTTCGATTTCTTATTGACAGTATGCCAAGTGTCAATTTGATTTTCGATTCTACTGGGTTGGGACTTGGGATTGATCAAGTTGTATTAGCTTAATTGCCGTGATAAGACTGTTTTTTTCATTTTCTGTGTCTTTAACTTTAGTTTGTAAGTCTGCCATTACGTACGAAATGGTTGCATTTCTTTGGCGCAGATCTAAGTTTTCCTTTTTAAGTTCGTCGATTTCTCGTTCGAAGTTGTTAATCATATCAGTTTGGTCTGGTCGGCTCTTACTGGACTTTAAATTGTTTACTTCTTGGGAAATCCCGTCGACCTTGTCATCTATTCTTTTCATGAATTTACTCATTAGGTCGTTTATCAATAGATATTGTTCTAAATTGCCGCATGTTGGATCACACGTGGGATAGTTTGTAAACGGGCAATTAGTTTTTATTGAATCTTTATGCAAATCGCTGGTTATTTTGCAATCATCTTGACTTTGGCTAAACGCTTCTGCTGTATTATCTATGTTGGAGATAAACTTTGCTTTAATTTCACTGGCTTTATTTCCTTTAAAAGTGATTGTTCCATTTGTTGAATACCAGCGAATGGAAAACTCCTCGGATTCGTACAATTTTGAGCCACCGTCAGGTGACGACCATCTGCCCTTCGATAATTGCAGTTTCTCGATGAGATGGGTTAGGCCTTCGAATTCACCATGCCACTTCAGGGTTCCCTTTTCTGTAATGTTTAATCCTTCCTCACACGTTATAGCTTTATCGGCGGTAGACGTCATAAATTCCAACATTATATCTGTGTATTTTACTAATTTAGGTTGATCAATCTGTCGCGCCTGACAAAATAGCAAGCAGCATATGATTGTATATAGTTTTAGACTTTTAATAACACTTATTGACGTGTATCTAGCCGATTTTTTGACATGCACGCTCATTAGCTATAGGGCCATTTATACAGGGGGAAAAGCGTCGTACATATGACGCGTCTTATATAAAACGCGAATGTCTTATGTAAGCCACGAATACACTCGTATTATATGGTCAAATTTTAAATAAGAACAGGGTTTAGGCTGTTCCACCATAAGTCGCGACTTATTAGAATATGAACATTTATACGAATGTGTCCGCGTCTTATATATATAAGACGCATCTTTTGTCAGTCGCGACTTATACTCTCCCATATATATCTTAGACTACTCTCCCATATAAATGGCGCTATTTTTCTCTTTAAAGCGAGTCGTTGTTGTGCGTTAGGCAATGATGCGGCTGCTATATATTTTGTTGAAGTGAGAACTTGCGCTAATTCGATTAGACTGATGATAATGTTTCATACGATTTCACAGTTTTGCCGACAACAGGTTGAGAGCGGTGTGAAATAATTAAGACTCTATAATCTTGCGCTGGTAAATCGGAAACAGACCGATGAACAATCCACGCGGTAATATATCTGTTAGGTGTATTACAGTTGATAATGGTAAAAGGTTATCTTAACGTATATGCAAATAGTATTATAAATAGTATTATCATTCTCGTGTTAGCATTAATAGACGACACTACCGAGGTCGTTCTGAGGATTTAATCAATGTTAGGTATATTGAAAGTCGCGCTTGTCAGTCGTGCATGTGCGGACACTGAAGTAAATTACCTGTACCTACCGACATCAAAATTTACTACGCTTACTGATTGGAATTGAAAATGAGTAAATATACACAAGTAAATAACATTTTGTTTTTTTATCTTAATATTGTACAGGGTGTATAAAAAAATCCGGGTCAATCAACGCTCGTTTTGAGGGTCCCTTTTGGTCGTACGTCACGAGTAAAAGGCTGTGTTTTCCGCTAAAATAATTTTAAAAATATAGTTCAAATTCCGGTTTAAAACAAAATATGCGTATATTAAATTGGTCAATATCAGCGTTCCTTCCTAAAACCCCGTTTACACTTTAAGGTGCGATAAATTTCAATTGCCCTCGCAGGCAGCATGTTGTAAAACATGGACTGGACTATGGATTGGACTGGACTTGTAAACTATGGACTGGACTGGACAGGACTGGACTTGCAAAACATGGACTTGTAAAACATGGACTTGTAAAACATGGACTTGTAAAACATGGACTTGTAAAACATGGACTTGTAAAACATGGACTTGTAAAACATGGACTTGTAAAACATGGACTTGTAAAACATGGACTTGTAAAACATGGACTTGTAAAACATGGACTTGTAAAACATGGACTTGTAGGCAAGATTCTTGTTATAGTTTATCTGTTAACAATAATTTAGATAAACTACTGAGACTAAGAAAATCTGGATATGTAATTTTTAATCTTTTATTTTAAACCTTGTCTTTAAATCAATATTCCCTATTTGCAACACATTGTATATAATCAGTATACTTTACAGTTCACAAACAAAACATAACTCATTAGAAAATATGTATTTATCCTTAATGACTTATTTCCTCCGTCGCGCTTTTAATACGTACGTACAGCGTACATACACGAATAGACGGAACGCGATTCTACTTTTTAACTAGATTTTGGGTAGTTAAATCGCCGATATCCGCGTTTTATCCCCATATCCGCGTTTTAACCCCATATCCGCGTTTTATCCCCATATCCGCGTTTTATCCCCCATATCCGCGTTTTATCCCCATATCCGCGTTTTATCCCCATATCCGCGTTTTATCCCCATATCCGCGTTTTATCCCCATATCCGCGTTTTATCCCCATATCCGCGTTTTATCCCCATATCCGCTCCGCGTTTTATCCCCATATCTGCTCCGCGTTTTATCCTCATATCCGCTCCGTCCATCCGCTCCGCTCCGTATCCGCCTCCGCGTTTTATCCTTACCCCGAGATATGAGGACCCGCACGATGTGTGAAAAAATTAAGGCAAAAGGTGTTCGTTTCCAAGGCATCCGAAAGGCAGGCGTTTGAGGGTTGAAATGTATTAATTGAATTTACTCACTTCATGACCAGATCCAGATGTAATTTAATCAAAGAGTCTGCGCTTGGTTTAAATATTGATAACCCATGTAATGGTTTACTAAATAGTAAATAGCGTTCCATTTGTCAACGCCATCATTAATATTTAAGATTTAGCATGCATGGAGGAGTACGCGCCAAATTTAATACTGCAGCCGCGAAGTATATTTTCGATCAGCCGATGCAATTGGCGAATAGCAATGGCTATAGTATATATTTATTTCGTCATTTCGATAACTTCCTTTGTAATATTCTTGTTTTGGCGTTCAGTCAAGGAGTAGAAATAAAGCCGAGCGGATGGAATACAGCACGTAGCAGACGGTGAATAGTAATAGTAATAGTAATAGCCTTTATTTACCATCCTTGGTGAAAAAGTACAATGGTATTACAATATATGAATTAAGCTTATCTACAATAAGAATTACAATCGTTTCCATATATAAATATTAAATATGTAAGATTAAATTTTAAAAAATTTACAATTAGAACATCGCCTATTTCTTATGCAAAAGTCGTATGGCTCTCGGTATAAAAGACTGTTTGTGCCTCTCAGTTTGTGACAGAGGAATTCTAAAATTCCTGCAATTTATTTTCGATCTAAGATTATGATTATGAACCAGTATATTATCAGTAATAAGTTGGTTGAGGTCACCATTATCCTGAATTCTCATAAATTCTTTCTGAGTTTGCTTATCACGTCTCTGTGCAAGTGATTCCAAGGTGTGTTTAGGAAGACCAATTACGCTCATACAACGATCCTGTACTCGTTGGAGTTCATCTTCAAGATACCGAGGTAATCCACCCCAAATTGGACTTGCATATTCAAGCAAAGGTCGGATATTTGTCATGTATAGATGCAGAGACCAATCTCGGACGGCAGGTTAGCCTTTCTATACGTTCTTAATTGGTAAATCCTCTTGCTCGCCTTGCCAATAATACTTGATACATGGGTATTCCATTTTAGATCGTTCTGCAAATAGGTACCCAGGAGTTTAAAATAATTTACCCTTTCTATTTCAGTATCACCCACACACAGCGGGGGTGGAATTGGACCCGATTTCTTAAAAGTTATCCACATATCCTTAGTTTTCTTCCCATTAATTTCCATTTTATTCCTGTGTGCCCAGATTTCCATTGCATTTATAGCACTCTGGATAGAGCTACTAGACCCTGTAGGAACCGACTGATAACGTGTACAATCATCAGCGTACTTACACGTTTCAGGAATTACATTCTGATCAGCATAGTCTTCTATGTCATTTACATACACGTTAAACAATGTTGGAGAAACTACGCCGCCTTGGGGCACCCCAGCAGGAATATGACTTATTGTAGATAGTACTCCAGGAAGCTTCACTTGCAGAGTTCTATTTGTAAGGTAACTTTGTATCCACAACCAAAAACTTTTACGAACCCCCATAGCAGCAAGTTTAGCCAGTAATATAGCATGGTCAACGAGATCGAATGCTTTGCGTAAATCCACAAAAACAACATGAACTCCGTCATTTAATGTATTAGAATCGGTGGCGTCGTAAAGATATTGGGTGAAATTGGCAAGTGCTGTGACCGTTGATTTACCTTGGGTAAAGGCATATTGCGTATTATTTATCTTTAAATCTACCTTGTTAAGACCGAGTTGAATTTTCTCTAGCACTTTCGCGATTTGTGGTAACACAGATATTTGTCTAAAATCATTCTTCACATCTTCGTCAACCAGATCTCTGGAACAATACAATAAGATAAGTATGGCGGCAGTACAGTGATCAAGATTCAGAGAAGCATATCCGCCATAAAATCGCGCACCATCTCATGCATTTAGCATGCATGGAGGAGTACGCGCCAAATTTAATACTGCAGCCGCGAAGTATATTTTCGATCAGCCGATGCAATTGGCGAATAGCAATGGCTATAGTATATATTTATTTCGTCATTTCGATAACTTCCTTTGTAATATTCTTGTTTTGGCGTTCAGTCAAGGAGTAGAAATAAAGCCGAGCGGATGGAATACAGCACGTAGCAGACGGTGAATAGTAATAGTAATAGTAATAGCCTTTATTTACCATCCTTGGTGAAAAAGTACAATGGTATTACAATATATGAATTAAGCTTATCTACAATAAGAATTACAATCGTTTCCATATATAAATATTAAATATGTAAGATTAAATTTTAAAAAATTTACAATTAGAACATCGCCTATTTCTTATGCAAAAGTCGTATGGCTCTCGGTATAAAAGACTGTTTGTGCCTCTCAGTTTGTGACAGAGGAATTCTAAAATTCCTGCAATTTATTTTCGATCTAAGATTATGATTATGAACCAGTATATTATCAGTAATAAGTTGGTTGAGGTCACCATTATCCTGAATTCTCATAAATTCTTTCTGAGTTTGCTTATCACGTCTCTGTGCAAGTGATTCCAAGGTGTGTTTAGGAAGACCAATTACGCTCATACAACGATCCTGTACTCGTTGGAGTTCATCTTCAAGATACCGAGGTAATCCACCCCAAATTGGACTTGCATATTCAAGAAAAGGTCGGATATTTGTTGTATAGATGCAGAGACCAATCTCGCACGGCAGGTTAGCCTTTCTACACGTTCTTAATTGGTAAATCCTCTTGCTTGCCTTGCCAATAATACTTGATACATGGGTATTCCATTTTAGATCGTTCTGCAAATAGGTACCCAGGAGTTTAAAATAATTTACCCTTTCTATTTCAGTATCACCCACACACAGCGGAGGTGGAATTGGACCCGATTTCTTAAAAGTTATCCACATATCCTTAGTTTTCTTCCCATTAATTTCCATTTCATTCCTCTGTGCCCAGATTTCCATTGCATTTATAGCACTCTGGATAGAGCTACTAGACCCTGTAGGAACCGACTGATAACGTGTACAATCATCAGCGTACTTACACGTTTCAGGAATTACATTCTGATCAGCATATATAGTCTTCTATGTCATTTACATACACGTTAAACAATGTTGGAGAAACTACGCCGCCTTGGGGCACCCCAGCAGGAATATGGCTTATTGTAGATAGTACTCCAGGAAGCTTCACTTGCAGAGTTCTATTTGTAAGGTAACTTTGTATCCACAACCAAAAACTTTTACGAACCCCCATAGCAGCAAGTTTAGCCAGTAATATAGCATGGTCAACGAGATCGAATGCTTTGCGTAAATCCACAAAAACAACGTGAATTCCGTCATTTAATGTATTAGAATCGGTGGCGTCGTAAAGATATTGGGTGAAATTGGCAAGTGCTGTGACCGTTGATTTACCTTGGGTAAAGGCATATTGCGTATTATTTATCTTTAAATCTACCTTGTTAAGACCGAGTTGAATTTTCTCTAGCACTTTCGCGATTTGTGGTAACACAGATATTTGTCTAAAATCATTCTTCACATCTTCGTCAACCAGATCTCTGGAACAATACAATAAGATAAGTATGGCGGCAGTACAGTGATCAAGATTCAGAGAAGCATATCCGCCATAAAATCGCGCACCATCTCATGCAATAAAACGATATCTGGAAACATATACTCAATCAGAACCAATTATATTTAGTAAGATTATTTAGCATCCCGCGCCACAACGTTCAGCTCCATGTTGTCGCCTTATAAATTCGCGCGTACCGCGCAACAACATAATAATGCTGTTGTAATGTTAGTGAGAATTCTTTTAGTGGATGCTCTTGTGCCAGAAAGATGTAGTCATCTTTTGCTGGCATATTAAGAAGATGTAGTCATTTTTGCTTAATCAGTTGAATCTAGAAGGCCAATCGTAATTATTGCACAGCAACTTGAATCTCAATGCGCAATGATATAACTCTTGAAACGCTAAGTTATTCATAAATTTATATCCAAGTAAATAACGCGCACATTGTAGTACAGTTGGTAATGCAGAGAAGATGTCTACAATAATGTCAATGAGTAATGAAAACTAGCGCTACATGGTTCTAGCGGTGCCGAAATTCCAGGTGCGTGAACCAAAAAATGGTGTTGACGGAGGAAAACATTTGATGCCACGTCTTATGTAAAATAAAGATCATTAATAATCTTTAATAGCCAAATCAAATTGCTTTTCATTGTATGCATTTTTAATCAATAACCTCTTAACTTAGGAGTTTTATCGATAAGGTAACGCAATTTTACGACTTATTTTGGTGACATCTAGAGAATAATACGCCGTGTTATAATCCCCATATAAAATAAAATTGCATAAAAATCTTTCTTGCATAGTAACACAGGATACGAAATGGAACTGTAAAAGAAAGTCAATTGTAATCTCAAAAATTGAGGGGTTTGTGAGATCATTATTCAGTTGCTTTGTAACTGTATTTTCAGTAACGAATGTTTTGAAAATCAGTTGACTCAAATTTGCGCGAGTTTCCCCAAGTACATGCATTCTTTGAAGTCTTTCAACGAGTAATTACATCGCAGATTACAAAACTGTATGTAGCCACCTTAATAATTTTGGTTCTGAGCATGCGCACGAGCGAAAAAATATTGAAAAACAATATGTCGAAGAAACTGAGGGTGCTGTTTTTCTTCTAGTTCTTCAACCGTCACTTGGACTGCGATAGACCCCAACTTGGGGTCTCTTGAACTGACTACCAACTCTTTCCGTGTTGATTGCTGAATGCAGATTTCAGAGTCTAAAGATACTACCAACAACAACAACTCAGTACCTCTAGTTGCAACGTCATCAGAAAGAAAGGTACTTCTTGATTTATTTTACCATATCACACATATGTATTTAACTACTGTATGAGTAGCTTCCATGAATGTACTTAATAGTGTTTAAATTATTGAGATGGCTCGTTCGTTAACACCGTCTGGCATTCCATTTAATATCTGCTTAAAAACATTTTTTTACAATTTGGACATTTGATGATGTATCAGTCAAATCCAAGAGTGTCCATTCTCCCCCCCCTCCTAATGCCAGAGGGGGGGGATAAAAACAGGTGAAAATGGGGCCGCAATTGGAAATTTTCCCACCCTGGGGAACCTTCTTACATCTCCACTCCAGAGAGGTGGTAAATTAATGTAAAGTGCCTCACAGTGAGTGGGAGGGGATGATGTTGGTGCATTAGGTGCCAAGTCACTGTAGAGTAGACCTTATTAGTATAGTTTCGGCAGTTGACTGTTGTGTAAAACTACCTGAAAAATACAATAAGAACTTCGACGTTTCGAGCGAAGGCCCTTCGTCTGGAAGTTAGTAGCCGACTACTAATTAATTAAATGTTTAGTGACTTTAGTTTCAGCACATTTTAGTCCTGTAAATTGTTTCACTTATTTCTATTATATTCATGATATGTATGCTGCACAGAATGAAAATGAAGATGTGACTATGATATACTGAAGATAATACTGACTGTGCACCTGTAAGTGAGTTTTCAGGTCTCCTCTACAACAGTATTTAGTAATTTATACAATACATCGGTACTTGTATATGAAAGATATTCCATGCAGCAACATTATCTAGTGCATAAATGCTCTCTTTAATCCTTTATATATGTAGGCCGCATGGTATTATCAGGTGCAATTGACTATTTTCAACTTCTTAGAACTGATCAAATGAAAACCTAATTTAAATTCCATGCACATTCATTGGACAACTGATTAGTTGTAGTATTCTTTAATTCCTTGAAATTTCATTAACGACTTTTCATTTTACGAATAAAATGTCAGCCCTTACCTGGAGAGTAGATTGTGTTAAGGTGCATTCCAGCTCAATTGGTTAAATCATGGATGTAAATTCTATGATACATTATACAGTTATCTGACATGATTATGTCATTGTATTTGGTTTTTGCCTTAGATATTCAAAGTTGATGTTATAAATATAATTTATAGGATTCTCATGAAGTAAACCACGAGTTTAACAATGAATCTGACCAAGACCAGAGACTGGTGAGCATTTTTACTTTTCAATTATTGAAATATATTTAATTCTAGCTCTTAAATATCTGTTGTTTGGCATTTGTAGCATTTAAACACTGATGATGAGATTGTAGGTTTCATTTCAATGAGTTTAATATGCTTAATCAACCAAATACAGAGATTAGTATGTGTTTCTTAAAAATATTATTGTGCAGATTGTGTAACAGTAAATATACTGTATCTTTTATTAACCCATTGACTGGCAGTACCCTACCACTGATGAGTAAAATCGTCTGGCGTTAGACAAAGTAAAATGCAAAAGTAGGGCGCATCTGGGCGCATTGCCAGCTAATGGGTTAATTATTGTGCTGCTGGCAATTAAATAAATGGTCACAGTACAGGCAGTGGTTGTTACACCTATAAGTATCATGTGGTGCCTATTAAAGTCTATCATTAAGTTTCCTTTCTGATTCTATACATTTGTCTGTATAGATAAGGTATACCTCAGGGACCATTGTTTGCTCGAACAAAGCTTCAGTACCTTACCAATAAAACTAACAACATGCACGCTGCCATGCTTGCATGTTGTGGGTACGAATAGGTTTGCTTATTTTTCATTTTTCATTCATGTATGCTACAATAAGTAGTCACAGGGCCCCTAGATAGATAAGTGTATTCACCTATTAGCTGGCATTGCACCCAGATGAGCCTATTTCAGTATTTTACTCCGTCTAACACCAGACGATTTTACTTGTCAGTGGCACTGCCAGTTAATGGGCTAAGTCGTTTTCTCAATGCATGTTCTTTAGATCTATAGTGCGTATTGTACAGTTTGGATTAATCCCATAATTGAGTGCAATGAACAATTATTTATCTCAAATATTTTGCTATTTTATTTGTCGCAGAAAAAACTATTACCACATGTTCCCTATTCGCAGCTGCTTATTCAGCTTGAATATGTAACAGAATTAGAAAATTACACATCATATGCTGTGTGTGACTATGATGTAGAAAGGAGACATATTAAGGTAAAGCATATGTATATAGCTGCAATGTTATATATCATACACGAGAAGGAGTTTATTATAGTGATTTGAAACACCGAAAAGTGTGTTGAAAAACAAGGCGCTAGCCGAGTTTTTTAACATACTTGGAGGTGTTTTTAAATCACTATAATAAACTACTTCGAGTGTATGATATAGCTTCTCAAACAAACCAGTATTTAAAGAGAAATTCAACGCGAAAGTTGAGTTAATTTATGGGTGTTTATTACCGTGGTATCAAGACAACGATACGCTGGTGATTTCCTTTGTGTTTTGCTCATGAATTATTAATGAGTTTGAGAATGTTATATATAAATTATTTAGACTAGTATCTTTCTTTCCCGTGCCCATTGGAACATGTATTAATCATCGTCCAGATGTTAGTCAGACTCGTCTTTACAAATTAAAACATTTATGTTATAATTTTTAGTATTTTATTACATTAGAGCAAAAAAGCTTAAGACATTGTACTGTCTATGTTTTCTGATAATCACATTGCCAGGATAAAGTTTGTTAATATATTATTTCACGACTGCAAGCGTCACCGCCAGGTTACTATTTTCCAAGTGTTTTTGGCAGCAACCTTCGCCATTTTAATAAATCATCGTAGACAAAACATTGCCGTCAATATTTTAGAGTTTGGAGGCAGCTCGACAGCAATATTTTTGTCCCATAATGACAATCTGAAGATGTATGTTTACAACAAATGGATTGTTTGAAACCTGAAATATTAATGTATTTATATGTATATTTAATGTTTTTGGTAGATTCTTTTACAGTACTGTATATAGTAAGTGTTGATAACAATTGGCAAAAATTTGCTGTCGATAATTTCATCTTCGGCGGAATTATGGCTCAATTCCTGTGTGCCGCCAAAGATTGCGAGGACTGCATTGCCGAATGTGTTTCTTAAAGCATTTCTTGGCATTAAGATCGGAAATTGGTCTTTGAAATGAAAAATGTTACAATGCCCAATGCTGCATGGGTGATAATTTTTAACCTTTCAACATTTGCTTTTTAGCACACATCTTACATCTTTTTACATCGTTCTGCTCACAAATCTCCAATTGGAAATGAATGGACCTACTCTTGTTGCTGTGATCGCAGTAGAATGGAATTTGTGATTGCACTTAATTCAGACGTTAATGATGAACTTGATAAAGGTGATATACATAACATTTCATTATCAATAATGGTGCTGTAAAGACAAAAGGAGGCGTTATGCTACTGCGGACCGTTTTCTCATTCCTCGCGTTATCAAGGGACAACGTTTTAGACTTCAGTGATAATTACAATGTGTGTCTTCTGCTAACTGCGCTTCATAAGAACAATGACATTTAGAAATAGGCACCCGTGTAGAGATTCTCAAGGAAATACAATATTTACTCTCTAACATCATATTAATTTGACCCTTGGGATATATATTCTTCATTAAATATTTATAATGATTTTTATAACTTTCCAGTTATTCCATATGCAAAGTGTCTGCACATATTAGCCATGGAAGTATACTATGGACATTTTGATTCAAAATGTAACATCAAAGTAGAAGAAATATACGATCAAAGTATGTCATATCATATTTATATTGTATAATGATTATGATTATTTCATATTTGTTTGGTGAATCATTAATATATGATAAGTGCGATCCTTTAAAGTCAATTGAATTGAATAATGACTTTTCTATAATACTCCAATTTACTATAAGGTATATTTACGTTATGTCTTAATAACAGTAAATTTTATTAAAAATAGTAGATGAAATTACAATTATACAACTTAATATTAACTATGTTAGTGTACATTTACGCAAAATGTTCCTTTCTCATCTCTAATAATGTTCCTTTCTCACCAGTAATAATGTTTGAAAACAGAATACATACTATTATAAACTATTTAAAACTATATTATTAAAATATGATAAAAATTCTAAAAGACTCCAGCAGCCTTGACGTTTAGTCCAAAATCGTCTAAAACTTCAAATTCCTTTCTAAAAAAGGGTGATCTTGACCCCCTGACACTTACATGCACTGATCTCAAAATTTCAAAAGAAATTCTGGTTCTCAACCACGCTATGACAACTGCATATCGTTCATTATCCTTCTCTGACAGTTTCTTGGCCAGTTGTTTGAGAAACATTTGGCATTCACTCCCCATTCCGCCATTTGTCCCAAAAACAAGAGGTGTAAAAGAGCCCATTTCAACATCTAAAACCCTCTGTTGGTACTTCCGTTTCTTCTCGTTCTCGTGCTCCTTGAAAATCGTTATGTCTTAATGTTTGTATTTTTGTTGCATTAAAGAAGTTGACAAATTGTTTTCTTATCACGTGCTTTATAGGAATTAAATCATATGAAGAGAAAGAGCATGCATATAGTCAGGAGGAACCACCACTAGTATGTTTTAAAACTGATATATCATGTTATGTTCTATATTACAGTAAGGTTCCGTACATCTCCGCACTAAATGCAATTAGTAGAATCATACTAGTATACTATTGCAAATGCTGTAATTTGATTGGCTACGCTAGTCGCTATCTAATTGTCGATAGATAGCGAGTAGCGAAACAGCCACCTCTTCGGCGCGATTTTTAACGAATTTATTTCAATAAATTATGAAAAACGTTTTGAAATACTGTTTTCTTGCTGATTTCTACTAAAACAATTAGATTATTCGCTCTCGGTTTCTATGAGATGATAGTTCATTCGGGCTTCGCCCTCATCAACTATCACCTCATAGAAATCTTGAGCTCATAATCTAATTGTTAATTATTATCGATTGAAAAAGGGACGTTTCGTTCATCTATATAAAGTGTAAATAACGTATGAGAACCTGGAAATAAACGTATGAGAACTATATTTTTACTTACTGTAATTAACGTCTTTATATACCAGGTTGCTTTTAGGCCACTTCCGAGCGGATCGAGTTGGATTGCCGTGAAGCCACCTACACATTCATGGGGGATTTGTACGTTTGTGCATAAAAGATGACGCCCCCTTCGCCTCAACTACGTTGCAACACCTGCCACGGTCTTCATTGCAATCATATACTGCTGACGTCGCCTCGGAGATTGAAACTGAAACTGATCGGGATGAATCGCCATTGGTCTTATTTAAATTTTCTATGGAGGTTTCTCCTGAAATGAGGAAATATTTTCAACTTGTAAGCCAAAGCAAGAAGGAGGTTTCACTATTTCTATCTGAAGGTATTATTCACGAATACACCAGCTCATAAAAAGGACCCGTGATGTACATTGGCTATATTATTTTATATATATGTATATATGCATTACTGTATTACATATAATTTGTCGCATTTCTCCAACATTTGTAGGAGAACATTCTGATATCTCTGCTTATCAATATTTACCTAAAAAGAATGGTGTATGCGTACTTGTTCCAAACAGTGATGGTGTTTGTCAGTGCGGGGAGTCGTGGATAGAAGAACCAGTTGAGGATAAATGGTTGCATGTTCACAATAGCGTTATTGTCTGCATGTATTCTGTGACTTATGTTAATGGTAGGTAAATATTAGCAAATTGATTTTCGCAACACAACTGTTTGGTAATTCTATTCGTTCACGGTAATCATGCAAGTTGTTATATCAGACATATTTTCGCTCGCTACTCACTTACTGTAGTCTGTAGAACCTTACTTGTTCTATAGTAGCGAGCGAAAATTTAATGATTGTTAGACTTTGTTTACTTAATTGTCCGTTTACAGTATAAATACTATAATTAATATGTTTTCGTTGCAGTTTATTTCAGACCGTGTTCGGCTTGTAGTAATAAGAAGTCGTACGATGGGTATGAAAATAACATTGTTTGGTTTGGCTCTTATGGTATTTCCCATGCAGTTCTCAAAGATTATATTCACCTATTTCTGGCGTCTGGGTAAGTATAGTGCCGTTACTTTATGCGTGCGTGTATATATAAGCTTTAGATTATATTACATAATCAATGACCACATGCACGCATGTTCATATCTGACTATAAGTGCACATGCATGCAAGCATGTACAGTATATACCATGCATGCAGATGGTTCAATGTCAAAGTATTAACTATATAATAAATCTGTGACTGCGGTTCACCGAACCATAACGGGAATTGTTGTGTCATGGCTGAGGATTGCCTACGGCAATAAGACTTTGAGTAACAACAAATGTCTTTATACGTTAAATATATGCTAACTTTCTATTTAGGGTTCCAATGTACAGATATTACATCGAGTATCTTCATCGACAATTTTCGGCTGCCAACTTCAACTTTGGACAGATCATCAATTATACGAAGTTTCGTCTGGCCGTATTAGCTATGATCAGGTTCGTGATATACCTGATGTCGTGGATTAATGTCGAGATAACAATTAACATACTCTACATGCAGCAACTAGTATACTTAATTACCAATACTGCTCTGGTTTTTATTTCTTTTAGCTTTACTCTTCTTTTTATCATAATGTAGATTGTTGGATATTGATTTCTAGTGTGGGTTCCGTTGCCCTGATTGTGGAATTGGTCCATAAAAAATTGTAATGGATGGTACAACCTTGGGCATTCAGAAAACCTTCCTACCAGTTATTGAAAAGGAAGCTCAGTTTAACGATGAGATACACGATGGAAGATACGTTTTACTAAAACAATCTTATAAAATTTCATAAGAAATTTGGATTCACTTTGAATATTATCACGTAGATATATTTTTTTATATATCAACACTAGGTTTGAAACAAGGAATTTCATTAACCGCAGAAGTGTGCTGGCTTTATTGAAGAGATTGGTAAATGGTGCAATTTCAGAAAACGAGATTCAGTAGTTAAAGGAAGAGGTTAGCCCCATTATACAGACGAGCGAGTTTTCCTGCTATGGACAAGTTTTCCTTGACAAGTTTTATTTGGTCGAGTGTTTGACAAAAAATTGACAAGTTTTCATTGACAAGGAGCCTTGTTTCAAAGCAAGTCATACCTGCTTTTAATAAATTGATCCTTCACACGAAAAGTAAACTCGTCAATTAGGACCTTTTTAAGGAAAACTTGCTTATCTGTACCGGGCTTGTACCATCTTTGAAACACTAAATAACCCATTACGACAAGTTTATACCACTGAGCTAAATATATCTGGAGGACGTGCTGCTAATGTATGCCAGGCAGAAAAGTGAAGCCAAAAACATGGCGGATTTTGACGTCAATTGACGCCATTGCCATGACGACTGGTCCCAAATTCCAATGGTAATTACCACTGACCAGGCTCAATTCTGAGCCCGCTACAATATTCACACACCCCTGGTTTTTGAAAAAATATAAATTTAACCAGCTTTTGCCGTAAAATCGCGATGTTTTGGAGTTTTCGATATATTTTTTCGACCTTTAACAATTTATTTGAAGACGTACAAGTCGTACACGATATTCTCGTCCATGAAAGACAACAAACAAAGATTAAAACCTCGAGAAATGTTTGAAAAGACGGTGTTTGAAGCGCTGCTGCAGTAGCCTGTAGCCAGTAGCTGACAGGTATATTTTATTAATTTCACCGTTCACATATACTTCGACATAACTATGGATATTTCGTGAAAAAATGGCAAGAATAATGATAAAATATACTTTATTTGCTATAATTGTTTATAAGAAAACTGTCCCCTTGTACAGCATGAGTATTAAAAATGTCCTATTTTAGCCATGAGTTTGTACAAGCTAGTCAAACCACAATACCATGTTAAGCTTTGTTTTTTACTCGATATTCCCCACAAAGCAAAGGGGTATTTTGTATAAAATACTGTAAAAATGTTAGAATTTCATATTTTCAATTTTATACTAGTTTGTCAGTTAGTTGTATATTTGTGCTTAGAAATATTTTTCTGTCAGCTGTTAAACTGGTGCCCTTAGGTTGGGGTGCCCCAATTTTTAATATTCTTAGGTTGGGGATATTCTTCATTTACCACAACTGTGGTGATTGTATTTCCTACATTTTCTGATAGAGACTTTCTATCATGAACTAGTGAAGAGTATCAGGGATAATTGCCCACAAGTGCATGCACCCACAGTTCTAGTGTATCAACAATCTTTTGTTCTCTTGCCAGGATATAACACTGATTGTACCCTACCACGGAAGAGTAAAATCGTCTGGCGTTTGACAGAGTAAAATACTCCCAGACATGGGCAAATTGTTTTGTTAAGTCACTAACAGTGTTTTCAGTAATAATAAGAATATAATATAGTATAATATAATATAGTAATTATTATAATATAGTAATTATAATATAGCAATTATTGTCATAGCAGGCTGAATTTCAAAAATAGGTGTCTGCACTCAAAATTTCCAGATGAAAGACAGATATCGATTTTGCAAATAAACAAAGAAATAGACAGCTAAGAAAGGCCTAATAGCATAGACAGATTTTCATATTTATTACTGGCTTGACTAACAGAACAAATCAGCAAGTCACAGTAATTTATAAAGATATATTTGTAACAAAAGGAGGACAAATTCATTTTAGCAACAAACAATCACAAACAATTAAATAAGTTACTTCTTCCTTGGATTTTGCAAAAAAAAACCCATGGGATTTGACATTTTTGATTGAGTGAGTATCAAATTCCCCATCCACCGGTCAAAAATCTCTATGAAGTTGGAAAGAGACCTCAGTGGCGAGTCACTACTCACTTGCATTGCATCAGCTGATTGGTATGCAATACTACGCATGGTGTCAAATTCCCTTCGTTTGTCCCTCCCCTTGGACTTAACATTGACAGGTGCATAAAAGGTTAAGACAATCAGAGCAAAATATGTAAAGTTACTGTAAAGTTATATACATTTCTATCTGTACTAGTGTGAAATTGTTCCATAATTATATACTAGGTTTTAATATAGACAGACGATTCGGAACAGACTTGTCCAACAATCGGAAAGGCAATGAAAGCATGTGTCACATATCCTGCATACCATTCCTATATATTGAAATTATAGAATGTTATTAGGTGCTAAAACATGTGGGCTCATGCAAAATTGGGAAAAATATATTGTATTGGTGGGTTTCACCACATGTTACAGGGCAGCAGATGGTGGTCAACAGCAACTTCAGAAATGTTGGCACTTATAGGAGCAAGAAAATTAAACTACATCTCTCAATTATATATATTTGCTTTCAAATACAAGACTACTATGTACAATGAAAACAATTATTATTATTTTTTCACTTTGATAAATGCAGATTGACCACCATTTGCTGCATTGTAATGCTCAGTGAAACCCACCTCCACTGTGGATTCAAAATTCTCTATAAATTCAAACAGTACAACATTATGACTTGAATAAAGAAGTAATAGTACATATGTGATGTACAGTCTGATGTACAGACAAACTGGCCCCAAAGGCCACATTTTTGACAGCGACCTAAAATTCAAATGAAGTAAAAATATTTTTTTAATAGTCAGAGATTTGTTTGGGTGGGTGTGCGTATTCATAAATTTTAGTGGATGCTGTCCATCCATAGCTTACATTTTCAGTTTTTATTACTGAAAATATGTAACATATTTCAATTCCTATAAACTCCCTGCTTCTATTTCTGGGTCTTGCAATTTTGGTAAACCTAATCCTTTCTCCTTTTAGGGGTTTTACTTTTCTTGAGTCATTGAACCATACGAACCATTGAACCAACAAAATGAACCATTGAAGCATAATGGATCCATACAGTATTGGGTTAAACTCTATCATTAATTAAAGCCACATTAATGCAGCATACTTTATTATTTGACTCAATTTAATGCCAGACAATTTAACTTATCAAGGAGAAAGTGTTGGGCATAAAAGCAAAATTATGCATTCGAAAGGCCAAAAGCACGAACCTGAGATTTCTGAGATATTGTTGACACAGCATCTGGCAGCAGCATTCTTTGCCCAACCTGTTGCATCATGTCCACACTGAAATGTTCTGAGCAAAGATGACTTCCTTTCGTCTGGAATATACTCAACTACTGCTTTACGCAACTAGGTCCTATCCAGCCTATCTAGGCTACTACTGCACAGAAATACCAAAAAAATATGGAAATGAAAAAACTATTATATACAGCTAGAAATATTGCTGCTATAAACAAACCGAAAATTTTGCCCGACTATACAAAACATTAGCTAAATTTTCTCAAAGAAAAGGGATAGTTAGGCTTATAGGCTTTTTATATACATGGCAATTTTTTGTTTAAGAACGATTTTTTACGCCATTTCTGCTTGTACAATTTACATGTGAACATTAAAATTGAGCCTTTGAGTCACAGATTAAAGAGTTAGATCATTATAAATCTGTGTTTGTAAAATTGTAAAATTAGTCTGTTTAATAAAAGTATCAAAAATCCATGTAAAATTACTTGACAAATCTTATACTGTAAAATTCATAATAATTAATCATCTATAAAAATATACGATAAAAGTGAAGGAAGATCCTCAAAATTTGAAAGAGTATGACATCAGTGGACGGAATCGACATTTCCTCATAAATATGTGATCTAAATTTATATAAAAGTATACGTTCTGTTAACTGCTCTGGTGCGAGTCCGAATATAATTGCGTTTTATGTTCAACGAAACAACTGCATGGGAATTGTTGTTATATTTAGTACAAAAAAACCCGGACTTTCAAAAATGCAATATTTCAGTATCGTACACTTTTTAGGAATGATTTTCCCCTCGACAAAAAATTTGAATAATATGTAGTGTTGGAAATAGCTTTTCCGCTGTCAAAATCAGGCAATGATTAAGCAAACATGCAGGCAATAGCAGTCGTCGAATTTGTCGTCGACTTTATGCGATTAATATAGGCAATGGTCAAGCATAAATTAGAGTCGGATCCTGTAATCCATATTAGGCTATATATAGGAATAAAATAGGAATAGCTGTATTGAACTTGCTTGTGGCTATGGATTTTATACTTTTTAATAACCAAATTTATTTGGAGTATCTAAATATAGATATTACCACAACCACTGACAGTCTGCGCTTATGAAATAAACATCGTGTGAAGATGGAGGTCTGATTGGTCCCCGTGAAATAGTTGCATGATACTATACCTCAGACCAAGCCAAACCATATTATTTAATACCGATATGTATATTTGCAGAAGATGGCTGTTAATTTGAGGATTTATAGAACAAGGCAAAATGTGGTTTAAAATTTACTGCGAGAAGACTTTCACGCTTTAAAACATTTGCACGATCAATGCAAATATAAACGGTAAATAAATTCCATTGGTATTTCGACGTTAAAACAAGATTTTTTATCTATGTATATAAGGATTAAGGGTACGTAAACTAGAAGATAGGCTGGTATCAAATGCAGAATGTATATGCAATTTTTAATAAAAGTATAAAACACACTATAACAATTATATTATTTATTAAAATACTAATTACTGGACGTATTAGAAAACTTGAAATGCAGAAATGGGCAGTATATGATGTTAAGTTAGGCCTATATGCCTGAATATAGATGAGATTTTGAAGAAGCAGGTGCTATGGCAATCATATTAAGTGAACGTTATGAGCAAATATATATGATTCTGAATCAAACTACCTGAAAATATAGTCGATAGCTTCGATGTCGCGGTCTGAATATTTTTTTGCAAAAGTTATTTCTTTTTAGCGTCTAGCTACAACAAAGATTTTTATATTTAAAATATTTGTTTTACTGACACTGAACAGTACTCTTTTTATTTTTTTTTTTATTTTTATTTAATTTGTTTGCCCATATATCATACCATATTATATTTACATAGTCAACCAAATTTAAGTAAGATATATATATGGGTAATATTTATAAGTAATAAAAGAAAAGAAAGAAATGGAAAAACTATTTACAGAGTAAAGTATATATATATAAGGGGAGAATGTTAGGCCTGCTCTGGGGTCTTAGCTCGCCTAGCTATCGCCTTAAATCGCCCTAACTCGCCTTAAATTGCGGATAAAAATTGCCAAAGATTCTCTTAAATGGCTTAAACTCGCACTAAATCGCCTAAACTCGCCAACCAAATTAAAATGCTGAAAATAGTAAATACTATATTCAGTGTAAACACCCTTTCCTCAGGAGAGGAGGGTTCTGGTTGTTTATTTCAGATAAGATTAGGAGGGGGCTTATCGGAGGGGGCTTGCTGGAGAGAGGGGGCTTAGCCGAAACACGGCAAGTTACATGCATATTGATTATAACCGAAACACAGTAATGCACTAGTCACTGGAGAGCCCTGCACCCCCCTACCCGGGGAACAGCGGGTGTTAGATAAAGGTTGTGTCCTAAATCATCCTAATCCCCCGCTATACTGTCTGACCTTCTTACTAGTCTAAACATGACTGAAGTTCCCAGCTACCCTACCCGGGCACCAAAAATGAAGGCTACCACAATAATTGCTTTTAAAATTCAACAAACTATTCTAAAATTTCCCCAATTTTTATCTTTGGAGGCCAACATGCTGTCTAATGCCCAAGTACCAAGGCATAACAGATTGGTGCATAAGTTACATACTATCAAGCATATAGTTATATAATATGACATAGGAAGTTTATAGGAACCCTTATATTCAAACAGAAAAAAGTCAGGATGGCAAGATCAGTCTGTTTTCAACATTTTATCTATTTCGATGAGTATAATTAATATACCAATATTGTGACATTAACTTCCAGAACAATTCATCAATTGTTTTGTTTTCCTTTATTGAAAATAGTGCGGGGCCTATAACTTACAGGGTAGAGGGCTTAATAGAGTATATATATATAATGCTCTAGCTTTGGCACAGTTCCTTTCCTTCATTATGTACAAGTGCTGAATTGCAGTGCCAGTAGTGAAAAACATTTAATATTTTATATCAACAGTGTTGAAACTTACATAAATTGATAAACCACAGCATGATCCTAGTCAACTTTTATAGTCAACATTGTCCGGTTTATATCGTCTTATAAAGATCCAGGGTCGATACCATCAATTCAGTTAAATACTTCATGTTGTTAGCTACTGGGAATAAGGAAGCCTTCTCTCAGGCTATCCAGCGGAAAGATATTATTAAACTCTATAAACTTTATGGAAACTAAATTTTAACATTAGTGAGTTTTTGTAAATACTGCACTATATATATCGAGGGGAATTGGAGAATTTTCGTTATTAACTAAACACGGGAAAATGAAATACTATATTTGCAACGTGAATTCAAGCTTACTTGGTAAGTTTAGCACATATTTAAATAGTAAATTCGTTTGAATAACTATAATGTATTGCCACATTGGAACATGTATGATCACAGTTTTAATATATTCTGTGCCCTTGGAATTTCCAAGACATTGACACGGCATTCACGCATTTGGAAATTCTCAAAATATAGGCTAGCAACCCCGTGGGGTGCACTAAAACTTCTCGTTCCTACACTCCAGCCACAACCCTGATTTTCTAGATTTCCAAATGATTGTGGTTCCAGGCCTGAACTTAGTAATATGTATTAGTGTGCCATTCAATTTAAAAATACATGCTATTATATACTGGTTTATGTTCTTCATTGTATTAATTCCAGTAATTTGGTGGTATAACTTTAAAAGTAGTAATACGGCAAAATAACAAGCAAATTAATAATTAGTTTCACCTGGGTCTTGTTTACATGACAGTCTAACCAGACCCCCTGGGGGTGTGGGTGGGGCAGTGGTGTTCTTTCAAAGTACATGTACTATGCACAATTAATTATGTATTATTACTGTATTTTCTTAAAGTGCCATACTTGCATATTTAATTACCATGTATTTTTTCTTAAATCGCCTTAATCGCCCTAAAACGCCTTAAAACGCATTACCTAAAAGTTGCGTTTTTTCTTAAATCGCCTAAACTCGTCTTAACTCGCATTATCTCGCGGCGAGTTAAGGCGAGTTAAGATCCCAGAGCAGGCCTAATGTTCTTGAGTGATGTATTTCATAATTTCCAGACCGCAGTAAGAAATTATGAAATACATCACTCGAGAACATTCTCCCTTATCATATTACCGAGTGAACAATAACACAACATAATATATGTGTTGCAGTGTACGTACAGTTTGAAAGTTTTGATATAAGATTATGAAAAGTTATTTAAGTTATGAAAAATTTTGAATGCTGATCGAATAGCATTAAACCGACTCGACAAGTGCGACAACGTCTTAAATCAACAGATATAGAGAGCTGGTACGAGTTATCAGCGCCCGTCACCACTTCTACATCTCAACGCTTCTACACTTCACGCATGTCTGGATGCACATGTGTCTGAGTATTGTACCACATGCGCTTGGTGAGGGCAAGAGTATGGTGTATAAATACGAAGTCACTCGCATCTAGACTGCGTTACAAGCTGCACTGACGAGCCGTTGAACGGCGAAACATGCATGTCGGCAGATTTGACTATATATGCTCCTTCACTTTGTGTTGTTGAGCACTCTGTGAGGTTAATTGGTGGCTATAAGCTATAATGCAAAAGCTCACTTCCCTTGTGGTCGTTTGAGCACTCTGGCCCCATGACACTTCACGCATGTCTGGATGCGCATGTGTCTGAGTATTGTACCACATGCGCTTGGTGAGGGCAAGAGTATGGTGTATAAATACGAAGTCACTCGCATCTAGACTGCGTTACAAGCTGCACTGACGAGCCGTAGAACGGCGAAACATGCATGTCTGCAGATTTGACTATATATGCTCCTTCACTTTGTGTTGTTGAGCACTCTGTGAGGTTAATTGGTGGCTACAGTATAAGCTATAATGCAAAAGCTCACTTCCCTTGTGGTCGTTTGAGCACTCTGCCCCATGACACTTCACGCATGTCTGGATGCGCATGTGTCTGAGTATTGTACCACATGCGCTTGGTGAGGGCAAGAGTATGGTGTATAAATACGAAGTCACTCGCATCTAGACTGCGTTACAAGCTGCACTGACGAGCCGTTGAACGGCGAAACATGCATGTCTGCAGATTTGACTATATTTAACAATTATTCGCCGAAGGCGAAGTGATTACAAGCCTATATTCACTGAGCCGAAGGCGAAGTGAATATAGGCTTGGAATCACTGAGCCTGAGGCGAATAATTGTTTTAGTATAATTTTTAGAATAATGTTTTAGTAAAAAAGTGAATTAATACAACAAATTTGTAAATTAATTTTAATTAAAATAATTGTTAAAATACGTATTTCCGTTATTAATCGCTTTAATTGCTTTTTCATAGTATGGCACGCGTATTAAAGAACATTTAACTATGAAAAAGCAAACGATATACAAACACGTTGAATCCCATAGGAGAAACGCAGATGACATGCCAACCATAACTTGGAGAATTCTACATTCCAACATAAATTATGATGACGAGCGTAAATGCATTGAGGCGTTTGAAATCAAAACAAGGGAGGGAAATATAATAAACGGATGCATTGGCAGAACAATTAACATTTAAAACCTTGAACTTGCATGACTGCATTCCAGAGTGAATAACATTCAAAACTTTAGCTCGTAATTGTCCGTATTCTAATTTTTAGCGGTTAATATTCAAATTTTAGTCCAGATTTGTAGCATATATAACCATCGGACGTGATCTAGTTAAACATTTTCACTGAAGAAGCCTTGACGGGCGAAACGTTTGAGACAAATTTTAGAACTTTTTATTGCCTGTAGAAGTCTTTTTAAATTTTTAAATAAAAAATTATATTCATATTAATACCAGGCATGATTCCTAAAACCTATTCACATTATCGCACCGCGACGAAAATGATTCGCCATTTTAGCAACATCACGTTCCTACGCACCTGCAGAGCTCTTCGACTAATAGCAGATGGCTTACGAGCAACCAACGTTTTGAAAAATACCATCAATTCACCTCTGGCCAAGAAACTAGCTTTAAAACACAGTCGCCAATGGCTACAGCTAGCAATTGATAGCCAATACTACCGTCTCAAAGAGATCAGAAACAATGTATTCCCGCTGAATTACCAAGAAGACCAGCAAATCGTCAAACTTCAAAATTCGCTTCATCAGACCAAGCAACGCAAACTGCAGAATATAATCAACCGTCACGGTCGCAAACAGCCTGAATCAAGACATCAAGGATTTAAAAACCTGTCAACCAAAACCCTGGATCAAGGACTCATACATGTACATGTATCTGCTCGTGGTGATGCCACAGGGCCATGAAGGAGTAATATTCAACAATAGGCAATTTCGTTATTACGGGCGCCATTTTGCAAAGAGGGCAAACACAATAAAGCAACAATACCATGACTCTAGGGACAAGTATTCCCAATGGGACGAGGTGTATATAGTTACTACGGCTGGCAGAGCCATAGGTTTAACATGCCCCTGTCTGTTTTTTTTTCGTCATCGTCGTCCTCGTGGTTTTTTAGGGGTGTCACAAACTTGCACTCCCACCGCCCGGGTCACCCAAGTCTCCCGCACAAAACGCATGTAATTTTCTTGTCAATCTTGTGTGCATCTTTATAGAATACTTGCACATTTTGAGTTACGTACTTGTGTTTTAACCAGATCAATAACGCATCAAGGGAACGATACGATAAATGCAATACTAAAGAGAAACGTACAAATCATGCTGATATTCGTCACGCACTATGTAAAATATTCGACATACTTCAATCTATATGAGGGTATTATATTTCCAACAACAAACATTGCGCCTTCAAGACTTGACGATCGTAAAGCGCATCGCTGTAAAACATCTATACTCTACAATAGTTTGAGCGAACCATACGTGCGTATTATTTGTATTTGTGGGAAACTAAAGAGAAACTAGAAGTCAGTTTCAGTTGAATATAATTAAGATCTAGCCTGCGAACAGGAAACATTGAATGATGTAATGGCCTTGGGGAACATTATGTCATTGCATTGTAAGCCACTTGCTGATTGGTTGTCAATTTAAATAAGCTCGTCGCTGAATGGCTACATGCTAACAGCCAACAGCACGATGGCAATATATCTGCATTCGCAGATACAAAAATAGGTCCGCAAAGCGTACATGTATCTGCTCATGCGTATTTGCATAATTGTATAATGATGTCAAGGTATGAGGTCAATGTCACTCAATGAGTGTACCGTTAAAAAACTGTGCACGAAAGGGATAGATAGATAGATGGAAAATTTTATTTTGACACGCTAACTACGTCAATTAAGAATATTGATTTCCACGAAGTGCGTGTGTTCTAAAGTTATTATAGAAATAATGTAACTGTTCCAATTGACAAAATTGACAATATAGACAACTAACAAAGCATATAGTTAACTATTTACAATAAAGGATTTATATATAAATATATTATTTAGCAACATGAGCAGCAATTTTTCTTTCAAATAGAGACTGGGACCCAACCCCGGATGAGGGCCTATAGCCCATGGGAGCAATGTACTCTCCTCAGCAAAGGCTTGCCAGCTTTAAAAAATATTTAGTCGTCTTACACAGGGTTTTATGAAGCGTTGGGAACACTGTATGGAAAATAGAGTTTGGAGTGCGCGGGGAGCATATGGAAAATAGGGGATTTGGAAATGCGAGCGCGCGGGGAAAGATCTAAAAACGTTGTCTGAGAATACAAAAAAATGCTCAAGAACGCACGCTCCACGAAACTCAGTGTAACACAACAAAATATTTTTTAACTCGCAATCCTCGCAATGTTTTAAAACAATTGTTGAAACCTTCAGATTTTAGTCTTTTATACTTGAGAATAAAGGTTGGATATAACACCACTATTTACAGGCAAATATTACATACCATCAACTCATTTAGTCCCTGTAGTCACAGTCTGCGATTGGAAAGAAATTCCAAGTTGTGCTTATATCTTTATACCAATCAAATATCAAAAGTATAAGGTGATGTTGACTATCGAAATGACAATTCGATTTGACGATTTTGACCCAAATAGTGTTGAGAATAAATATTACATTATTTTAATACTTTTATGAGTGAACTTTGTCGAAATAGAAGCTCGAATAATGCAGGATATTCGTACAATATTTAAAAAGGCTTACCTTGTTTCCTGATTCAAATGACATTGATATATAGCAGGTCAAATTGAGTAAATACTTTGTGTAAATTGGCGAATCATTTCCACAGCGTAAAATGCTTAAATACACTTCCAGTATTCCCTAAAAATACTCCCTCGACCCTTGCCACGTTCAAAACAATACAGAAAATTAAAACTATCGTTGGTTTGATGGATAATTTTCACCGTCAAATTTATAATTTTAGTCATGTTTACAATTCTCACCCTTCAGTACTCCGCCATCTTGAAATAATTAATATCAATCCAGTTATACATCGAGATCAAAGAGTAACAATATAATTACGTCATGTTAAGCTAGCGGTCACTGATTGGTCAAACGAGATGTAAGCTAATCGCTAATTGGTAGATATAAGCTCGTCGCTGAATGGCTACAAGATAACTTTACATTTACAACACGATAGCATTATATCTGCTACGCAGATACAAAAATAGGTACGCAAAGCGTACATGTATCTGCGCATGTGTATTTGCATAGATGTCAATGCACGAGGTCAATATCACTCAATGAGTGGATGAACATTTATGTTGCTTTTAAAAAACTGTGCATAAAGGGACGAAGGCCTATAGCCCATGGCAGAATACCTTTTAATCAAACAGAAAGAGCATGTCTTAGTTTATTAATTTACAAAATTGGAAGCTTTTAAAAATCGCGATCTCAATTTGTCTCGGTCATATAAATGTAATCTCCTTGGTATGTTGACATACCTGGATGAGTCTTTTCTAAGGACGTCATCTCTAGCCAATACACTGAACCATATCTTGCATAATTCACTCTGTCACACGCGAAAAACCAAGGAATCATCGACCGAAATGCAGACAAATGAAGTTCCCAATCAACCTGTCTGGTGCTCGAATGAACATTAATAGGATGCCTTTAAAAACAAAACGAGGAAATGTTAGACTTAAAAACTTTAAAGGGAACACCGAGTAATACCTGATCGGTCGATTTGTTTTTTATGCCTTAACCGTAACTTAATCACTTTACCTGCCATTCTGATATACATGGTCCAATAAGCAAAAGTCTTCGATGTTGCTGAAGATTCTGCGATGAAGGTATCGTAACGATCTATTAAATCAGCAAACTGTTCACTTTCAATGAAGTCGTTCAGTTTATCTTCAAAGAAGGTGTTCCCCGCCGCCTGAACAATTAATTGGATATACTCTCTAGATTCATCGTCCAATGTTTCCATAAATGCTTCGAATGGCAGACGCTGTAACGCTTCATAGATAATTTTGTGACTCATTATGGATCTGTTATAGTGTTTACCAGATAAAACACCTCTAATTGATCCCTCTCTTACAAGACCAGACTCCATCAGCACGTCCTGAGAAAAATAACAAATTAATTTAATGAAGAAGGTCTGGGAATTCCTATAAACCATTTCAGAGAACTGCCATGCATTAATAGAGCCATTTATACGGTAGGAAATAAGTTGAGTCTTAATTAAGACACGTCTTATATAACACGTGAACACCTTCGTATAAATGGTACAATTTGTTTGTAAGCAAAGTTCGCCGCGACTAAAATGAGAACAGGTGTTGACGCTTGTCCAAAATAGGCCGCGACTTATTGAAAACTGACAATTTATACGAAGGTGTTCACGTCTTATATAAGACGCGTCTTAGTTAAGTCGCGACTTATTTTCTCCCGTATAAATGTTTTATTTTCTCCCGTATAAACGACTTAGTGCTAGAAATTTTTCATGGTACTTATCATCACGATTAAGTATGACATATCTTTAATCCTCCGTCTTGAAAAATTCTGGCAATCGAAGACAAAAATGACATGATCACATGAAATTCCCCCAGCCGCACAATAAAACGATTGTAGAAAATGTCATTTTTCCACCTGACCTGCTGTACTTTAGAATATATAGTTTCATCGAATACAAGTATTGCAAATCGTAGCTGCAATTTGTCGGCTATTTCCGTGCATCTTTTCAGAATAGCATGAATCGTTGAAAACTCTGTTGGCGATGCGTCGATAACGGAAAATAACCAATCCTTGAAACAGGGGGGATAACATCTTCACACAGTATTGTGTTAAAGTCAGTCCATCCTGGAACGATATAGTCATCTGATGACGGCAAACGTTTAATCAACACATAAGCCAAATCAAGTTTTTGGGCCGTTTCACAAGCAGTTGTATTAGTAACTAGTCCTGAATTATGAAACCTTGGCGTCTTTTTAACTCCGAGACTGAAAGGCACGACGTCTGAACCGGGTACTTTCACCGTCCACTGGCATTTTTTATCGTTACAGTCTGTTCCGGATAAACCTGCTTTTCTGACGTGATCCTCTGAGTAACAATACCGTTAGTCACATGTGTCTGTTTATTGATCTCCTCCCCAAAATCAATATTGTCGTAAACTATGTTGACAGCCTCATTTGCAACGAATTCTTTTGGAATCAAATTTGCTGTATTGATATTCAATTGTGCGATTGCCGTGTCGTAAGACATTGTGGTGGATAGGGCCGCACAATGTCCAAGACTATTCAAGATATCAATAAGGCCAGAACAACCTGATATTTATCTGACGGAGATAGCCAATGATAGGGACTTTGGCGTTTGGGTCTTTCCTCTACTGTTATTATACACAATGTCTTGGCAGATTGAAAACGCCTTAACGGCTAGTTTCTCGTCTAGATCAACATATTCTGACTCCTCTGGATCATCCGAGTAGCCAAGCAACGAAGCAACAAAATTAAATAAAAGAGGAGACACAGTTTTCTTTACACTTTCGCCGGTTATGTCAAATGCTAAAGGAGGCCAATTATCATACCATGATTCTTGATGCCGACGAATATTCTCTTTCAATGTAAGCGCAGATAAATATAGTTCCCTTAAGTTTGGAACCATCTTGTCATTTTTCCTTAGGGTATCTTGATTTAATTCACCCATTTCTTCATCTTCCATCTCATCCAAATCGCTTTGCTCCTCCATAGTCAATATCATCTCTGCTACATTTCCACGACTTAGGTCGTCTGCGTAAACAATCTCACTTCTGTTCCTGACCTTTGGTGTACGGAAAACGAGTTGCGGGAATCTTTCTTGCAGTCTTGTTTTTAAACGAAATGTTCGGTAGTTTGATGCGTCTTCATTTTCCAAACAAATTCATTCTTTAGTCTATTCATGTAAAAGATGTTGTGGTCGTCGATGATGTTTTTCTTCACATAAACACAAAAAGAATCAAAAGGCTTGCTATATATCCGTTCTTCAAATCCTTCCTCCGTTACATTAATGTGCTCTACGGGAGATACGTAGCGCTTGTAACTGCGTTTATGGTACTTTACCTCTACAGCAACAGAGTCCTTGTTTAAAATGTGAAGAAGAATCCGCTCATCATTTTTCTTTGTTGCAGCTTCTCGTAGTTTCCCTCCGTCCATAGTTTCCGCGGAGACTAAGCGGTCGCTATTGCGAAAAAACTGCTGGTCTACAGAGATGACAACAAGTAAATTTATATAAGGTAAGTTAAAAACTATTATATTACGCTTTTATAACTTAGTTCCCGACTGGGGGCAGCGGAGTTTAATTTCTAGGCATATTTTCGGGCCACAGAATACGGCCTAAGAGGGGAAACATGCCTACAGAGGTATTTGACAGGAATCAAACCTGTGGCCCTGCGATTCCGGTGCAACACTCTAACCAACTGAACTACAGAGTCCAGTTGCTGATTAACCGCAAATTCGTGTATACATGATGGGAGTGATGCCAGTAGAAGGTATGGGTAAATTTCAAGATTTTTTCTCGACATCTCGTTCGATAAAACTAATAGTACGTGTTTTGTAGATGGAATATTCGAACGAAAATTTTAATACATTTTTAGACCTAACCAGGAGCAGTTGCGAAAAATGCAACCTTAGGCCCTCTGGCAGGAATCGAACCTGTGGCCCTGCGATTCCGGTGTAACGCTCTAACCAACTGAGCTACAGAGTCTAGTTGCTGAATATTATGTCATGCTAAATATTCCGCAATTTTGCGTTGCATTATTGTGGATTTCATCGAAGTGCCGTTTTCGCTTATATCTTGCGAAATACCGAGAGTTATAAGGCAAGTTATATCTCGCTAGAATCTTTGAACAACGAGGAGTATTTTGGTGTATAATTTGTTGTTCCAGCACGTCTAGAACTCGAGTTATTTAGTAGAAGGTGTTAGTAGATGGAACTAGTCCAGAGCCGACTAAGTTGCATTTTTCGCAACTGCTCCTGGCTAGGTCTAAAAATGTATATAAATTTCCGTTCGAGTATTCCATATAAAATATATATCAGCATATTATATATTTTGTAATCCTTGATGGCCAGAACCATACTCATAGGTCAGAACATAATCAAGAAAGATAACATGGTTAGGAAACTTGTCAAACTACAAAGCAGCTACCAATTGAATGAGATTTATGTTGAACGGTACCTGACCGTGCACATATATTTTGTCTTACATTCATTAATATTTCAGAAATACGGTTTGGAGATTAAGCCCAAACATTTTTATTGGTCGACTCATAAAAATACAATATATTCATTAACCGTGATCGTGCACAAATGCAAACAAAAAGACACAACAAAAGCGAAAGACGAGTTTCCTAACCATTTCATCTCTTAACTATGGTCAGAAGGAAACTCTGTTTTGACGCCATTTTAAATATTCAAGCAAGCACAAATAGCGGGTCAAACTATAAACACAATGCAGACAGAAACCCTATAACGATTTACCCAGCCATTAAAAATTTGCCATTTTTGTCAGATGAAATAAGTCGACTTCATTATGGTAAGGGAAAATACAATATCAACCTCCCTTGTGACTTTATTCGAGCGGCAGTGCGTGCAAGATCTTCACAACAACAGTCCTATATCCGTGGATGCCGATAAGTACTCTATTTACACTTGTCTTGCCCATAATCCTTTGGGGTATGGATGGTATGGCGGCCACTATTACAGGAAGATGCAAAATTGTGCAATACAGAGTGGTAAGGGAACGCTAGCATTGACCTGGAAGACTGGAGTACAGGCAACACAAGTGTAATTATATTATGAAGCATTGCTACCAGACATGCCGCTGGAATCCCCAGCTTGAGTAGACTAACTTAATCCCCGAGGCACTCGCATAGGGAAAAAACCAGTGTCGAGAGTATACTAATTCCACACTGCTATTTATACCCGGGGAAAGAAGAGCAAGGCGATTTAAATGAGCATCAACAATCGCGGGCGCGTGACTATGGTCAGTCTTTGGCATTGAACTGAATAGGACTGGAACGCTACCTCCAACCGGAAATTTGAAGCCAAATTCTTGAAGGTCGTCTCCAGTCTTTCCACGCAAAGAAAAATGAGGCCCAAACAAAATTGCAGTTTAAAACAATTATAATTATAATAAACGAAAATTTTCGTTTTATTTTCCAATAAATTCTGTTCATGCATGATTTGTCGTCTCGTCAAAAAACGGCGTGATTCGCCTCCTGCAGTAGTCTTGCGAGGGAATCGCGCGGCGTGAACACGCGTGTTTTGATTGGCTTCAAGTAATCATAGGTGATCTCTATAGAAGTAGCGTTCCAGTTCTATTTATTTCAATGGTCTTTGGTGGACCTCCCACTGATCTCAAAATATGGCGAATTATCAGGAGTGGAATGGGAGAAATGTTAAAAATATTAGAAGTTCTGAAAGTCGTAAAATCATTTATATGTGCGATTTGAACTGAATTAGTTTAAAAACAAGAAAACAGAAAAACAGTTCCGGTTTAAGGATTTATTTTCAAAGAGACATAGTGTTAGAAGTAGGACCTCTTAACCCCGGGAGGGTTACCTGTGGAATATGTTTCCGATCAAAATATCTTGCGCTAATACGGTGGCCCTTGCGCCCGGTAATGCGAGAGAGTCGTATAAAAAGTACTCCAAGCACCACCTTGGGATTTAGAGGGGAAGGTATACCGAGCATGATAGATAAAACGTATAATTATGAACGTCTTCATTTCCATTGTGTGTAAACCATGTAGTTGATTAAAGAAGCGAAAACAAACGAGCATTAATTCTCCACTAAAAGAACTATTTAATATTTCCCATATTAATCTCTTATGCATAACCATAAACCATTGGAGGTAACACGGTTTTAGAATCGAATAAAGTATAAGGCTAATAATATGACATTCAAGTAAGAGTGGGTAAAAATCTACTCAAGGGATTAATTATACATGCTCATGGAGCAAATGTTACATATTGTCTTAATAGTAGAAGGTTTAGGTGGATGGATATTAATACACTTGATTAACTTCTCATGTATGTAAAAGAGTGGGTAAACATGGCATATTACGATAGCAAGAGAACATCCACTTACTCACCAATAATCGCACAAAATATGAAGCAAATAACAAAGCTGACAAAGCTGATTTCCCTTCGGTTTAAAGTTGAAACATCCTTTTGATGTTCTTTTAAACGTGTGTCAAACTGGTGCTTAGACTGACCCAGATACTTTTTCTCACAGTCACCACATGGTATAGAATATACAGCGAGAGTATTCTGATTGATAAGAAGAGGATCTTTTGGTTTTGCTATTAGTTCGTTCTCTAATCACTGGAAATAATTTTTAAGTCGGAGTATAATATCCGGAACACGTTAGTTACAGCTCTAGTTGGTGTTTAATGCGAAATAGAAATAAACAGACAAAAGATTGCATTAATAGTATTTTACTGGGTGAAAATTCAAAAGCAACTGCCGGTTATGACAGAGCTATACTAATTACATAATTCATTACGATATTACAAGAACAAATACTTAAATAAATACTAATGACGCGTGCTCACATAACTGGGCATGCTTCACTTACACAAATTTGGCCCCACAAGCATTACCCCAAATTTTCCTTCATATATTAGGGTAAAGTGGGGACAGACAGACCGACCGACCAACGGACAGACATACCCTCTTATAGAGACGCGTCTAAAAACTACAAAATACTGTTGTCTACAACAAATTACAAGTCCTACAAATTCTAATCGAAACATAAAGCGAAAAATCATGCCAAAGCAAGATATATCTTGCAGAAGTCATCTTAGGCAGGAGCTACACTATACCGGATTACTTTCCATACCGGATTACATTTCATACCAGACGACAAAAAACAAGTGTGTTTACACTATGCCGCTCGGCTCCGTATCAAGCTACTCCTCTTTACCAATTCTATGGAAACAAATAAATTTTTGGCCAAAATATGGATTTTGTACCGAATCGTACCAAGATTGCCATGTTTACACTGCTTCAGCGCATACCAGATTACTTTTCATATCACCTCCAAAGCGAAGTGATTTTTCTCTGCGACACGCACCGGACTACAGTGGCGTAATGTAAACAACAGCCCATGAATCTGGTATAAAAATCGCTTCGCTCCAATGCAATCCGGTATGGTGTAATCGGGGCCTTAATTCCACGTAGATATACATTTCCTGCATATATATTGATTGATAATGATATACTTTGAGTAAATTTAGGCAGACACCTTAAACTTGCGTTTCATCACGTTGTAAGTTGAAACATTTTCATTCTTGAATCTTGTCTCCCAGTATGGCTCAAGTAGTATGGCTCAACTGTAGTTTCAAATAGTTTTTAAATTTACTTATTTCTAATCAAGTGGATGCACAATTCGCTAGAATTTAGCAACTTACACCCGTTTTCAAAATTACGCGACCGGCACAGTGAATAATTTGAGTTGACAAGTCAGTTTTCTGTCACACAAACTATAAATATAGCCAATGTAAAGTTGTAAACAAACGACATTTTGACGGCCATATTCAGCACTTTAAGGAGAGTATTGAAACGCAATTTAAGCTACAGTACATAAAGTAACTAAAAGCAAGAACAAAGAATCAGAGCAGAAATCTATTTCGTGAACGACTTTGATAGTTCGAAAAAGCATAATAATTTTAACTGTGTGCCAAACCATCTCGCGCTAGACTGTTGCGATCACGATGTATTATTTGCATTGGTTACATTTTGCAATAATTATCACTAAACATCTCGATAAACAAAAGCTACAAAGCTAATACATTCATAACCAAATACACAATATAATGCTAGTCTTTGAAATATCCAGACGTTCGGTTTGACATAAAACCTACATGTAGACTCGTATTATTTTCGGGCTAGACGCGTAATTTTGAAAATGGTTGTAAAGCATAATGGGCGGTATTTTCCCGTTTTATTTTAGAAATGTTCTACTTTATCATATGGAATCGACTTTATTTAGTAAGTTCTTGTCTATGATGCAACTGCTTTTTTTACGTTTCATCTAGCTAATATAGAGAAAAAATGGAAAATCTACTCTACATCTAACCCAGTATCCTTGTTTTGAATGGTTGTGATCTCAGAAACAATCCACTCCTGCATCATAACCATGGTCGCAGTACGAGGCAGGATTATTCCATCCATTATGACGGCAATCCCAAATATATGATTCCTTGCCAGAGCACTGAACATCAGAAAGCAATATAGGACCACTTCCTTTGCCATAGTCAGCCAAGTAACTGACCTTCTTCGCTCCAGTGAAACCCAACTGACGGCAGACGACGTTACCTTCAGTAATACCCCATAATTGCAAACCACCATCAGTTCTTTGGAACACACCACAAACTGTGCCCCAGCGGAATATTGGATGATAGATTTCCACTCTCCCAGTCATATTGTTACTTGATCCATTCAATCTGATTTGTAGTTCAGAGTTAGCTATAAATATAAACAATACACACGTAAGGAAAGATTCATTCCCGCGTTTCGTCAACTTTGCCCAAATTTTTGGCACCCCGCATTTGGAGTACACTCTGGAAGAGTTATCCCTGCTCTTCTGGCGATATGTGGTATCATATGTGAATACACAAATACAATAAACAAAATGTGTCGTATCCAAATCCGATCTATTTCGAGGAAATTCTATTAAGTTTGGAGCCGTTTCAAATATGACATCTGTTATATAAAAGAAGGCACAAATGTGTATAAAGTGGGTTATGTGTTCAAGGCTATGGCAGTGGGTAGGGCGAGTGGTGAAGCATCTCCGAATAAACAAGATTACTTTAGAATTATTATTTATTAGATCAGACCATAAACTATGGAACGCTCTGCTACCTTCTACAATCAAAGCTTCAAATTCCCTTCCTGCATTCAAGAATAACCTTCAAACGTTATACAGATCCAAACTGTCTACATACATGCCTCCGGCTCGACATACGTTGTAAATAGGTTTTAATAATTTAATGTGCAATGTGTGTTGTTCCGTATCATTAGGGTCAGTATCAATTGGGACGAAAGTCCTGTTCCTTTTCTGTCACAATTATGTACGTTCGTTAACCTAATCGTTGTTTTAGTTCATATTTTATTGCCCAAGTATATATCTTATGGTATTGTAAAATGAGTTAATTTGTGACAAACCAATTAGAATCAAATATAAATCAAAGCAGTGGTATGAGTTATGGAGCACCAAGACGAATAATTTGACTTGATTAGTGCATGCTGAAACATTGAAGCCCCCAATAGGAGTGTTGTCTCATCTCAACAAAAGTATGACCAAAATTGAGGCAAACCGAACATCAAACACACAGACACAAATGCCTTTATGAACAAATAGAACCAGGTTTTCGATCAATGCGGTAATGAGTGTCTCATTTTTACGGCTTATCAGTTTAATTCACGGTATAGATTACAAGGTAATGAAATTTACCATTTTTGTAGTCAATGAAGATGGAATCTTTAGTCGTCAAATGATACCTTACTTGTATCATTGCGAATAAATATGGCCAAATATACAATTTGAAATTGCCGGTCGAAGTAGTAGTATTTAGTTTATTATTTTCAAAAATTAAATAATGTGATGGAATACACTACATTAGTTTATAAAACAATACTTATTATTTGCAAAGTGAGATCTTTTATGTAAATATTAAACCGAGTACTTAATACTAAGCTTTGAATGACGAAATATTTTACCGTGATACTAAAGCCGAACGTTGAATACGGCAGTACCGTTTATTATATGGCACAACCATAAGTAGTAAAATAAGTAGTTTATTATATGGTTTGTTATTTTGTAGGGCATTAAAAATTTTGATTTTCCGGCAGGGGGACGCAGTAGGGAGGTGTGACATTATATTTTTTTAGATTTAGGCATTAAGGTGTGGTCCTAAATTTCTATTTGACTACAAAGTCGGTCCCGATCGTCCGGTATAAATATTGCGTAAAATGATCGTTTTTGTGTCCAAGAAAGTTAAAAATTGGTCACATGATTGCTAATTGCTAGTATACACTGTCCGAATCAGTTTACTTTCCGTGGTCCATAGCCAGCTGATAACCAGAAAGGCGCAGAGCGCACTAATTGCCATTTGTCATACCATGAGCACTCTTGACACCTTGAACAGATCGAATTACCACATCGACTCCAAATATTAACAGGGAAAAATTTACTAAATTTAGACTGTTCAGATAGCAGCGAGATTGCGAGGACACAGTCACAGAGAGAAACTATTAAAATTGGAAGTTGCATCCACCACGACATTAGCGACAGTTTCGTGCCACTTTCACGCGGCGTTGAGAAGTACGTAACAATATATTTTATGTTGGGACTCAGTAATCACGTGTGTGCTTTAGTGCATGCGTGAGGTCTGTGTATACTATAGTCATGCAAGTGATACAACTATATTAATTAAGAGTATTTTATCACTCAATATAAACCCAGTGGAGAGTTGGGGAAGAGCCTCTATAGTCCTATTGACGCCATCACGCCGAATTCAACTCTATTTCTATTCTTGAACATGAGCAGTTTGAACTCATGCAAGCAGTCAAGCGCTCAATTCACTACATCTTTGCCAATTATCAGCGCCAGCTGCATTAACCAATGCGTGATATCGCTTTTACTCGCTTATAATGCGAACGCTGAACGGCGTGTTTCTGTAATGTACTAATGTTCTTCATTGCATTAAAAATTTTGAATTGAGAAATATGTCAGCTTGTTGCAAAATTAACTATTTAAATGTAGAACTGATAGGTTTATAACGACTGTCTTCCCTTTCATTTCTAACATTTCTAACACATTGTATATATATGGAAGTAATTATGTACAGTATGATTAAAGATATACCACGGACATAAATATTTATTGCAAATGGTGCGTGCGATACACTGCTAAATTGTGATTTAATATTTTTATATTTTGCTCAAAGTTCCCTCAAAATGCAGGAAATGGCGTTTCAGGGATTCTAAGTTCAAAGATTTTCCGGGGGAGCATGCCCCCGGACCCTCCTAGACTGTTCGGCCTCATTTTCAAATGTTAACACCTAAAAAGTCGGTCCCGAAACTTGTTACACCCCCCAAAAATTTTGGAATGTGCTCCCCTGTTTTCCGCGGACCACTGATTAGTCAATCATATCGCATAAACTACAGGAACTAGCGCTTGCCATATAATAAAAAGAGATATCGAATATAGTAATTAGTAGAATATATAACAGAAGTGGCCGGGTGATCGCAACAGATTTTCACCTTTTACCAAATACTGCAGTCCCAATTGAATTTCTACACATAAAACATAACTAAGACGCACTAACAATTAACAAAGACTAAAAGTACGCAAGTTTTGATTTGCTAAAGTTAAAATCTGCAGGCTAAGTTACTTGTTATTTAGTCAGTATTATAGTACAGTCGCTCATAGGCCTTTTGTATGAACGAGCAAGAGGAAATTGAATATTCCATTTTCAAACAGCTCAGAAATCTATCTATCATTGTAAACGTACAGTCAACGTGTCGATCCTATTCAAGTGGGTTGGGACGAAATTTATTGCCGTTCATATTGAAAATTTTACAGCAATGAATTGACCAATATTTCATCTAGTGTAAAAAATTACTTAGACACGCAGGAATAGTTTACCTCTCTCCCCGCACATGAACACTCAGTAATCCTATTTCAATATAGCCAGAGCATGCGAATCGGTAGCTTATAGGGATGTTCTTCTGTTAGCCTGGCTCCCATGAACAGCTCGAGAGCTGTACACGTAATTTGGCTTCCTATAACCTTGACGCTTTAGCAAAACGAGCTTATTGATATCGGCATCTTTTCCAATACCAAGCAGATAGCACCAGGGGTGTGGACAGGGCAGCGGATCAATACCATTAGGGAGTTGCAATTCATGACCTGTTGTGTAAAAGGCACACAAAACATGCCTACTTATGCCTGACGAGGAGGGTCGTGCAAAAGAATAATATAGGAGAACGTACCGTCGATGTACAACCTTTGAGGCTTTGACCCACAAATTTCTGTGTCAGGAATTGTTTGCCAGGCGATGATCAGCTCAATAGTTACCACAGACCACGTGGCTTTAAAAGAAGCTTTGGAGAAGATTGACAACTTACTGACTTCCACGAAGGACAAGAGATGTCACGATCACAAATCCCATATCGAGTGACCTACATATTACGAGTGAACATGTATATTGTTCTTTCAAGCGATAACCCTTCGTCCCGGTTTGATTACCAAGTTTTGAAGTTTGGCTACGAGAAAAAGATTCACCTGTTCATTTCACCACCAGACTCCGAGCGGTGATACAGCTTCCAAATCAATGCAACAAAGACTTTTACCTAGAGTTTAAGGCTGAAAAGGAGAGACTTTTGCCATCAACAATTAAAAGTAAACAGAGAGGCTTTTATGTCATTATTGGCCAACATATGGGATAAATGGCTAACGCCATCACAGATCAAAAAGGCAGCAAGAAAAGTTGGGACAAGAGGAGCTAAATATCAAAGTTTCCCAACAGATAAGATATTTTAAGCAGCAGACCTCATGAAAAATGAACGGACATCAGCTTTCCCTTCTGACAACACAGCTCCTTCTTCCACCATACCACCCACATCAGCAAGACATATTCGAAGAGGATAAGCCAGGAACTGGTAAGCAAAGTTTGATATACTGCTCAGTAGATGCCCGTGATTGTCACGAAAATGACTTCAATTAGAGGGAATTCCTGGTCTCTGGACGGTCCGGACAGTTAAACCAAAACAGTTAACAAATTCTACATAAATTACACTGGTGCATGGTTCGATGGAAGAGAAGGATGCAATCAAAATTGTCAAGACAATCAACGACCAAAATGAAGAAAGGTATAAGACAGTAGAGCATCGGATGAAAAAGAGAACGAGGATTACTACTGCTGCAAATCACATGTTTCTGTAAAGAATAAGTGTGACGAAGAAGTGTCTATCATGTCACTCCATTTTACTGCCATGAAGAAGAGGTCGAAGAAGTTCTTTGCTGATCAACACCTCACTGCTTGACATGTCTTACAGGCAGAAAGGTATTTTATGATATTTTTGTCTCACGTGTGATGTTATCAAATGAAATGTGTCTTATGGTTTTGTATATTTTATCTCTTGGGACGCTATTAAGTGCAATAAGACTTGTCTTATGCAATAATGTGAAGTAAATGCGAGACTTACACGTATTCAGCTATTTTTACCTCAAAACATACAAATAGAACGCTTTGTATGTTCCCTATATATCATGCAATTACTCGGTAATAGTGACTTAGAGGTGGATCTTTTGTTTGAAGCTAAGATATGCAAATAATATATTTGTGTTTTAAAATATACTCAACTTGCAAACTTACATAAAAGTTGTCAACTTTGAAGAGCTGTTATATGGGAAATTTCATCATTATAACCTACCAGCAAGCATCTTTTCCCTAACCCCCAGTTGCAACACAGTATGATGATTTTGTAGTTCTTACGAAGGCCAATTCAACCCAAAATCCCGAAACAAAATCCTATGAAAAGGTTGCAGAATTTTTAAAGAACTATTATTTGCTAACGTCATCGGTGATCGTCCAGCGACACAATGTAGGTCAGTAATCGCGTTAGACAAACAGACGAGTCAATGTGGATTTTTGTGGCAGAGCTTCGAGCATTGTCCGAACATTGCAATTTCAGAAGTGCTTTCGATGAAATGTTAATAGCTTGAAGTGGTGCCAGTGTAGTATAGGTCTATACAATATGGCTTCCGGTAATTTAAAAACATGATAATAGAATATATTAAAATTTAAATAAAGTTAAACAGAACAAACGAGCATTTATCTGGCAAGGGTCGATGAAGGCACTGATGATTTACGAGAGGATACTGAACGTCAATGACGTTCTGCCTTTATTAATGAAACACTTTTACAAACATATATAATTTAATAATTGCTTGCATTGGGGCTTATCGAAAATAGCGTGGGTCGGAAGAAAAACATGTGCTTTTTAGTGTATACAAAAGCGATCACTTGATAAAAATATACAAATCAGATGGATTTAGTCAAAACAAAGTATAAACATAAATATGGAAATCACGTTACAAAATATAATATTTCCATGGAATGAATGTCGCAAAATATATGAATAGGAGAAATTACGAAACTATGTATGAAATGATGTGTAGAATATCTGTCATGGCATGCAATAATAAGAGTTAAATGTATGAGAAGCGCTCATTAATACCGAAATGATGAATGGTGCCAAGTCAGGAAATGAGACGCATTTCTTGTCTCATTTCCTCTTTCATCATTACTACCTGAAATGGGACAGGGAGCTCAAATTTTCATGTCTGAAACACTGTGATTTCCAGTATTGAAATGTCTGGCAACAGGCTGTTTAGCATCGTCAGTGACAGCACGACTCACCAAACCTTGGCCTTAAACATCTTCCGGTTTCACCAATGTAAAGAATGCCACATCTACCACATGAGATGCAGTAGACGAGATGAGAGGAAGCACACGTGAAACGGTGCTTGATAGCATACTTAGATTTTGGTGCCGAAATAGTAGTTGAAGAATGTATGAACTTACAGGTTTCACATTGCACTATACACGACAAGGTAACGCGCCATTAGGTGACGACAAATCCTGAAGTAGGGAGCTATGGACTAGGGTTTCGCGAATGTTTATACTATGTCGAAAAGAGACTAAGGGGTTATCGGTGTAAATAGAAGATATTTCAGGGTAGTTTTTCAAGATATGAAAATACTTTCTAATGACATCCCTTAGTTTAAGGTACATATACCTATAGTGCGATGGGAGCTTCCAGACGAAGGGCTTTCGCTCGAAACGTCGAAGTTCTTGTTGAATTTTTCAGGTAGATTGATCCTAAGACCCGAAGCTTGTATCTGGCGTTACCGAAGAACTCATACAGAGGCATTTGCAAGCAAAATAAAAACTCAATTTAAAATGTGCGTTGGAAATTGCTGTGGGGATAGTAATAGACCGTGAAACATACGAATATCTTTGCCAAAGGTAACAAACAGAGCAAAGTGACCTTTCATACATATAGAAGCTAACGTGTTAGTCTAATGTGATCTGCGGATGTCACGTGCGTTAGGATAAATATTCGTGGTGGCTTGTATAGATATAATTGTCTACTTGATGGAAAATGGAAGGCGTATTGCATGGAACAATGGAAGCTTATTGCATGGAATTTCCTTTACGGTAGCTCCCTTAACGACATTCTGATCTGTGAACCTACGGATGAAAAGCATCTGCTTAATCTCGAGGAAGCAATGAAGCGTCTTTCGGAAACGCGCTGACGTGTGAATAATTCCAAGTGTCGTTTCATGCTACGCGTCCCTGAACGTGAAGGTTTTCAACTTGATGCGAAAGGCATTTATCATGTTGAACCCAAAGTGCAAGCCGTAAAATGAATGGGCCCATTATAACGTAATGACTTTAAATTGTCAAAAAACAAAATCCTTGCTGACTTATTCTAACCGTAAGTCTCTGAACTCTGACTTAGTACCTATTGCCCTTCTTTTTGCAACTAAATAAGGAAGTTGACTATTTTGAGCACTGAACTCTGACTTAGTACCTATTGCCCTTCTTTTTGCAACTAAATAAGGAAGTTGATTATTTTGAGCACTGAACTCTGACTTCTAGCATCCCGTATTGCCCTTTGCAACTAAATAAACAAGGAAGTTGACTACGGAGCACTGAACCTGACTTCTAGTACCTATTGGCCTTCTTTTGCAACTAAACAAGGAAGATTAGGTGCACTGAACTCTGATCAGCACTCCATTGCCCTCTTTGCAACTGTAAATAAGGAAGTTGATCATTTTGAGCACTGAACTCTGACTTAGTACTCCATTATCTTCTTTGCAACTAAATAAGTGGTGCTGATTTTGAGCACTTGCCTGTGTTTGTTGTGCAGTAAAAACTCAGTAACTTGTCATTGTTAGTATTTAATAACCTACTTATATAGGGTCGTTGGGAAGAATACTGTTACCAGTAACAACGTAGAAATGATCCTTTTCAAATAAAGTTCATTCATTCATTTATTCAATGCCTAACGTTTAGTTTTTAGCTAGAGATGAAAACCGGAGTATCCGAAGAAAAACCTCGCAAGTACGAGAGAGAACCAACCAATCTCAAATTACCCGAGTTTATCAAGCACAGGGAGATTAACCAACCAGAGCAAATCTTGCCCACGACATACCGTATAGCTGGTTTAACTCAGAAGTAAAAGGCAGCGAGCTAACCGCATCTCTGTTCCGCGCATATTTGTAGTTCGATCTGTGTTATTCCACAAGACAGAAGACAGAACCGAGAAACCTCTTGTTTTTTCCTCACGAACTCTGAGAAAAAATATATTCGCATATATTTTACCATAATTTTTGCAGTCATGAAATTCAACCAATTCCTAAATAATCGTAACCTCACGACTTAACCGATCACAAACCGCCCCCAGAAATATTCAGAGTCGAGCGAGCAATTCCACAAATTGCACGTAGCAGAATTCAAAGATGGGCATTGATGATGTTTGCTTACGAATACGATTCAATTTGTAGACCTGGAAATGAGAATAGGAACGCTAACGCCCTTAGCAGACTTCCGTGGGAGGTCGAGCCGAGTTCAACGCTGATCATGACACCTTGTGAAGTTGTAAATTTAACGCAACAGTTCTGCGGAAGTCCCGTAGATGCAGTTAAATCTAACAATAAGAGATTTGGTATTACAAATATACATTGGAAAGTGTACCAATTTACCTTGCATGGATGGCCCAACACAGTGCAAGATGATAAAATCAAAGCATCAAGCGTAATTTTACTCGGAGAAATGAATTGAGTCTCAAAGTAGGTTGTCTTTTATATAGATCGAGCGTGGCGATACGTTCTCAAAAAGAAAAAAAGATTAAGCTCATCATGGTATGTCTCAGATGAAATGTTTGGTTCGTAGATGTGTCTGGTGGCCTGCGATTGAGAAACAGGCAAGAAGTAGTTCCACATGCCAGTTTCATCAGAAAACACGACCAAAAGAATGTAAGCTTCTATAGGAATGGCCACAAAAAGACTAACTTTGATTATGCTGGTCCGCTTATGTAAAAGATGACTCTTTTAAATATCGATGCACATTGTCAATGGTTGGATATACCCCTGACGAATTCATGTAATGCAAAGACGACATGTGAGAGAATACGTATGCTCTTTGGTAATCAGGAATTACCTGATCATTTCAGATAATGGTTCTAATTTGTCACTTATTATCCACTGATCTAGTGAAAAGAGCCGTCCAATCCTGTAAACAACAAGGAAGGAACAAGATGCAACCTTGCTGACAAGATTGTTTAACTCCCGAGCAGTGGTGTTCTCAAGTTAAGCTAATTGAAGAAACGGGATCAGTTTTAGCGGGAATCGAAATGAAAAACTCAAAGATTGTATGTAAGGCGACATCATGATCATATTCGACATGAGACTCCAACCACGTCCGAAACTGTTTGACAAAACGTTATGCAGCAAGAGAGCGTCGCATACCTCAAAAACTGGACGATTATCGGAATGACTTTCTGATAGTTATTATATTCTAATTGAATTAATTAAATCATGTTTAAAAATTGAAAATAACGAGGAGAACTTAGCAGCATGGAGAAATGTAGCAACGGGAAACATTCATATGGAACGTGAGGCAATAGAACATTAAGTATGCATTACTCTCGTAATCAAATGAGTGTTTACCTTATATACGCAGACTTACTAAATATCATCTGAAGATATAGTATTGATGTATCTGTAGTTTAGTTCTCTGCAAAATTATTCGATAAACAATTAAATATATTGTAATTTGTTAATTACTTGTATCAATAGTTAGTACACTGCATTTAGTTAATATTCATTTTCGTTGCAAAAGTGCGTTGCTAGAATCTAAATTTGATTTAATAATTCGATTAATAATATAGAATTGAATATAAATAATTTACAAGAAAGCTGTTCGTATGGTAAATTAAAGATCTGCAGCAATTTTTTGCAAATCATTGCGAATTATTCATTGTCATAGACTGACTGTAGAAAGCTTGTAGTTTTAATAAAGGTTTAGAAATGTTTAAATGTTTAATATACAAAACCTTGCAAGAAATACATTAAATGTTTCCTTGTCCTCAGGAGTTTCGAAATCAGTAACGCTGCCAGAAATTTTTTGAATATTTTTTCGTTTTTGTCACTGTTTGAGTGTGCTTTATTTGCTTTTTTGCTGTACAGGTAAACTGATTTTGAAACAGTTGTCAAATATATTATCAGATTTTGATAGATCGAAAATCACACTCTGAAAGTGATTGATGTGAAGCGGCCCCCCCCGTCTTTCCACCCCCCATTCCTCCCTCCCATTCCTTCCTCCCATCACACCCACACTCCCTCCCCCACCCCTTTCTTTGCCGGCAGGACGTGTCAAGATTATATTATTTTTGGTCTACCATTGTTTTATAGAATTCAAAATGTCCGTTTCAGATACGTTCTCGAAAACAAATTAATTGGATAACAAAACGTTTGCAGGTCAGTTTTTATGTGGTTACGTTATGCACGTATAATGAATAGAATAATGGATACTACTGTGGCGGTGTGATACTCCTCTTGCGCTTTGAAGCGTAAGTTGGGCGGAGTTCGATTCTCAGCCGCCACAGTTAATATATGATGAGAACATTTGAGCGGAGTTTTTTTATTAATTTTGTTTTCACGTTTCATATTGATATATTTGTTTGCCTTGACGACTGTATTGCTTGATACTCAATTTGGACATTTGAGATACATATGCTGTATTTAGAAATTATGCAACACCTAGGATTGCAGTGTAACGACGATGAATTAGTGTTATATTCAGTTCAGTGCAGTAATCATTTCGCATTGAACCTATCTAGCAATTATCTCTTGTTTATTCTATATCCCTTTTCGTTTCTTCCAAATTCCTAAATATCAAATACAATACCTGTTCTAGGTTTTGAATTTTGAATTCAATACCTATATAGAGTTTTGAAATTTGAACACAAGACCTTGAGTCTTGAGTCAAATTCTAAAACAGATTGAAAAATGATTATTTGGCTCGGTGTATTGTTAATTGTTTAATATACCGAAGCAAGCGCTAAAATTCTCAATTAGATTCTCTTTCGTCTCTCAGGAAATGATACAAAAATCTTTTACCTATTATTTCTGTCACCAAGATCAATCACAAAAAGATTTATAAGTCAACGAAACGAACACAGTTGCTCTGGCAATCAAAGTGAAAAGCCGATGTTTAACTATTTTACAATCCAAAGTTGAGATTGTTTAATTTGGGCTGGTCGAGGATAAAAGGCGTGGGTGCGTGCAAAAATAGTGGGTAGCTAAATATGGCGCGACTAATTATTCGCCGTCCCGGAATTTTTGACAGAAAAGAAAATCAGAGGAAATGTTGTAATCAAAGTGGATAATAACATGGCGGCATGTTTTGTTCTATAGATCTATTTTTTTAGAATTTGGCATTTTTTGCGCGCGATAAACTGTGAATGTTACCAGTACGTCATGTATATGTAATAAAATACACGTCACGCACCCTGTTGTAATTTTTTAAAGATATTTATTAACCATCTAACTAAGCCAATGACAATGCAATGAATTCTTAGAGGATTGGAATCTGTGGCAAAAAAATGGAAACGTTTTTGTCGATGTATGGCAATATATAAGCGAGATCTTTGCTGTCATTTACTGCCATATAGAAATTGCCTTATTTTAGAAATATATTTGTCAACCGTCTAAATCAGTCAAAGTTAAATCAAATCACAAATCTGGAGTTTGCTGATTTAAATCTATGTCATTATTGAAAACAGATTTTATGTGTATTAATTACTTCCATATAAATATAATCATACAAGATGCAAATCGGTCCTATATTTACAGCTGGTGAATTGAGTGTCATGAATTTTGCAGCTAAGACCTTCCGCAAATCTTAATGTCAGAGACAGAGCCAGACCTAATACGTTTGAAATTAAAGCTAATCGAAAATGAAACCTAACTTGTAAAAGAGTGAAAACATTCGTTTTCCTTTTTCATCCAAAATTTTCACAGGCAAGTAGTCCCCTGAGAAATTTCCAGAGCCATTTCCCATTGCCAAATTTGATTACCCGACCTTTTTCGGTACCCGACCTAGCAACTTGCGACTCGCGCAAAATAGAACATTCTTTACTTGAGAATGTCCGGATTCAATGCGTGCAATAAATTCCAGATTTTCAATAGACAAAGTCACGTAGAAAAGGATACAGTAGTTATAAGCTATACAAGAACAGCTTTATTATGCTTAGTTACAAACTATACTTTGAAATTATATATATTAGTATACTGATTTGCATGAATACAGTTACGTACTCTATTTACTCATTGCTAGAATTTCCCAAAGTCCTTTCCATTTTTTTTGGCGGTTCGGATGGACGCTGGAAAGGACTTTTCCCACTTAAAACGCGCCAAATCTACTGGTGGAATTTTTGACCTGGGTGTAACTGGGGTTGTGTCATTATTCTAGCCAATAAATGCTCCTTAAGGCTTTCGACTTATAAATTAAAAATAAAACAAAGTCATTTCAAAGAATAGAGAATATGGTTCTTCTCGAAGATGCAATAAATATGGTCTCTCAATGTTTGGTTATGAGGAATGAGAGGCCCACAACACGAAGTGGTTGAAGCGTATGCTCTTGGGAAAGACGTGTTCTTGAGTTCTCCAACGGGATCAGGGAAAAGTCGGTGTTTTGCAATCGCTGCGTACGTGCTCGATTGCATGAAAAAAGTTAATTTTCGGCGACGGAGAACCCAATATTGTTGAAATGTCTTAGTTGGCGTGCAAACTGTTGAAACCGCCTTTAAATAAAATATAGTCATTGAAAGAAGTATTCTAATAAAACACATGAGAGCAAAATCGTAAATTTATATGGCATTTTAGTCTAAATTGATAGCATTTTGTTCCACTTTATGTTATTAACAGTCATTGTCATTAGAAATGGTTGTGTTTTAAAATTTGAGCGGAGATCTACGATGGAAAAGTCAAAGAAAAGTTTATTTACAACTTGAGCTGAAATCGACAACTTTTGTGAAACTTACATCCGCATTAATTAACTGCATTAATTTTCGCACCAGAATTTTTAATCAGATCTAAATCCCTGCAAGCGAAACAAGTCGATCTCGCGACTCGCAGCTTCGCCGCTCGCTGGTACGAGATCGACTTGTGGCAAGTCTAAGTGTCTAACTCATTGCCTATTTACCGCAATCCAATAAATGCTTAAGATAAGTCGTGTAGAAAAATACTTGATGCAGGGAATATTGTAGATAATTACATGTACAACCCAATATACACTTCGACAGAAATATATGGTCGTGAACTTTTAAAATTGATTATAAAGAAATGGGGAGATGTCCATTGAAGTAGATATATCCCTAATTAACCCAGGTAAACAAATACTTCTATGATTAGTATATACTGATTTTATGGAGTTATAAGATCAGAAAAATCCGCACCATCTAAACTAAAAAGATTACTCGTATTTGTAACCAGATATTACAAATGTGAAACCTCCCGTTGTTTGATAATCCCAGGGATTACCAGAAAATTGTCAACTGTGTCATACCTTGGAAAGAGATTTCGACACAAAGAGAAAGCAAGGGCTGTAAGGATGAGTACAAATGTTTAGGAGGGGACATAAAGGATAATTAGTTGGCATGCTAATATATACGAGAATACATACCAATACATCCCACTCCATCAAAAGTGGACCCATTCTTACACATACACGCGTAAGAACCTAGGGTGTTGTTGCATGAGCCAAAACCTGTAAGATTACATGGCGATGATATGCATTCATCGATATCTAAACAAAATATTCAAGAAGAGATTAGAAATTTTAGAATAATATATGAATACACACACATACATACATACATACAATATTTATTTAGTTATCCCAGCCGGTTTTTTAAAACTAATTTACAATAGATGCTGAAAAATTGTTTTTTGCTACACTTACAAGAGAGTGTGAAACTTTCATCCAGAATTATATAACTAGATTTCCAACTGGAGTAAGCCTTAATACCCTGTTTACGTAAGTATTATGCTGTTAAATAAATTTTATCGGCACAGGGATCGCAGAGCATTTTTTGCCATTGGGGGCTAAGGATCTCAGAGGGCGCGGTGGTACTAGTAACGAACGCTCAATGATCGAGACATTTAGGGGGTATGGAGGAATGCCCCTCAGTCCCTAAAATACCATTTCATGCACTTTGGGGAAGACTTAAGAGTATTGTCACCAAAACTTTTTATCGAACAAAAAGCAGCTTACTACCAGAGCCGTAGCTACCGGGCGGATGGAAGGGACAATTCTCCTCCCACTATCCTTCAGGACCACCTTCGAAATATGTTTATAATCGATGAGAGTTGTTGGGGGGCATGTGCACAATATATAACAGCAGCTAGCAACTTTGATTGTATTTCCGGAACTCTAAAAGGCCTTTGTAGAGATCAAAATGTTATGCGGGAGCATGACCCAGGACCCCTAGTAAACTAACGACTTCAATGATCGCTAGCCCCACTACCCACGTCATAAATTGTTCCCCGCCACTACCGTTTTGCAGGCTACGCCACTTCTGACTGCCACACCTATGTGACGAATGAGTATTTACCGTCAAGACTAAAGAAAAGATAATTAAAGTGGCTAATTCAATACCTAAAACTTTTGCACTTTTAAAAAAAACTGAAAAGTAGCGTCAAAAAGTCCGATGATTTCCTGTTGGAGTTAAGTTAGCAATAAGCCTTAGACATAGCAGAGACCTTGCTCGGTAAATGTACGTATATTCCGTTTTCTTATGTAGTCCTTTGACACGAACAAATTAGCCACGTCCACCAGCAGTGCATTATCAGTTTGTATTTTACGAATATTCAGACAGTTGAAAATCTTCCGCGACATATTTTCCCTAAGCCAGGTTTTTATTGGTCGTGCGGTAACGATCTCTCGCCAGCTATAGTTTCGCTGGTTTCTGAGTTGACTAATAGAAGTTTTCAGATGCATGGTGATAATTTAATTGATCATTTTGCTTCGCGTTACAATCCAAGCTTTTCATGGCGTCTAGGACTTTAGCAAAACATTATAGTTTTCTCCTTCCTTGGTACTTTGAGTATTGCTATTTATGGGAGGAATTTTTCTTTGGTATCCTCGGAGTAAAATTCCTTTACATTATGCTAACTCAAAGGAAATGGCTTCCGATTTTGAAGCTCTTAACATTGGAGCTTGTAATTTCGCAAATTAAGCTTTAAAGCTGGGCTTGTCGAAATGTTCGTTAATCGCTAATACAATCACATCAAGGGTTTTGTAATAGATTTTCCTATTCAAGTATTCTGATGTTTCAGGTTTGAAGTTGCCACTGTCTAGGCTCTCGCTTCCTATTTTGCTGGTGTCTTTCTCTTCCTTGGTAATTCAGGTTCCGAATACGTCTGCTAACCTGAGGTATACATAGGATGTTTTCTTCAGTGTAATGTCTTTATGGTTGAGAAAACCTATATGTTAAATTTGTGTGTATTCTAGGATGTATGTATGACGACTTGTTTATGGGGCGGTGAGGGACGGGGGCTAAAGCCGGCAAGCCCACCTTCTCCGAGGTCCCTTCGATCTAAAAGTCTCTAAGTTACTGGGTTATAACCGTGAGACTAACACACGAATGTGCGTTTTTAGGTTACTTACATCGAAAACATGTAATTATTGTATTGCAGTGCTCATGTTGTTATGCGAGCCAATGTTATCCGGACAATCTCATGCAAACACATACGGAGTTCGTCTTGGCGAAGAAATTTTTCAAGGGTGCCCATGCTGGGTGGTATCGTTGCGTACGATCACTATATAGGAGACACGTTTACATACGTTTTGCCTGAACAGTAGAACACACATTATAAGTAGAACAGTGAAATGCGCTCTATTTGTGTGTTGTAAAGTAAATTGCATATTTGGTTCATAGCTGCATGGGAAGGGGGCCAGCTAACCTTCATTAACTTGCCATTTGAAAGAAAATTTCAATCGGCATCGCAATTCACTTAACACACTTGAGACAGTTAAAATTTACCATACATGACTTGATAAAGTTCGGTTTTATATTATAGGATTTGGATGTCATTAGATGGCCTTGTAAGTCGGCCACTACTTGATAATCTGCTTCGGAAGTACTCACTTGAAAACGTAGGGTTAGTAGCTTTAATGAATTTAAAAGCCATGAATACATCACGCAAATAGAGTTCCTTCGACAGTGGAAGCCACTTCAGTTCCCTCAGACTGATGAAGTTTTATTATCATGCATGTTTTATTGACGGTTCTTGGAGCAAAATTTTAGACACATCCCATCTTCTTATTTGTTACTCTGTGAGGCTATACAGTAAGTTTCGAAAAACGAGTAACGTTTAATACGTAAATATAATGTTTATAATGTAATGTTAATGTCGCCCTAATTACTTAAATAATATGCACTATACTACATATAAAATTCTCATGAGTATGTGACTTATTCTTTTCAACTGTGACCCCATATCATACGTCGATCTTTCGCGTCTGTGATTGGTTAAAAGTAAAACTCCATTATCCGTAGATAGACAGAAGCTTAATTACGTCCAATACTGGAGAGTCCCGATTAACCCCGGGCCAGTCTATCTAATTTCAATTTCAACATAGTCAAGCTAAAGTTAAGAATAAACTGATAGTACAGAGTAACAGTCGCTTTATTATAAGCTTATCACTTCTAATAGTAATATTAACAAATTTATTAAAACTATGCAATATATTCCTTGAGCAAGTGTAATATATGAATTATATAAGATAGTTTCATCCAACTGTCCACGTTCCTGTAAATCAGCACTGAAGATACCGCAATATATTGATTCATCGTCCCCAATAAACAGGTGAGCACTGGCTCGTAACTGTAGCAAGAAAAAAATCCCACATATTATTGCACGTTCAGCTGAAACGATTGAACAATCCATGATTAAATGATATGCCATATTGTCTATGCTTCGATCACGTGAACTACAACAGGAAGAATCCACTTGAATATCTACCTTGGACATAACTACAGCTGGTATATTACTACTCACCACATTTACAGCATTGGCAATTGCCTTTTTATAAACGGGATTCCTGAGTGCAGAATACAACATCCTCAGGGTTTCAAAATCTTAATTGAAAAAGACGGTGTTAATAAATTTTTGGTTTCGTCAAGTGACTGACACCCTTGACTAGTGTTTTCCTGTTGTATTTCTCAGGAAAACCACTAAATATTGTCTTAGTTTCATTAAAATTTTAATTATGTCTTTCATGTAACCTTGACGCCAGTTTGTTACTTCATTTAACTTCCAAAACACTTTTTAATGAAAAACTGTTTGTAGATAGAAGAGACAGACGGACAAACCAATTATTGCAGAGACAATAGCTTCGTACTATCGATGCATTCTTCGACAGTCCAGAACCCCAAATTTCCAATTACCCCTTCAGATTAGCAGTGGTACAAAGGCCTTGTTGTCTTTTTGCATCACGGCTGTTGATCTTATCGAACTCCTCAATTTCAGTTTGTGTAATATTCCTGCACAGCACGGAACCATACAGCTTCTTTAGGTAATCCAACAATCTTCCAAATTACGTTGGCGCGCAGAGGATTTAGCTCCCGCCCCGGTCGGACATCGACACTCATCAGTGACGAAATTTCCTCTCTCCGTTTCCTTGACATTTCTTGAATTTGCTTATAGCTACTAAAATTGCCAGAGAAGATAACATACCAACGTGTTCGCCATATTGCTTTTCTTCTATTGACGTATTGTACATGTCCCAAGTACGTTTTCTTTTGTTCCGCATAAATACTCGGGTAGTTTCTCCAAAGGTGAGAATAGATGTTTTAACCCTGACCGAAAATACTAAGAAATATATTCTCTCTTGGGACGTGTATGCGTTCTTATCTTCATAAAACATGAGAACTTACGATGTAGGACGGCAATGCTACGACGACGATCAAAACAAAAAACTTGTCGTGTATTATTAATCGCATGGATTTCATACAGTTTGAGGAGTTAGCAGGGGCTTATGTTTGAGAATATTTTTATTTCAGTACTGAGGCCAGGTAGCATTTCTCCCGGCTTCAAGTGCATAGGTGGTACACATGACGTAAATATCCGTGACGTCCCTAAACAGAGCGAGGACGACGTCAAAAAAAGTCTCACATGTGATTTTGATTATTAATTTCCTTTCCAAAATATTATGTATTTGATTGTACTAATTATTTTCTATATCCGAGATTGGATTCGATATTTGCACTAATTTTTCATCTAATTTAAAAGAATCTTGTCTCTAGTAAGTATTTTCAAATTCGGTAAGATTTTTCACTTCCCGGAAACTAGCTATTTTATCCTGTTTAACAAAAAAGTCTATTCTGAGCAGCAAATCTATAAACTTTTCTTAGCATTTAGATCGTGTTAGTTAAATTTATACTATATTCGCATGAAGATAACCAACTTCGATTACCAACCAGGAGAGATAAATACTTCAATCACACGTTATCTACATGTAACGTGCCGAGTACTCTACTTCTTAGACTGTCATACTCACAACAGAGTCAGAGTGAAGAACAATATATTTGGTTAAAGTAGGTTAATTTATAGTACAGGTTTGCATGACGTTAGCTTATTTTACAATTAGTTATTTACGTAATATGACGTGCGTCTACACCCTAAGAGAACCTGCACCCTAATTAACATTATCAGCGCAACCGCAAATATTCAACCCACGCACGCTACACTATTTCCCCTCTTACGTTTTCGTCCCGAAAACTGAATTACACTTAAAATAATAAAAATATAGTAAATAAACCTATGATTACATTAACGTAAAATTAACCGCACGCTATGCCGATCTTACATCCTCTAGTTAGCTTCGACGTTAGCTTAATCTATCTATTACAGGTAAGGTATAAATAATTTCTAAATTAATCAGATTTGAATTTACGCACTACACAACCAGAGCGCCAAGATTAACAATGGACTACTGCCCTTCCGTCATGATTTATGTACCGCTGAAAACAACTAATGATTATTCTTAATCGGCTATTTCTCTTCGCATGCAAATATTCCTCCTATCTCTTATAGGGTATCTCGTCCTGTCTCTTACAGGGTATCGCTACGCTAGACCTCACACTAGCCTATACTTCTACTCTTACTAACTCTCGCAGTTACTTTCTCGCTGGTCTGCCGTTACTTCCGGACTTACGCTCATTCTGCCAACATAACTGCCTAATTCTCTATATTTTTTTTGTTATACCTAACGCTGTTATATATACCAAAGCTAACACTGATAATACACTAAATATATAATTTCCGTCTTGTCTCGCGCGCATGCTATGCTTACCAAAATAATAATTTAGTACAATAGTATAAATCATTACAAAAACTATAGGAAGTTCAAAATTTAAAGTAACTAAGAACGTTCTTATTCATGTTCTGAAGACTTTACCACAGTTCAATTCAATTCACAGGCGATCTTCGGTAACGATTTCAGAATCTGATCTTTATATTATTCTCTAGCAATGTCAAAGGTCACGATATATGTATAACACACATAATACTGTACTCACTTAGTTCTCACTCGTAATTATTGTTTTTTCGGTCATGTCCTCATTCTCTCATATAAAACTTATCTCGTCTGTCCACCCTTTATTTCACTTCTCTCGCTACACCCAATGCACTCCGTCTTCTTTCCTTCTCTTCATCTCGTCAAATCCCGTTGGGGTTTTCTTGGGTCTTTTAAGAACGCCGGTCGACCAAGCCGACGATCTGGAACTTCACTCCAACTCTGTTTCAACACGCCAAATCGATAACATATTCTACACGTCTTCTGCACAGTCATTCCATGGTGTTGATTAAGATAGTTTTCGCTGATGTTTCGTCTCTACTACGGCAACTCGTCTTCTGTAACATCAACGTAGTTGTTTAGTCGACAGACTCTCAAACAGGCATGATCATCCCACCGCTGAGCACCAATTGTAACGTGCCGAGTACTCTACTTCTTAGACTATCATACTCACAACAGAGTCAGAGTGAAGAACAATATATTTGGTTAAAGTAGGTTAATTTATAGTACAGGTTTACATGACGTTAGCTTATTTTACAATTAGTTATTTACGTAATATGACGTGCGTCTACACCCTAAGAGAACCTGCACCCTAATTAACATTATTAGCGCAACCGCAAATATTCAACCCACGCACGCTACATACAGGTGTGTTCAAAACTCTATATCAATACAGATATTTCCCGAAAGTTAATTCTGTAAATATATGTCAGATCTTTGAAAGAAATTACACTCGTACCTAAGCGTCTTTTAGTAAAACATTACTGCTATCATATTAGAAATGTTAAGTATATTGCATTATATATACCTGTACAAGACCGTCCATTGAATGTGAAACCCAATTCACACTGACAAGTGTGTGAACCATTGATGTATTTACAGGAACCATAAACACATGGAACTTCTGGACATCTTTGTCCTGTCAATAAAGTCGAAATTTTAGGGAAACTTGTTTGTTATAATACGTATAAATTGTCTTAGTAAACCTTAAACGTTCAAATATCTCAGGAGGTTTCACGCGGTTTCAGATGTGCAAGCACATACGTTTACCCGAAGGTAGAACCACTCACCAAATAAAAATATATGTTATAATGGACCATTCCCCTATTAAACTAACTTTGGAACTAGGAAATTGTATCAGTACAGCTGGAAAGAGCATCCTAAGTTTAGCGTATTACGCAATACAAAAGTATACAAAATTTACCAACTTCACAGCGCTATATTTTCCACATTTTACGACATTTCGCAACCAAACTTTGCAATTTTACTAAACTTAGGATGTTCTTTCCAGCTGTACTGATACAATTTCCTAGTTCAAAAGTTAGTTTAATAGGGGAATGGTCCATTGGATCTAGTATTTCGCTTACGTTTGTTGTGCAAGCATTTTTCTGTTTATTAATTTAAAACCTGGGACAGCACAGCCACAATTTCGTTGTACGACATTTTACTGTATTTTCAAGTACAGTCCAGAACTGCAAATTTATGTTAATTCCTGCATACAAATATCGGGAATCATATAAATGGCGATTCTATTTGCGCGTAAGTGTTCACCCCGAACGTGCAAACATTTCTTAATGTCAAGTATGAAAATGTAAATTTTGCCTAGCAAGGCATATATGGCAAGAATACGACTGGAAATAGTTTTATGACTATTAATAAGCGTGCGAAACCTCTCTAAAGTCCCTTTCGAAGCATGTTTGAACTAGGGAGTTAAATCCTGGAAAACATTATTGAACGTTGACAAGTGTGGTTTCTTGATTTCTTGTAGACATGATCAAGGGTAGCTACTATCATGGTAAAATACAAGCAATTTCATTTCGGCTAAGAATTCATCATCACCGCCGCCATGTACTTGACGACACTATTTTGACAAACGTCTCTAACGGATAAACAGAACACGCAATCGGGATGTATTTATTCCTCTGAAACTTGCAATTAGGTACCAAATAGCTTTATCATGAATACCAGGAAGTTGCAGTTACTCAATTTAAAAAACCAGTTCAAATTCAGGTTTCCAATGATCTTTTTAGAATCACTAAGATCGTTTGATGTACATCACGGTAATGACAGTGTAAGAGGAAGTTAACAGGAGATCGATGCAAAGTCTGCACTCGCCGGCTATCACTAACTGATAACAAGAAATAATATAATTGAAAATAGTTTTACAAGCACCAGGCCCTATAGCTGGCTCTCAATTTTTTTTGGGGGGGGCACTCTTGCGTGTCAATCAGCGTTTCAGTGTCATTGGTCTTCGATCGTTTAATATTAACTATGCCTGATAAAACACTGTTGAAAACTACTGGTCTAAATATGTATAATGTACTAACATTCATCACACAATATAAAATTTACCTTCAGGTTGCAGAGATCTGTCTACGACGAGAAGCTTTCTCACGATGTAGCCTTTAGGTAACGGAATATAACGGTCTATCTCTTTGCTGGAGACATTCATTTCAACAATCCTAGGCGAGTTGAGTTTGTTGAAGTATAGTAAATTTCCAATTACATCCAATGATAAGGAACTGCCAGCTGAAGGAAATTTGATTATTTGACTATGGTTACCACCATCATAATCCATTGAAAGTATACGACTATTACGCCGCCAGTTGAACACGTACACTCGCTTGCTGAGGCAATCCAGAGTCATAGCGTTATAAGAAGTTGTTCCTTTAAAGCGAAATATTTCTGTGTCCTTGCCTGCAGCCAAGTGTTTTCGCATCAAGCTTTTACCTCTATTTGTCCAAAATAGGAATCTACATAGAACAAAACGAAAGAATTGTAATTAGATTCTCCGAGCTCAAAGACTGGCGTTACCACCGTGCGGAAGTTCTTCTGCGGAAGCAGCGGTTGAACTAAGATAATTTACTACGAATTAAAATTTAGATTATCCAACAGTAATCAATGCCATTATGTGCTAAACTCCATGCAAAGAGTAAATGACTGACAAAATAGAACATGTAAAATTCTTAAGTTTTATAATTCCATGTTACAGTTGCCAACGAATAATCTTATTAAAAATGCCTAACATTTCGTCGTTGTTGTTGTCGGGCACATGCAACGTATAAAAATAGGTACGTTAAGCGTACATATATCTGCTCATGGTCATCTCACTGTTGCCATGAATGAAGGAGTGATATTCTGCAATTCTATTTGGCACTAAATTGTATAAGTTATACATACTTTGTACAAACAACATATAATTACATTTGTTAATTATTGAATCAATACACTCCTACTACCTACATTAGTGAACTATTAAATCAATACACTCCTTCACATAATTTAAGATCGTCTGACAGTAATCTCCTGGTTATTCCAAAATCATGTACGAAAAGTTACGGCGACAGATCCATTCCGTAGCTGCGGCTAAGTTGTGGAACTCGTTGCCCAATATTATAAGATGTATAAACTCTTTAAGCGATTTTAAAACAGCTATAAAGACTTACGTTTTTAATCTTAATTAGTTTATATAATTCACGATGTAAATATATTAAATTACTAGTATTGTGTATTTATTGCATATATTAGAACTTTGTAAAGCGTAGCTGTTTCACGCACTATGGTTTTAGCTACTTTTAACTAATTACTTGAAATTTTATTTGTAAGAGCATTGAGACTTTGTATAATGCTCCAAATACATATTATTATTATTATTAAATATAAAGTCTACTTGCAGAGACTATTTCCATAACATAACAAATATTTATTTAACTTTATGATGCCATTGCTGAAACATGTTAGGTTCACAATCTTCTCAATAGTCCATAATATACAATCAGGTATGTGAGAAAATTGTAGGTGTATGGATGTTGTCAGGATACCAGATGTTGCTAATACACCCTCGCACAGTTTTAAAAGCAAGATGAATTTAAATAAATCCAAGTGTGGAGTTCTACAGATTACAAGACGTCTTCAGCCCACAAACAACCAATACACACTAGTTGGTATTCCAGTCAAACGATCAACCAGTGAGAAAGATTTAGGCATAACACTCACCAAAGATCTAAAATGGAATCAGCATGTGCAGGAAATATCAATGAAAGCGAACAAGATGCTAGGCTTTGTCAAGCGAACAATGTACGACATTCACGACCTGAGAGTTCGAAAGATACTCTACTTGACTATGGTTCGAAGTCAACTGGCTTATTGTAGTCAAGTATGGTCAGCAACATCTTGACAATCGAACAATTGCAGCGACGTGCATCTAAATTTATACTTTCACTGCCACACCAAACATCTATCTCGTATAAGAAACGTTTGATCACCATCGGAATTTAGATATGGTGTACCTTTATAAATGCATCATTAATAACTCTGACAGTAACATCTCCATAAAGATCCCTACACGAGAAACGAGGAATGCTAATTCAACCAACGGTATCTTACTAAATGTAACCAAGAGTAGAACTGTTACTTTTCAGAACAGCTTTTATATCAGAGCTGCTAATGTATGGAACATACTCCCCTGCTGCATAAGAGATACAAATAAACTCTAGTCACTTTTAAATCTAATCTAATGAAATATTACATAGATGATAGATCTTGGGATCTTCAGGATCATAGATTTGATGAGTAGAACATTTAAGTCTGTTTGTGTTAAATGTCACACTTCTCGCCCGCTAAGTAACTTAACAACTCAAACATGTTGCTAAATCTAGCTTTTCAGACTTCCATGCAGTATATTAATATCCTGCAAGCTGTTGTTTAATTGCTAAATATTTGTACAAATATTTGTGTGGCATTTTTTGTTTGTTTGTTAATGCATATATTTGTCCAGTCGTTTACGTGTTTAATTGTTACAATGCTAGCTTAATTTTTAATGTTTTCATATAATAGTTTATATTTTAAATATTTTTTGGAGCCCCGTTATTGGAGAACTATCTCTGTATGGAAATTCCAGCCATTTGTAACTACTTTATATATAAAATCATGTACACCTTTTGCAATGGCAAACTTGTAAAATAAAAATAAATAAAATAAAAGCCTTTTAAACCCCATTATCGATACATGACGTCAATATGTGATGGTCAGGGACGATGGAACACAAATGTACTGTTTATTCCAGGTGAATGCATTGAAATTCAGGAGTATAACCCATGTATATAGTCCTTGAATTGAATGTATAAACAATGAATATAACAGAGCATATTAGATCCATACAATACATTGTACATCGTGTGCGAAAAGATACCTTCTTACAACATATGGTTGCTGCTGTTGTTAACTTCTTCTCTTGTATATAAATGTACCAGTGACTCAGTGAGTTTAGATTGTTCTGCAAATGAGGTTTAGTTCTGACAAAATTATCCACAATTAATATGCAGTGTACATTTATTCATGATTGTTGTTTTCATCTATAAACAAAAACTTTTATGCTAGAACTTAAGCAGTTAAGGCAAAATGACAGTGGTAGAACATGCAATAATATATAAGACAATAATATATACAGACAATATATATTTTTCTATTAAAAACGCCAAATATGGCTCCATATACAAGTACTGACAAAATCTGCTCAATTCACACAGGTAAAATTGTCAACATTTTTGTGTCAAAATTCATGTTTAAACAACTTACCGAATCAGGATAAGTTTCCAGGTTAGATGGCGACAAAATCAGCATAACTTCCCAAGTAAAATAGCGAGAAAAATGATGAACTTTTGAAGTAAAAATCAAGATACCTTTCTTAGCAAAAATGGCGAACAAAATAACACCAGTCAAACGCGGTTGTAAGCTGATCGCTTATTGGCTGATATAAGCTCGTCGCTGAATGGCTACAATCTTACACTACATTACAAAGGCGATATCTGCATTCCCAGATAAAAGAAGAAATATTTAAATGTATCGTAACGTACCGCAGCATTTTCTTTTGTGTTGAAGTCATTAGTTCTACCCGAGTGTTCAGGAAACAAAGAAATACGCTACCAGGGCCGTACCTAACCCCTAATGGTTGGAGGGGTGCAGATGAAAAATTTCCGAATGGACCTCCGAATTTCCGAATAACATTTCCGAATCAAAATCATTAGTTTACAGGTGATTACTGCAGGGCCTTTTTTAACTAATGTACAGGAGGGGCCAAAGCCCCCCCCCCCAGCCCCCATGTTGGCCCCCAGTAAGCTATTTTGGCCCCTCTAGTGAACGTCCCTTTTGTCCAAAATATAAGCAAAAAAGGGGGGAAAACAGAGTTTAGAGGAAAGTTATGGTATTCTCACAACAAAACCTGACTCCGTTTAGATGGGATATATAAAAAATTGTCTCTGAAAATGCAGGAAATCAAGCCACAGAGACTCAAGAATACAAACATTTTCTGTAGAGGACCCCCAGACCCCCCTTCAGCTTCCCACAGATGTAATACACCACCTACTTGTTACGTCCCCTTTCGATGATGGTCCCCCCACTAACGATTTCTTAAAAAAGGCCCTGGATTACTGAACCCTCAGCTAACATAACTTACGTAAAAAAATATCAGTTTCATGATAAGGCGATACACGGCAAACTCGTAACATAAATGATTATGCGTCCCTGAAATGGTATTTCCTGCGTTCTGGGTAAACGTTTTATATCATTGAGAAAGTTCTAAACATCGTAAAACACACAATTTCAACTGTACATTTCAGCACTATACAGGGTGTCCTCCAAAAAAGTGACACTATAGAAATTATCCTATTGTTATAATTTGAATGCCTGAGCACTATGCTAAACCCACAAGTGCATAAACTTCTGCTTCTGGAATTTAAAATAACTCCTATTACCATAAAAATCAAATTACATGTAAATCATACGATCAGTTGGAGTCAGACAATCGCAGGTAAAGATCGACCTAAGTGTATTTTAATGTTGTCAACAGGAAATGTGTTGTTTATAATTTCATCTCTGATTCTGCTGCAGCATCTATTAAGTCCTTTATGTCACATTCGTTTGTCATCTTCGACAAAAGTTTCAAACTTTGCATCAAAATTAGAATGTTCGAATGGCTACGTTAGAAAGAATTCTATCAATTCTATCATTTCTAGCTCATCCAGTTCTTCAACTAGATATATGGCTGCAGAACAATTTAAAGGGAGTTTTCTTTCTTCAAACAATTTTCAGTCTATATCGCTATAATTGCCTTGGACCGCAATTTTCGTATTTCCGAAAAAATAAATCAATGTCAGGTTTCCCGAATTTTGTAATTTTAATACCGAAAATGAAATTGATATTTGCGACACATTCCATTGTTATAATATAAACAAACAATTTGCTTTTGTAACTTTGGATTGAACCTTTGTACTTCTGAATTGGATTCAATTTTCTGAATACGAATCTCATAGTTTGCGGGTACTATATACAAACGCGGTGATTTTTTTTGTTTTGTCTGAGACGTTTCTATTTCCGAATCGATGTCTCAATTTTCGAATATGAGAAATTCTGAAATCTTGGGGGGTACGGCATCCCACCCCCCCAACACCCCCCTTAGTTACGGCCCTGTACGCTAGGTTTCGCTAGCCACGAATTGGATTTCTATGCTTTTCTTACTTCCGGCGTTGATACTGAAAGGGCCTTAAGGGCCTTAGGACCAGCCTCGTACCCAGGCCACAGAGTAGATACAGACAGAGGTCTCACTTCAGGGAAAATGCGTAACCGGCAGCTTTTCTGTTGCTATTCTGTCTGATGATGACTTTAAAATAGAGTCGAAAATTTTACAGTCTCTCAAACTCGTCTTGTTTTATTCATATTTTGAATTTCAAAATGACATTATTCTTCCGAATTTGTTTTTTTCTTTATTTTCTTAAATTATCGGCCGGTCGCCATGTTCGACCGATATTTTCGGGAAATAATCGGCATAAGAAACCCATGTTATTATATTTATAACGGTTTACCTTGACTGAAGTTGCGATTAACAACATTAAATAGTTCACTTGAATTTTTGCGGTATTTTTACGCACTCCCGCGCGCTCGCTCAGCTTAGTCACTGATCTCTATAGATGAGCTGAATGCGATTTTTTTCTTTTCCTTAACAGCGCCTGGGTACGAGGCTGGTCTAGGACGGAGTGTGTTTCAGGTCCAATACTACCATTTACTGCATCAACAAATCCTTGTGTGTGGTAAAAAGCTGCATTTTCTGAAAGAATTGTAGTATTTATAGACAGTTTTAGACTGATTGAAATCTCTAATTGTACGGTAAAACGGCTTTAAATTAATACTCTACCGAGAATTACAACGGATCGAAGAATGAAGTATATAATATTGTAGTCTTTGTAACATGATGATGGATTAGACTCCAAAACTTCACTTTAAATAGATGTGGAACTGCTGGGAAAAACCGAAAAATAGATAAAACAAGTATTAAATGACTGTAAAATTGTAGTACATGTTCTTGCTTCAATAGAAAAATGGAATACATTGCAGAAAATGCCCACTGCCCATTTTAAGCAACCCCCCTTTCCAGGAGAACAATCTGGAATTTTCTAGCAATGACAGACATATTATAGCTTTATGTAGCCACCGACTTTGCATTCCAAACCTGTTTATCAGTTGTCACAGGTAAATGCTTGCTTTCCTGTAAACATTGAACATTTGCCCAATTAATCACAAAACATACTGCTATACCTCTGGTGTGCAGTGTTAATAACGGCTTTATTGTTGTGGCAAAGGTGTAACAGAAAAGCTATCCATATTTAACCCATTGAGTTGCAATACGCCCAAATGCGCGATTCTATTTGTCAACGAAAGGATCTTGCACATTAATGGGTTAATGTTGCTATTTTTAACATAGGAACAATAGGAACACCTGCTTTTGACAAGATGTAATCGATCATTGGGAATACGAGGTTGGAATCAGCCATTAAGAAGCTCTATCTCACCAGATGCGCAAATCAGTTGCCTGGAAGGGTTCTAGGACACACTAAGCAATGGCATCCCAAAATGCTATGTTTTTCATGGTTCGGATCATACTGCAGGAAAGTTGCATTACACGTGGTACACCAGTAAAAGCATTTGGTTCAAGTGTCTCAATAGGGCTGATCTTTCGGCTTTCAGTATTTCAGGACTGCCTTAGCGGTACTTCACTTTAATGAGGATTTGAGACGTGATGGCCAGAAGACCAAAACTGGAGAGCAGTACAGAAAAGTAACGTATCCAAAATACAAACTGGGAAAGGGAATTGTAAGAGAACTTAAAAGGCCACCAACTTATGGCAAATAGACTAATATTATAAATATTGCAATATCATAAACAAATTGAAATGACTTTGTATTGAAGGTTTTTTACAAATTTACTGTACTCAGTGGCGTAACTCCTATGAGCTCTACCCGGTAAGAGCCGGGGGCACCCAGCCGATCGAGCTTCCAGTGGGGGGGCACCCCGGACCCGCCGTGCTTGTGCCTTCAGCATTCGTACTAAAGGGGCCTTTAAAAATTTTGAACCGGGGGCACCCTGATATAACGTTACTTACGCCGCTGACTGTACTGTATATCCTCCAGTGTGCAACTGGGAAAACTAGCATGACATTTCTGCCCAACCAAATTTCATTAGTCCTAATGTGTTCTTTGGTGGGAAGGATATCAAAGAGAAAATGTCAGATGATTTATGGTATATGCAGTAAGTTATGTTGAAGCAGGTTAACAATTGTCTATTTATTTTATATAGACTATGTGCACTGCATAGGAAAAATCCTGTTCACTGTTGACAACACAACACTGGAAAAGATAGGCAAAAGATATGAAACTTGGCAACCAAAATTCTTGACCAGCCAGTTTCCACCTTCACCAAAATGTCGAAAATGCGAAAAGCCACGGAATTGACATCCATGAGGGGCTTGTAATTAGGCCGAGCAGCAAAATATAATTCGGTTTTCTTCAAATTTGCATTATATTACAAATTACATATTTGAACACCATAACCCTTGATGATTATTTTTCATATATTTTCAAAAATATCTGCTATAAAACTATATTGTTCGGTGCTTGTGTAGTTGTAACTCAACTTCGTTCCTCCTTATTTTAATAAATAGAAGCTGCTAATGGCCTACTATTCTCTGGGCACATATAGCCAAATACCCATTTTGCCAACCACCTATTATTATAGGCAACAGCACGAATATACCTGTAAAACCTATATAAAAGTCAAATAAATTTGTGCCCAGTCTAAAAAGGGACAAAACTTCTCTCCATCGTAGTCCGAAATATTTTCAAGGTTGCCAGAGCCGGTAAGACTGGCTTTCAATATATGCATTGTCGTCCCGACTTGTAGGTCGTCAAGGTTAGCTCGGCTACTTTAGAAAGAATCATTAATCAATATGTTGCTTTAACTAGCAAGGTAATTCTTCTCGTGAGGGCCAACAATCGCAGTGAGCCTAGGCTAGGCCAAAGTTTGTTTTCACTACGTAGGCCAAAGCAAAGCTCACAATGTATAAAACATGGTGTATATGCCATTATAGCACTTAACGTGACTGTTGTGTTTGGGTGGAGCAATGCGGCTAAAAGTTATAATATTAAATCCACCAATAGTTTCAACAATGCAAGCCAGCTCAGGTACCCTTCAACGGCAAATTTTATTGGTATGCTGTTCTCCGGACATATGGCAACATTATGAATATACACATTTTTTATACATAAAAATAAACATACTGTAAATATAACTATATGCATGTTTAACATAGATATAATTAGTCTAAAATATTGAAAGCATAAACTGAAAAGCACTTACTCATGAATGGATGAAAATCTTTATTTAAAATTCAGGGTAGCCCTTTCAGATCCTAGTTCAATCACTGATATTTTCAGATCAGTGAGTTCAATAGGCGCCCTGACCTTAATTATAATAAATATAAATTATCTCTACTAGCTATTATTATTAAAATACTATTTACATTTTAATACCTTCTAAAATACAATAAAATCACAGCTCTATTGAATTTAAAACTATTAGCTAAAAGATATAAACTTGTTATAAACTAAACATCCATTATAATAAAAGGAGTGTTTTGTTATTTCTGTTCTTACTTTTGGTAAATGAAATTCGTTAGTTTGCCTAGTGACTACATATATCTGGTTATTAAACGTAAAATAGTTTTTAAAATACTGCGGATAATACCCCTTGATACATTTCTTTACCAATTCATAAATATAGTTATCTCTCTTTATTGGAGTAAAGGCCATTTAAGACTCGCTAACGCATAATCACTTCCACTTTTTCCGGTTGTAATTCTCTTTGTGAGGAGTTCCTGAGGACATCGATAACTTTTCCCTTTTCTGTCTGTCAACAAAGGGACAACTTGAGCATAGGCGTAGGAGGTAATTTCAAGTTGGAGGGGCACTTCGTCTTAACGAGTTAACGGCACCTCTTATTACAAAGGGCACTTTTCCCATTGTTTCAGCTGGGGAAGAGGGCACTTTGAAGAAAAATTTGGAGGGGAGGGGGGCATGCCTTCTGTGCCCCCCTCCCCGGTTCCCACGCCACTGAACTTGAGATAACACTGTCCCGTTTGTTAAAGCTTTGAAATTGTCGTCCAATGTAACGCATGAATTTTTTCGATGGTCCCGTCGAATGTGAGTTTTGCAAGGGCTTCAGCTATCTCATGGCAACATCTAAACTCAAGTGAGCCAACTAAGTTTTGGTCTGAGCACTTTCTACATTTACACTTATAAAAAATAGAAGCAGCGAGTTAGATAAATTGTTTTAAAATGTAAATGCTATCTTACATATCTATATACAAATAAGTAAGTTTTATAGTAACTGAAAACAGCCTACCTACCAAGAATCGACTTAATCTTTCGATCATATCTTGCTTCAAGAATGGCCGAGCAAAAAATGGCTTGCGTCAAGCCATCAAGATCGCCTTCCTCGCGGCCGTTTCCCCACCTTTTTATTCCATTATGTCGTCTCCATGACAAGCTAACGGTTCACTTTCGTATGGTAAATATTGGAAGCCAAAAACATATTAACTTGAATCACTGTGTAGCAGAGTTCCAGGAGACAAGAAAAAAGAACACTCAGCACTCGAAGTTGAACCCCATCTTGTATAATTTTTCGCGTCAGATGTAAGCTATTTATGTAACGGATGGTGAAGTTGAAAATGTTCTTTGGTAATTTTGATTGAGCAACAGACCAAAGGGTGTTGAACTGTGCCAGAAATAATTTTGGGGCATGAAAGGAATGTTTATCCTCTTGTCCAGGATGAAAAGCGTCGGGAATTTCCTTGGTAAAACTTTAAATATATCATGTTGCATATTAGTGTGGTTGTATGTTGATTTCCAGAGTTCTCTTACTTATTCATTTGGAGATATTTTTAATGCATTGTGTAGGAATATTTGGCACTATATCAAATTTGTTACGGGTTATAGTTAAATATTACAGGATGGTCCAGTTGGAATATTTCATGCAGCGGCAGCCGACAGTGAAGTATACTTAATATTCAGAAATACTCCAGTTATCAATTTCGTGCAGCGGCCGAGCCTGCAGTAAAAAGTCAAAATAGCGGTTATCTGCGTGAGTTTTGACTAATCTGAGGCGGATT